>JANVCC010000043.1:3392287-3407559 GCA_025345505.1 Todiramphus chloris collaris | reverse complement strand
CACCATTGCAGGGGAGGTTGCCCGGGGCTCTGAGCACCCTGCTCTAGCTGCAGATGGCCCTGTTGGGTGCAGGGGGGTTGCACTGGATGACCTTTAGAAGCCACTTCCCAGCCAAACCATTCTGTGATTCTGTGAACATTTTAGAGATATGAGGGACCGCTTGGTTTTGTTCTGCACGTTGCAGCTCACTCGTCTGCTGGGGGAAACGCTGCTGCACGTGGTTGGTTTTCATAGCTAGACTGCTGGGGACAGACCGGTGCAGAAAGAAATATTCAGTGGGTGTTTATGGCCTTGAGTGAGAAGCGAGTCAGAGGAAGGAGAGCTCTGGGCCCTGGGGACAACTGAGAGGGTCAGAGCCATCCCACCAGGCTTGAGGAGCAGGATGCTCTCCTGCACACACCGCTCACAGACAAAGGAGTGGAAGGCAGCCAGCAGTCACCAGGCACTGCTTGTGTATCTGCAGCTCTCTGTGCCTCAGCACATGCTGATGCTGAAGTGAGATAAGATCGCAGTGAACGCTGTCACCACCAGTTCCTTTTTCAACCAGGTAACGCTCAAAGATACATCTGTTTGGGTAACCCACAGCTCCAGCTCCATCGATCATGCTGCTGTGGTGCACACTGAGATGAAGAGCTGATTCTTTCCTAACAGGTACGGTATTGACCGTTGAAGACTTCAGACCAAACTCTTCTTTTGATGGTATCTTGTTTCTGTGTTCCATCAAAGGTGGACATCATCATGTAGGGGGGGTGTTTAAATGTCAGGGGTTGATTCAGAAGATAAAATGATGATCTACACCAAAAAAACCCCAACAAACGATTATGTGCTTGTCCTGGAGAGCAAAAGAATTCAACTTATTTTACAAAGCAATGGGAAATTCTCAATGTGCTGTGGTCTGGTTGATCTTTCACCATCCTCAATGAGTCCTGCTGAGTCATCATCAGTTAGGAGGGAGGAAGGCTTGCAGCAGCAGTGTGAGTGAACATTCAGGGCGCATGTTGTGTTTCCCATGTTTAAAGAGCTTTTAGAGGGAGGGTTAAGGAGGTGCCTTCTGCATGGTTGGGCCAAAGGGTGGTGGATTGAACAGCCTGAAAGACCCAGGGATGAAGGTTTCCAGTGGCAGGGGGGTTGGAAATAGATGATCATCAAGGTTCCTCCCAACCCAAACCATTCTATGATTCTATGAAAGACGAATCCTTGCAGTGGAAGGTGAAGTTCCCAAATCGGCCGTCCTCAAGCCATCTTGGACCACTTATGACCACAGTCCTGGGCCTAGACTACTGATGGCTGCAGTCCCTCCTGGAAGCCCATCTTGGTGGCCAGGCTCTGGCTCTGCCACAGGGATACAGCTGGAGGACAGCAGAAAAGTAGGCTGCAGCAGGGAGTAGTCGGGAGAGGACGTTGCCCCAGGAGGGAGATGCTGGTGGGCAGGAGAAGGGGCACAGGAAGGACACATCTGCCTGTGCACAAGCAGCTGCCACACCAGCCATTCCTGGCACTGCTGCCAGGATGTGAAGCAGGACATAGACCTGGTGGCCTGGCTGGCTTGTGTCTCTCGTGCTCATCAGTGCCTGGTGCTGTGCAGGGCCAGGGGGTCTGGCAGGGCTGGGGGATGGTGAGGTCACTCCATCCCATCTGGTGGTTCAGCCTGGCAGAGATGCTTTCCCTGCTGCCACTCAGCCGGGCACGTTCCTCCCCATCATGGCCTGGCCATGATCCCTGCCATGGGGCATCCTCCTTGGCCATGGGGCACCCTCCCCTGCCACGGGGACCTGCTGGAAGTGACAGAGCTGAGGATGTTTTGCCTGGAGCTGCTGGGTGAGGCTGGTCTCCTGCCAAGGCTTTCTCAAATCACCTCGGGTGGGTGGACCTCAGCCCACCCTTGGGGGCTTCCAATTTTACAAGGGTGATGCAAACCACCCTGGTACCTCAGGGGCTGTTCCCCGTGCCCTTGGCATTGCCTGAGGGGATGGGTGAAGGCTCCCATGGCTCAGCAGCTCCAGGGTTGCTCCATCATTCATTACCAACAGGTCTTCCCGTCTGGAACACGGTGGTGGGGGAGCAACATGCAGGGACACGGATGTACAGACAGACACCCCACTGGGGTGGCTCAGGAAGTGGTCGGTGCCGTGTTGGCACAGCTGGAGGTGGCAGAGGAGCTGTGCTGGGGAAGGGAGGGTGCAGGGGCAGGATGGAGCTGAGAAGTGAGATAAGGGGTGGTGGCTGGGCAGGATGGGTTTCCTTGTGCAGGGTGGGTCTTCCGCCTGGAGCTTCTATGGCTAAAAATACATCTGTATATCTAGTGCAAGTCCAGGACAGGTACCCTCAGCACCCAACCCCACACTGCCTGTGGTAGCTTGTAGGGTGGCTGTGATGGGGTCTCCATTCCTTCTTGCCCTGGGCAGGGGTTGGATCTCAAGGGCACCACTGGCTCTGTCCTTCTGGATGTGGGAATCAGGATGGAGCTGGGACAAGCAACACAAACCATCTCCTGATGGAATGTTTTCTCTCTGTGTTTTCCTTTCCCAGCAGAGAGGTGCTCCACCTCCAGAATCTCCTTCTGGCACTCCAGCCACAGCTACAGCGTCCTGCTCTGTCCCCAGGCCAGGTGACGTGGGTCCACATCCACACAGGGACCTCACTGCTTGTGCCACTGGCTGGTCAAGGTGACTCTCACACCCAACGGGTGAAGCCAAAGACCAGGCTAGGAAGAACCACAACACACCACCCCATGATAACCCCTTCCCAGTGTCTTCCCCCCCCCCCTCCTTAGAGAGCAGGATCCCTCAGGGTTCCACGGAGCTGGGAAGGGAGCAGAGGTGGCACGGCCACCAACGCCACGTCGCTGGCTCCATTGTCCATTGTTCCCTCTTGGCTCGGCGGAGCCGGCGTGGGGACGGGAAGCGATAAGGGGGGAGAGGGCACCACTCCGGTTCCTGCTCTCTGCCAGGTTATTTCCCCAGTCGCCCAACCTCTCCCTAGGTAAACTCAGCGCTTCGCCTGCCTTAGAGTTTGCTCTGCCCCCCCTGCACTCATCCAGCACGACACGTGGGCCAGGGAAAACGGCGCGGCTCTATTAATAGCCCGGGGGGTTGACAAATCCCCTCTGTGTGTTGAAAGAGTGGCTGCAATGCCATGATTCAGCTCTCAGCGGTCAGCGGGGCCGTGCTGAGAAGGCTCCCAGCTTTGCTCCAGCCCTGGAGGGCAATGCTCGGCTTTCCAGTGGGGTGGGGAGCTGGGGAAGGGCTTTTGCTCCATCAGCTGGGGACTTGTTGGCTTGCTTGCAACACAAATAGTGGTATCGCTGAACTTGGTGTTGTTCTTCTCCGCTGGCAGCTGCCCAAGCTCACGGGCTGGTCTCACTCTGCACATGGACCCAGAAAGGGGCAAAACCAGGACCCCTGGTGAGAGCAAAGCCATGGAGCTGTCGTTGTGGCTCCTTGTACCCAGGGCTCTGGGATGAAAGCCATGGTGTCCCTGGCCCAGCCTTGCTCCGTGCGCAGCCCTACCCAAGGAGGACGGAGAGCAGAACCTTTCGGTGCAGTACCTGGAGCATCTCCTCAGGCCCCTTTTGAGTTTTAAGTCTTGGAGTCTTCCCTCCTGCAGCTGGGCTTGTGAGTGACCCATGGTGGGGAGCGGGAGCTTTGGAGAGCCAAGTTACACTGGGAAGATGCTCTGAGTGACCCTCTGTCACCTTGGACCTGCAGTGGGGAGGTGGGGAGGAAGAAGTGGCCCATGGGGAGAGGTGGGATCCTGGGCACGGAGGTACCATGGGGCTGTGCAACAAAGATGCTACAGCTGGGAGAGTTCAGCTTTTCATGGCAGTGAGCAGAGGAGGGAGCCCCAGCCGTGAGCTGGGCCAGGCACTAACGCTAAGGCAAATATTTGGAAAGGCAGTAACTGACCAAAAATAACTGCAAAGGCTTCCAGGAGCAAAGCTGAAACAGTGTCCATGGGCAGCAGCCAGAGTCCCCCAGCCCAGGGCAGCTCCCAGGGCAGAGAACAGAGGTAGGGCAGAGACATGACCAGTGCCTGGCCATTTATTACCCTTTCAGTGGCACTGTGTGTGTGTGGGGCTGCCTATGGGGCTTCTTTTGGCTGAACTTCTTGGAGAAACTGCATCCTCATGGACCTGACAGCTGGGGAGGTAAAAGGTAGCCTCTCCTCCCTTGGCAGTACACGGATGCTGAAATGTGGATACCAGCATCCAAATAATCTCCTGATTCCTTCCCAGCAATCAGCACCTTCAGGTTCAAGTTCAACCTCTCTGTTTAACTACAGCCAGGAGAGGATATTTGAGAGCTTAAAAGGATTAGCACCAGCCAGGTCCCCACGGACCTGCCCAAACCCAAGCACAGCAGGGCTGGAGCCAATAGCTCAGCCTCACTGCAGCAGAGACAGACGTGCTGCAGGCAAACACAGGCACAGGCTGTGACTTGCCAGCCTTTCACCGGGCAGCATCCTGCATTCCGGGGCCAGTTCTGTTTAATGTCCTTAGCGATTGTCTGGATGAGGGGATCAAGGGCAGTCGCAGTCACTTTGCAGATGACACCAAGTTGGGTGGGAGTGTTGATCTGCTGGAGGGTCAGGATGCTCTACAGAGGGGTCTGGCCAGGCTGGATCGACGGGTCAAGGCCAATGGGATGAGGTTCAACGAGGCCAAGGGCCGGGTCCTGCCCTTGGGTCACAACAACCCCTGCAATGCTCCAGGCTGGGGCAGAGCGGCTGGAAAGGGCCCAGCAGGAAAGGACCTGGGGGGTGGTTGACAGCAGGCTGGAGATGAGCCAGTGTGTGCCCAGGTGGCCAAGAAGGCCACCAGCATCCTGGCTTGTGTCAGCACTGGTGTGGCCAGCAGGACAGGGCAGGGATCATCTCCCTGGACTGGGCACTGGGGAGGCCGCAGCTCAAATCCTGGGGTCAGGTTTGGACCCCTCACTCCCAGCAGGACAGTGAGGGGCTGGAGCGTGGCCAGAGAAGGGCAACGGAGCTGGGGAAGGGGCTGGAGCACAAGGGTGGTGAGGAGCAGCTGAGGGACCTGGGCTTGTTGAGCCTGGAGCAAAGGAGGCTGAGGGGAGACCTTCTGGCTCTGACAGCTCCTGACAGGAGGCTGGAGCCAGGTGGGGTTGGGCTCTGCTCCCAGGAAACAAATGACAGGACAAGAGAAAAGCGCCTCAGGTTGCCCCAGGGCAGGTTTAGGTTGGAGCTGAGGAACAATTTCTTCCCCTTGAGGGTTGTCCAGGGCTGTCCCAGGCTGCCCAGGGCAGGGGTGGAGTCCCCATGATCCCTGGAGGGGTTTCAAAGTCTGTCCCCCCACAGTGCCTGAGCAGTTTGATTTCCCAGGGACTGAGCTTCCTTGGGAATCAGCCCTACACCAGGAACAGGAGGTCACTGGGATGGCTCATGGGGACATAGAGATCCTGTCTGAGTCACTTCAATGGAGTACTTCTGCTGGAGAGCCAGTCTGACAACCACAGGCTCCAACTGAGCTTCAGTCCTGTTGTTACCAAGCACCCAGGTGGCCCCAAATCTTGTCCCCCAGTCCCCTGTCCATCCTCTATCCCCAACAGCAGCCTGGCCAAACAACCCTGGGGTGGCACACATGGGCAGTGCTGACAGCAACTGTCACAGCTCTTCTTCATTGTGTCCGAGCTTCCACAGGGGCTGGGTTGTTTTGGAGCCATAAGGCAGTAGAGGGATGGAGCAGATCCCCACTCCAAACACCCAGCTGGCTCAGAAAACCAGCATGGGGCAGGATGGACTTGGCATCCAGCCTTCTAGAGGGTCACCCAGCACTTTCTCCCAGTTTGCAACTGGTGGGTGCAGGACTTTCTGCATTGGAGGCAGACGAGTCCCTCACTCCTCGTGCCTGGTTGTAGTGGGGCCAGGATGCCCAGCAGGAGCTGTCTCCAGTGCTTGGACTGGGCAAACGAGGACCTCCCTATGAGAAAGCAGGTCAGGGGAAAGCCAAGCCAAGTTGTGGAGAGTGAAATGAGAGTGTGGTGATGTGATTCAGGCTGTGTCACGCCGGGACAGCACTCCACCAGCTGAGGAAAATCCCTCTTGATTCAACACTTGGGAAGTCCTGTGGCTTCTCAGGACCATGGTGACGCAACGATGCCACCCCACAGTGGAGAGGGCTCTTGGTGATGGGGCACGGGCCAGATGCCAGCATCTCTCCCCAGCTCTCCTGCAGCCTGGCCATGGAGGGCACAGCAGGGCAGTGAGGTGCCGAGGGTGACATGCAGGTCACCAAAATGCTGCATGGGCTGAGTGAGGAAGCCAGGATTTTCCACCAGGAGGAATTTCTCTCCTCCTTTATCACAGCCAAGAGCACAGCACGGTCTGTTTTAATGCTGGGACTCGTCTCAGCTCCAGCTGGGATGAGATCTCAGATATTTTACTTGATCTCCACAGCCTGATTCCCAGGAAAGGGCTTCACAACACAGCCCAGACCACGTGGCAAAGCTTCAACTATTCCCCTGGCCGGCCGTGTCCTGCAGTACTGGAGGAATGGGGCCAGCTGGCAGCTCTTCCCAGTCTTTCCCCCATGCTCGTGGCCCCAGTGACCCAGTAACACTGAGGAGGCTCTGGGAGGACACCCCACCCCATCCCCTGTCCCCACAAAGTGGGTTTCCCATAAGCAGGTACATCCCTGGCTAGACCCCAAGCTCCTTACTGCGGGGACCACTGACCACTGCCAGCAGAGGTTGTTCTGACTTGTCCTTGGACTCCCTCCCTAAATCTCAGCTAGTGTCCACTGATGGAGACAAGCTACAGAGACCTTCAGCGTGAGCCAGCAGGGTCACCCTTACATTCCTCTTCTCAGACAGCTCACAAAGTAGATCTACATTTTTAAGGATATGAGTTAAAGACATTTAATCACAACCCTCCTGTCGTCCATTTCCTTTGGACTTCCTTGGCGCTCCATGATTTTTTTTCTTGAGCAACATCCCTATGAGATCTCAAGAATGGTTGAAAAATGAGTCATCATCAGGAAGGACCACTCAGCCCTGCTCTCCTCTCTCCCATGTCACAGGTCTTCCCTGATCCACCATGGTGCAACAAGGGCAAACACCTCTGTACATAGAATCACAGAATGGTCAGGGTTGGAAGGGACCTTCAAGATCATCCAGTTCCAACCCCCCTGCCATGGGCAGGGACACCTCCCACTAGAGCAGGTTGCTCACAGCCCCAGCCAGCCTGGGCTTGAACACTTCCAAGGATGGGGCTTCCACCCCCTCTCTGGGCAACCTGTGCCAGTGTCTCACCACCCTCCTGGGGAAGAAATTCTTCCTACTGTCCAACCTGAACCCACCTATCTCTAGTTTTAATCCATTCCCTCTGGTCCTATCCCTGCCCCACAGCCTAAAAAGTCCCTGCCCAGCTTTCCTGTAGCCCCTTCAGATACTGGAGGCCACAAGAAGGTCTCCCTGGAGCCTTCTCTTCTCCAGGCTGAACAACCCCAACTCTCTCAGTCTGTCCCCATAGCAGAGGTGCTCCAGCCCTCTGACCATCCTGGTGGCCCTTCTCTGGACACGTTCCAGCACATCCATAGCCTTCCTGTGACAGGGGCTCCAGAACTGGACGCAGTGCTCCAGGTGAGGTCTCACCAGAGTGGAGTAGAGGGGGAGAATCCCCTCCCTCAACCTGCTGGCCACGCTTCTCTTGATGCAGCCCAGGACACGATTGTCCCTCTGGGCTGTGAGAGCAACTGATGGCTCATGGTGAGCTTCTCATCCCCCAGCACTCCCAAGTCCTTCTCTTCAGGGCTGCTCTCCAGCCAGTCACTGCCCAGCCTGTATCAGTGCTTGGGATTGCCCCGACCCAGATGGAGGACCTTGCATTTGGCCTTGTTGAACTTCATGAGGTCAGCATGCGCCCACCTCTCCAGCCTGCCAAGGTCCCTCTGGATGGATCCCTTCCCTCCAGTGTGTCAGCCCCACACAGCTTGGTGTCATCACCAAACTTGCTGAGGGGGCACTCAATGCCACTGTCCATGGCGCTGACAAAGGTGTTAAACAAGACTGGTCCCAGTACTGATCCTTGAGGGACTCCACTTGTCACTGGTCTCCACTTGGATACCAATCCATTGACAACCACTCTTTGGAGCAGCCATCAAGCCAGTTCTTTACCCACTGAATTGTCCATCCATCAAATCCATATTTCACCAGCTTGGAGACCAGAATGTCACGTAGAACCGTGTCAAAGGCTTTGCTCAGGTCCAGGTAAATGACATCTCTTGCTCTTCCCCCATCTATTGATATTGTGATCGTCTCATAGAAGGCCACCAGGTTAGTCAGGCATGATTTGCCCTTGGTGAAGCCATGTTGGTTGCAGCCAATCACTTTGTAGTTATTCATCTGCCTCAGCAGTGCCTCCAGGAGGATCTGCTCCATGACCTTACCAGGCACAGAAGCGAGGCTGACCGGTCTATAGTTCCCGGGTTCATCCACCTTTCCCTTTTTGAATATGGGGGTTATATTTCCCCTTTTCCAGTCATTGGGGACTTCACTGGATTGCCATGACTTTTGGAATATAACAGATAGTGGTTTAGCAACCTCATCCACCAGTTCCCTCAGCACCCGTGGGTGTATCCCATCAGGTCCCGTGGACTTGTGCACTTTCAGGTTCTTCAGATGGTCACGAACCTGATCTTCACTTGCAATGGGCAGTTCTTTCATCCAATGCCTGCCATCATCTTCTGTGACTCTGGGGGTGTGGCTGGAGCCCTTGCCAATGAAGACTGAGGAAATGAAGTCATTGAGTACTTCAGCCTTCTCAGCATCATTTGCCACCAGTTCTCCAGTTTCTTTCTTGAGGGGGCCCACACCTTCCCTAGGCTTTTTCTTTCCATTCATGTACCTATTGAAATTTTTGGCATTACCCCTAATCTCCCTGGCTAGATTTAATTCTTACTGAGCTTTAGCTCTCCTGACCAGGTCTCTTGCTGCTCGGGCAGCTTCCTTGTACGCCCCCCATTCTAGCTGTCCTTCCTTCCACTGCTTGTAGAGCTTCTTTTTGTGTGACAGCATGTCCAGGAGTTCCTTGTTCATCCAGGCAGGTCTCCTAGCATTCTCTCCTGCCTTTCTCTTTGCCGGTATAGTTTGCTCCTGGGCACTGAGAAGGTGATCCTTGAATGTCAACCAGCTGTTCTGGGCCCCCTACCCTCTAGGGCTGTGTCCCATGGCACTTTGGCCAGCAGATCCCTGAAGCGATCAAAGTCTGCACGCCTAAAATCCAGGGTTGTAAGCTTGGAGTGAGTCCTCCTAACTGCCCTGAGGATCTTAAATTCAATCCCTTCATGATCACTACAGCCAAGATTGTCCTCAGGTTTTACATCAGACACCAGCCCTTCTCTGTTGGTCAAAACAAGGTCCAGCATAGCCCCTTTCCTTGTCAGTTGTCATTTACACACCCCAGGAACATCCTGGACTGCTGATGCCTTGCTGTGTTACCTCTCCAGCAGATGTCAGGGTGGTTAAATCCCCTGCAAGGACCAAGGCCTGTGAACACGAAGCCATTTCTATCTGCCTATGGAGGGCCTCATCCTCTTGGCTCTGCTGGTCAGGTGGCCCCAACCATAACATCACCTTCTCCTGAGTTCCCTTTAATCTTAACCCCTACGCTCTCAACCGGCTCATCGTCCTTCCCCATATGGAACTCCATGGATTCCAGCTGGGCACTGATGTAGAGGGCAACCCCACCTACCCTCCCTGTCCTTCCTGAACAGCTTGTAACCATCTATCCCTACGTTCCAGTCATGGGAATCATCCCACCAGGTTTCAGCAACAGCCACTATGTCCTGGCTTTCCAGCAGCACCGTGGCCCTTAATTCATCCTGTCCATTGCCCAAGAGTCCCCTTTGACTCCTACAGGGTGTCCCAGGGCATCGTCACTGGCTGTCCTCAGGGCAACAAGCTGAGAGCCCTTACTAGGATTCCATCCCCCAGCCCCTGATGTTCTGCCCCACTGTTGGTCACAAGCAATTGAAAATGTAAGGTTACTGACCCCCTCCTCCTTCAAATCCAGTTTAAAGCCCTGCCAACTCCTGCCCCAGAATCCTTTTCCCCCTCTGGGACAAGTGCATCCCTTTAGGTGCTCACAGCTCCAATGCTTCATACACCGAGTCATGATCATAAAAACCAAAGTCCTGTCGACGACACCAGTCCCGGAGCCATGAATTGAGCTGCTGGCTCTTCCTGGATATTCCCTCATCCATCGCCGATGTCAGAGGGATGGAGGAGAACACAACTTGAGCTCCTGAGCCCTTTACCATCTGTCCCAAGGCCCTGAAATCTCTTTTAATGGATTGTGAACCTCTTATTGCTATGTCATCACTTCCCACCTGAAAGACCAGAAGCGGGTAATAATCTGAAGGACTCACAAGGAAGGGAAGTTTGCCTACAACATCCTTTACATGGGCACCAGGGGGACAGCAGACCTCTCTGTGAAGCAGGTCTACAGCAACGACCCTTTGACTTTTCTTCTTAGGGTCAGTTTTGATGTCTGGCCAGGGGAGAGCTGGTCTTGGTGGCTCAGCTGGTTTCTGTCAGCCCTCATCCTTGCTCTCGAGCAGTTCCTCCCGCGGAGCCCCGTGCCTGTTTAGCAAGAGCACTGTAAGTGATGTGCTTATTCAAGGAACACGCTCGCTCTTTTTGTTCCATCTGTTTCGTTTGGCAGAGACCTGCTCCCATTGCCCCTGCTCAGGTGGGTTACAATGGGAATGCTGAGGGGCTTGCTGAGGAGAGGCTATGGAATCCTCTACTCCACTAGGATTTACCTGCCCGACTAAAGAATCCTCTGTGCCACCCAGAGTTACCTGCTGTTCTGTTTTTGTAGAAATGAGATTGTGAAAATAGTCCATTTCCTTCTCACTCTCTCTGATGTTTCCCAATCTACTCCCCTCTTCCCTGAGCTCCATCCCTTCATCCTGGGCTGAGCAGGTCATTGATCTGCTCACACCGCACGCAGCCACGGTCAGCATTGCTGCCATCTGCCAGTGCAAGGCTGGGGCGTTCCTCACAGCCTGGGGCCTGGGTACCAGTTTCCATTTGATTGGGTGCTGGGAGCACAGTCTTCCTCCTCCGAGTAATCCCCATCACTCCTTGAGCCAAGAAAGAGCTTTCAGTTGATTCCTCCTGCTCCAGGTCCCTTCACCTGCAGCCCTACACTTGTGCTCTGCCACTCGCCCTGCCCTGCTCACGCTCTGCAGCGAGAAAACGAGCAGTTTTCTCTCTAGTGATTGAGTGTCCTTGAAGCTTTACCCCTCTCATGCCCCCACGTGCCAACGTGCCAACACCTCTCTGCCACCTGAGAGGTGCTTTTGGTTTCACCGCGTTTAAATCTGTCGCGGAATCCTGGTATCCATCTCCTGTGGTGTGTCAGGGGTTTCCAGGGAAGACAAGAGCTCCAATGGCACTTCCTGAAGCTCCTGGGAAAATAGGACTGAGCTTTTAGCCCAGGGAGGATTTGCCTACCCAGCCAATGTCTTGGCTCCACTGGGAATGGTGTTCCTGCCACCCAGCCTTAGCAGGGAGCACAGCCAGTCTGCGCACAGAGAAATGTCTTGTACCCAGCCCATTCCTCCAGACTGGGCTCACTGGTGGTGTCCCAAGGCCATGGGCACATTAATGTCCCCAGTTCCTGCACCAACATACAGTCATGGAATGGTTTGGGTTGGAAGGACTGTAAAGGGCATTTAGTTCCAACCTCCTGCCATGGGCAGGGACACCTCCCACTAGACCAGGATGGTCAAAGCCCCATCCAACCTGTCCTTGAACTCTTCCAGGGCTGGAGCATACTCAGCTTCTCTGGGCAACCTGTTCCAGTGTCTTGCCACCCTCAGAGTGAAGAATTTCTTCCTTATATCTAACCTAAACCTACTCTCTTTCAGTTTAAAACTGATACCACTTGTCGTATCACTACACTTCCTGATAAAGAGTCCCTCCCCATCTTTCCGACAGGCCCCTTCAAGTCCTGGAAGGCCACCAGAAGGTCTCCCCAGAGCCTTCTCCAGGCTGAACACCCCAAAGTCTCCCAGCCTGTCCTCCCAGCAGAGGGATTCCAGCTCTCCCAGCATCTCCATGGCCCTTCTCTGGACGCACCCCAACAAGTCCATGTCCTTCTTATGTTCAGGCTATTGAGCCGCAGTTGCCCCAGTTCATCACCCCAGCCCTTCCATCTGCTGTTCCTCGATGCTGAGGATAGGAGGTGCTTTTCTTGCTCGTAACAGACAGATCCCCTCCCCTTTCCAGCCCAGAGAGAGAAAGATGGTTCTTTATTCCCCTCAGCCTGCACGATCCATCCAGCAGCGGGCTGATGGCTCTGCTGTCATCATTTTCTTTTCTGCAAATCTCAGCTCTTGCTAATTGCTCTTTGCTCTGCTGGTCATTGCCTTCCCGTGGTGACCTCTGCCTGCCCTGTGCGGCTCCGACGTCCTTTGCATCTGGCTACATGGGCTTTTCCAAACCACAGCAGCTGTTGGTTTGTCCTGGGGTTAATTTGGGATCCCACAAACCGGAGTGGGACACATTGTGGAGTTTCTAGCCGACTCCTCATCCCATTCCAGCCTGGCTGTCCCCTGGGATGTGGCTCCCAGTGGGAGGCAGCCCTGTTCTCCTCAGCTGCTGCAGTCCTCAAAGAACCCCTAAGAGGACAGGGATGGCCCTGTCAAAGGTCACGGACCCCATCCTATGAGGACAAGGGCATCCTACAAGGGCCTTAGGCCTTCTGCAAGGATGAAGACCCCACACTGACCCCCTACAAAGACTGAGAATAGGGGTCCCAATAGCAGGACAAGGACCCCACAGTGACGAGCTAAGAAGCCGGAAACTCCACGGTGATCAGACAAGGACAGGATCTGTTCTGCAAGGATGGAGACCCCAAAAATGTCTCCTATGAGATCTGCTGCTCCAGCAGCCGTATGGCCTCATGAGCTGCCAGCACCTTTCCACTCCCAGAAAGGCACCAATGAGTCCAAGCAGGGCAAAAGGGCAATTAAACACGACCTAAAAAATGCAGTGGGCACTGCTGTGCAAAATCAAGTCTCAAAGCAAACACACCCGCAAGAAGAAATCCTTCCTGGCTTAACACATCCTTCTAAAAACACAGAATGACTTCAGAAAAATGTGAGAAAAACATGAGCTGCTCCCCCCCAGCAAGGGAAAAAATAGAGCAAAGCAGCAATGTGATGGTGTTTGCTGACCAGACCTGTGTTTTTGCCCTGGTAAGGGGTAGGGACTCTGCTCCCCGGGGCCTTTGGGTGATCTGGATGGAGGAGCAGGGGCATCAGCAGCAGATACCCCTGAGAACGTCGCCGCAGTGCCCAGGCAGAGCTGAACTCCCTTAAAGAGCTGTCAGATGCTGAATGTTTGCTCCCAAACACACTGCAGAAGAGATGAAATCGCACCAGGGCCCTTCAGCCCCCTCTCAGACAGACATATATTGATTATAAACTTTGCAAATCATCATGATTTCTTCTACTTACAGCACATTCATCATAATAAAACATAATGAAGAGAACCGCGTAGCCGTTCGAGAAGCGTTTGGCATGGCTGCTGTTTGAAGCTCTGTGGGGCAGCTGTAGCTGGTTCTGGTGGGGATGCACTGGCAGGAAAATCCTGTGCCAAGGGAGGAAGAGGTGGTACCAGTGCTCTGGCTTGCCCAAGAAGCTCTGCCAAAAAGAAAAGTGCCGAGCAAGCGTCTCTGGGAAGGATGCTCGGAGGGAAGGAACTCTCCAGGGGGTTATCCAGCAGCAGATGATTTACTGGTATTGCTTTTTGACCCCAGAACCCCTCTCAGACTTGTCGTTTTGCTGTGCTGCAATTCCTCCAAAACCCCCAGCAGCAGGAAGTCTCCAGCTTCCAAAGCATCTTGCCCCAGTTTTTGGGCTGATTCAGTTGCCAAAGGCAAAAGGCAAAGGATAGGGGACGAGTGGCAAAGTACTACCCACAGAGAAACCTTCTGAGCAGAGCAGTTTCTGATGGACAAACACACCAGACAGAGCCTGGAAGACTTTCCCATGTCCCATTTCTCTTTTCTCTTGTCCCTTGACCCTGTCTGTCCCCGTTTGCAGAGCTGTAGGAGGTTTGCAGAGACTTCACGCTACTTCTTAATCCACATCATGGATGTGGTCCTGCAGCAGAAAAGAGGGATGGTGATGATTTTGCTGCAAACAGCCCCAGGGGACCAGAGCATGCTGGGGACAACGATGACCCGAGGGACTGGAGGAAGCAGGAGGCTCTCACAGGATGTAAGAACTTTCCAGAACTGATGCCTGATGCGCTTACTCCAAGCCTCTGAGCAGTCTCCTCTGGTAGCCCTGTGGAACACTGGGCACATCCCAGGAACTGGCCATGTACCAGTTTGCTGGCAGCAAGTGCTGAGGACTCATCTTCACGGAGCTACAGGTCAGTCCAACCTCCAGGGGGACCTTGGAGAGCCCTTACAGCTGTAAATGAGCATTCCCTAACCCCAACGGGATGAAAACGGTCTGCAGCAGAGGAACTAGCAGCTGCTCATGACAAATAAATGTTCTCTCCTGTATACAGCCACTCAGCATGACAAGCTCCATCGCTCCCCGTTAGCTGTGTGGCCAAAACTCTAGTAGCATCAATGTCCAGGGATAAACAACAGGCAAACTGGAATGGCTTCTTGTAAACACGGTTACTTCTCTTTTTAAGTTGGATCAAGACTCTGCTTTGACGTTTCACATCTGTCCCAGTCAGCACCATCTCCTCCTGCCCCTACCACATGCAGACAGATAAAACCTGGTCCCTGGAGGGCCTGGGGAGCGGTGTTGGAGATGTGGCACTCCCAGTAAATGCCATCCTGAATGTTTTTTACCCACACCAGCCCCACCAACCATTGCTATGTTGCTTATTCAGCGTCTTCTAGGTGCTTTCTAGGGTTGAAATTACAGTGCACATGATAGAAAAGGAATAAGGTTGGTGAGGACCCCAGTGCTGGAGAACATCTGGGGAGAGGGATGAGCTCAGTGAGGTCTGGGGATTTCTCCAAGTGCAATTCCCATGCCTCTAGGCAAAAGGCAAGGAAGCAGTGGGGAGCAGAGCCTTCTTCTTGCCCATCTTTGAGGTTCTGTGCATTGATCCAGCCCACTCCCCAGCATCCTCTACCTGGGTTGAAGAAACCCCCGTTATCAGCCCAGGCTGGGGGTGAGGGGCTGGAGAGCAGCCCCCAGGAGAAGGACTCGGGGGTGCTGGGGGAAGAAGCTGGAGAGGAGCCGGCCCCGTGCGCTGGCACCCAGCAGGCAC
>JANVCC010000043.1:3326080-3348166 GCA_025345505.1 Todiramphus chloris collaris | reverse complement strand
ACTAAAAGAGGGAGATTCAGAGTGGAGAGAAGGAGAAATTGCTGGTGCTGAGGGTGGGGAGAGCCTGTGCCAGGCTGCCCAGAGAGGTGGTGGCTGCCCTATCCCTGGCACCATTGCAGGGGAGGTTGGCCAGGGCTCTGAGCACCCTGCTCTAGTTGCAGATGGCCCTGCTGGGTGCAGGAGGGTTGCACTGGATGGCCTTGAAAGGTCCCTTCCCTTCCCACCCAAACCAGTCTGGGAGTCACTGCAGGGATGTGGGGCTGTTGCAGGGGGTGGGCACAGCCACGGGTTCCTGCATGGGCTGAGGGTGCCACAGCTCAGCGGCGATGCCTGTGTCGGGTACCAGTGGGAACAGCCGTTCCCCTTGCCTCCCAGGCCTTTTCACTCCACTAACACCCTCCCCTTGCCCGCAGACGATGCCGAGACCCCCCCAGTGAACCCCTGCCAGGATGGCACGCACACGTGCGAGGCGGCCGCACGCTGCCAGCCCGGTGTGGGGCTGCAGTACACATGCGAGTGCGTGGCTGGGTACCGCCGAGACGGACGGGGCTGCCGAGGTGAGCGGGGCTGTGGGTGGTTGTGGTAGGGCTGGGGTGCACCCTGTGCCCCCCCTCAGCCCTTTGGCGTGCTGCGATGTGCCACAGCGTGACAGCACCCATGGTGTCTCAGAGCTGCACCGAGGATATGGGTGAATTCCAAGGGGAAACTGAGGCAGGGTGCTTGGGGAAGCGCTCCAGGAGCATTGCGGGGATGGGGAAAGTGCCAGATGTTGGGCGGGTAGCTTGGAGCAGGACATTGCCCATCCCAGGCCAGGACCCCACGAATGGGGGTGTCCCACAACAACTGGGACACCCAGTTTCACCCCGTTCCTCTAGATGTGGATGAGTGCACCGAGGGTCTGAGCCAGTGCGGCCCCTTCACCATCTGCCTGAACGTGCCGGGCAGCTACCGGTGCGAGTGCCGCAGCGGGTACCGGCCAGCGGAGGACGGGCAGGGGTGTGTGCGTAAGTGCCAGCGCCACAGCTTGGGGTCCCCCCACCCCTGTTCCCCGTGGGGATCACTCCGTTCACCCTGGCACCCCTCTGTCCCTGCAGCGCTGGCCCCAGCGAGCGACCCCTGCGAGGAGGGGAGACATCCCTGTGCCCCAAAGGACCGGGCACGCTGCCTGCCCCGCGCCGGGGGCCACCCAGCCTGCGAGTGCCTCCCTGGGTACACTGGTGATGGCATCGACTGCTCCGGTATGGGGGTGTGGGAGGGATGGCACCATGCAGTGTGCTGCCCTGGCTGGTCTGGGCTTGTTGAGCCTGGAGCAAAGGAGGCTGAGGGGAGACCTTCTGGCTCTGACAGCTCCTGACAGGAGGTTGGAGACAGGGGGGGTTGGGCTCTGCTCCCAAGGAACAAGCAACAGGACAAGAGGAAAGGGCCTCAAGTTCCCCCAGGGGAGGTTTGGGTTGGAGCTGACGAACAATTTCTGCCCCTTGAGGGTTGTCCAGGGCTGTGCCAGGCTGCCCAGGGCAGGGGTGGAGTCCCCGTGATCCCTGGAGGGGTTTCCAAGCCGTGGAGCTGTGGTGCTGAGGGCCAGGGGTCAGTGGTGCCCTGGCAGTGCTGGGTTAACGGTTGGACTCAATCTTTAAGGTCTCCCAGCCAGAACGATTCTGTGATCCCCATTTTCCCTGTGCACAGACGTAGATGAGTGTGCCCAAAACCCGTGTCACCCGGCTGCCACCTGCTACAACACACCAGGCTCCTTCTCCTGCCAGTGCCAGCCTGGCTACGAGGGCGATGGCTTCCAGTGCACACATGGTAAGGCTGCCCAGCTCCCACCTCATCCGCTCTGCCCAGGGTGGCTTGTCCTGTCCTCACTCTGCTGTCACTTTGGCTTTCCTGACGTTGGAAGGGAGCACACAGCAGCGACTGACCCCCTGCCAGCACGAGCGGCTGTACCCGCGGGAGGTACCACCGGGACCCTCGCCCGTGGGTGATGGGCACATGCCCCAGTGCGACGAGGAGGGTCGGTACCGGCCCTTGCAGTGCCACAGCAGCACCGGGTACTGCTGGTGCGTGGACGCCGCGGGCCAGGAGATCGCGGGCACACGGACGGCACCGGGCAGCACCCCACCTCGCTGCGGGAACCCAGGTCAGTGCCACCCTGCCAGCACTCGAGGAGGCGAGGGGATGGGGGTCGGGTCCTTGGGCATCTTGTTGGCATCCTGTTGGGATCAGCAGGTACCCCGGAGAGGCCCTGGCTGGCTGCGTGCATTGCGCCGGGTGGCAGAGGGTGTTGAGAAGGTGCTGGAGCGGGCAGAGCCCTGCCCATCCCGCATGGCTGCGGCACATTGGCCCCAGCCACCAGCAGAGTGGGGGCACCTTCTACCCAACCACCCAGCTGGGGGCTTCCCTGCCATGACCTGGGTCCAGGGTGCTGCCAAATGGGTGGTTGGGCAGGTTGAGGGGCTCCTGTGTCATCTTGGGGACAGCCACGGGTGCGAAAGGGGCTGGAGAGGGACAACCCCAGCCCAAGGTGGGAGGCCAAGCGTTGCTGGCAGAGCATCACCCAGCACCTGCAGCCCGGGCATGAAGCAGGGCCAAAACTGGGTGCTGAGCAGGTCCAGGGGAGCTGCGTGGCCCCCACGCTGAGCCCGGGGCTGGGGCATTTGCTGCCAGCAGAGTCCATCCAGCGACTGACCCCCTGCCAACACGAGCGGCTGTACCCGCGGGCAGTGCCACCAGGACCCTCGCCCGTGGGTGACGGGCACATGCCCCAGTGCGACGAGGAGGGGCGGTACCGGCCCTTGCAGTGCCACAGCAGCACCGGGTACTGCTGGTGCGTGGACGCCGCGGGGCAGGAGATCGCGGGCACACGGACGGCACCGGGCAGCACCCCACCTCGCTGCGGGAACCCAGGTCGGTGCCCTCCCCACAGCACCCTATTCGTGGCGACCCTCCAGCGTACCTAGCGTGGAGGGGCACCCGGCAAGCACTGGGGGGACCCAGGGCTCCAGTAAAGACCTGAGTCCCTCAAGCTTGCCCAGGGGGTCCATCACGGGTGGCAGGGGGTGACTGTCACCATCGCTGTCCCCACGGCAGAGCCCACGGAGCGGCCCCGCAGCATGTGCGAGCGCTGGCGGCAGAGCCTGCTGGAGCACTACGGGGGCAGCCCCCGCGGCGACCAGTACGTGCCCCAGTGCGACGCCGGGGGGCACTTCACCCCGCTGCAGTGCCACGGGGACAGCGGGTACTGCTGGTGCGTGGACGAGAGCGGCAGGGAGATCCAGGGCACGCGCTCGGAGCCCGGCACTACCCCACCATGTAAGAGCTCAGCACCCCAAGTGTGACCACCCAACCGCCCATCCTGACCTAGCGCATCATGGGTGCCTCACCCCAGTCCCGCTCGAGCGCGGGGCCAAGGGGCTGATGCTCCTGAGCCATCTCTCTCCCCGCACCCCGATTCGTGTGCCAGGTCTCCCCAGCGTCGCACCGCCCAGCATCCGGCCCTCGCCCCGCCCCGACGTGTCCCCACCGGCCACGGGGACCTTCCTGCTCTACGCCCAGGGCCAGCAGATCGGCTACCTCCCGCTCAACGGCACGCGGCTGCAGAAGGAGGCGGCGAAGACCCTGCTCTCCCTCCATGTACGGTACCTCCAGCACGGGCACTGGGTGGGGGACCACAGGGCCATGGGTTGCATAGAATCGTTCTGGTTGGAAGAGACCTTTCAGATCATCGAGTCCAACTGTTAACCCAGCACTGCCAGGGCACCACTGACCCCTGTCCCTCAGCACCACAGCTCCACGGCTTGGAAACCCCTCCAGGGATCACGGGGACTCCACCCCTGCCCTGGGCAGCCTGGCACAGCCCTGGACAACCCTCAAGGGGAAGAAATTGTTCCTCAGCTCCAACCTAAACCTCCCCTGGGGCAACTTGAGGCTGTTTCCACTTGTCCTGTTCTTGGGAGCAGAGCCTGACCCCCCACCTGGCTCCATCCTTTCGGGGAGTTGTAGAGACCATCTCCCTGGACCAACCTTGTCTGATCTGTGATGGTTTGAGGAGTCAGTTCTTGAAGGCTGATGGTGGTTTGTGGGGATACTGGCTGTGCTGGCTGTCTCGGTGTAGGGATGGAGTGTTCTCACCTCTTCCTCCAGCTGTCCCCCAGCACAGGGGCAGGTCACAGACCGTGGTGCTCCCTGAGCTCCCCTGGCCGTCAGTTGCAGACGCCAGGCTGCCAGATACACATCTCAACTGCAAACTCGCCTTTTCCCTTCCCTGGACTCCTCTTGGAGCGTGGCCACGTGCATCTCCAGCCAAGCCACTCCGAGGGAGAGGAGCGCTGGAAGCTGAGCCATGACCCTCCCTGCACCCTGGAGAACTGAAACACCCTGCCAAGTATTTTAATCTAAGAAAGAGGAGATTTAATCTGGATAGAATGTTGGTGGTGAGACAGTCGCCCAGGCTGCCCAGAGAGGTGGTGGCTGCCCCATCCCTGGCACCATTGCAGGGGAGGTTGCCCGGGGCTCTGAGCACCCTGCTCTAGCTGCAGATGGCCCTGCTGGGTGCAGGGGGGTTGGACTGGATGGCCTGGAAAGGTCCCTTCCAACCCAAACCAGTCTGGGATTCTGTGATTCCCTTTCCCCATCCTGAAGGTCCTTTCTTGGGCTGCCTTCACTGTTGGAGCAGTCTCTCCTTGAGCTGACGGGTTTCAAACCCATCTGGCTGTGGGTGTGTGCCTGTGACAGCTGGCTGCAGAACTTCTCCTGCAGGATTTAGCTGGGGATGTGCAGTAGAGGTCTGTCAGTGTTGGGTTTTGCCAGGAAAAAGGGATTTGAGCATCATTCCCTGCTGCTGCATCTTGCAGACTGCCCTGGGCAGCTCCCAGTGCCGGCTGGGGGGATAAGAGGATGCTCATTAAGCATCTTGGCCACGGCCCAGGCAGGATTTCACCCTGTGTCCCTCTCCCAACCCTGGCAGGGCTCCATTGTGGTGGGGATCGACTATGACTGCCGGGAGAAGACGATCTATTGGACTGATGTGGCCGGACGGACCATAAGCCGGGCAAGTCTGGAGCCAGGCGCTGAGCCGGAGACTGTGATCAGCTCAGGTGGGGTCCCATCACCAGTGCCATCTGACCAAAGCTACACTAGCGTGTCCTTGCCAGCGTGTGCCTATCGTGTCTCTGAGACTGTCCTGCTCTGGGGTCCTCTCTCTGTCCAATAAATTTATCAACAACCTGGGGGAAGGGGCAGGGTGGACCCTCAGCCAGTTTGCTGATGATAAGGAACTGGGAGGAGTGGCTGGCACACCAAACACTGTGCTTCCATTCAGTGAGACCTGGGCAGGCTGGAGAGCTGGGCAGGGAGGAACCTGATGAGGTTCAACAAGGGCAAGTGCAGGGTCCTGCACCTGGGGAGGAATAACCCCCTGCACCAGTACAGGGGAGGGGGGACCTGCTGGGAAGCAGCTCTGTGGAGAAGGGCCTGGGAGTGCTGGTGGACAACAACTTGCCCATCAGCTAGCTGTGGGCCCTTGTGGCCAAGAAGGCCGATGGTCTCCTGGGGTGCATGAAAACAAGTGGGGCCAGCGGGTCAAGGGAGGTTCTTCTACCCCTCTACTCTGCCCTAGTGAGTCCACTTTTGGAGTATTGGGTCCAGTTCTGCTCTCCCCAGTTCAAGAGGGACAAGCAACTACTGGAGAGAGGCCAGCACAGGCTATGAAGGTGCTGAGGGGCTGGAGCATCTCTGTGCTGGGGCCAGGCTGAGAGCCCTGGGGCTGTGCAGCTGGAGAAGAGCAGCCTGAGAGGGGAGCTGAGCAATGCTGAGCAAGAGATAAAGGGCCCCGGGGGGCAAGAGGATGGGGACAGACTCTGATTGTCAGTGGTGCCCAGGGACAGGACAAGGGGCAATGGGCACAAACTGGAACCCAGGAGGTTCCATCTGAGCAGGAGGAGAAAGTTGTTTGGTGTGAGGGTGTGGGAGGCTGTGCCAGGCTGCCCAGAGAGGCTGTGGAGTCTCCTTCTCTGGAGAGATTCCCACCCCGGCTGGACCCTGCGCTGCTGGGCCCCTGCTCTGGGTGCCCCTGCTGGATGGAGCAGGGGGTGGCACCAGAGCAGCTCCAGAGGGTCCTCCCAGCCCCCACCACGCTGGGATTGTGTGTGACTCTGTGACCTGCAGTCGCATCCCTTGGCTTGCGGGTCAGGTGGGTGAAGGCACTGTGCTACGTCCAGGAGCCGCACATCCCCAGCCACTGACCACGTCCATCCCTTCCACAGGGCTCATCAGCCCCGAGGGGCTGGCCGTGGACCACCTACGCCGAGCCATGTTCTGGACCGACAGCGGCCTGGATAAGATCGAGCGAGCCCGGCTGGACGGCTCCGAGCGACGGGTGCTCTTCGACACGGAGCTCGTCAACCCCCGGGCCATCGCGGTGGACCCGGTCCGAGGGTGAGGATCAGTGTTTCTGGAGGGATTTGCACGTGGGGCTTGACACGGTGCTGGCAGGACACTAGATTTGCTGTAAGAGCCACATTTTGGGGGGAAAAAATGAGAAGTGTTTGTGGTGGGGCTCTCAGAGGAGCATCAAGCCCAGGCAGTGGTGCCAAGCCCCCAGCCTGACCCTGGGAGTAGCTCTCCTGTATTGCACACCCCGTAGCAGGGATTGGCTCCCTTCCTTATCTTCTCTTTCATTTAATAATTCAGGATTTGGCCAAACCTGCTGTTTCAGAATCAGGATGTACGTGATTTTTTTTAGCAGCTTTCCTTTGAAAACACGGGCTGTGCCTCCAGGGTGCTTCTGCGATACAAAATGTGCTACTCCTAAGACTCGCCCTCATCTAGGAGCTCCAGTTTGAGTTGTAAACATGTTTGATGTTATTCTGGTTATCTTCTAGAGGCTTTTAGATTTTTTTTCAAGTCAAATAGAGATTTTTTTTTTCCAGCCACTGTTAGGGGAAAAACAGGCTTCTCTCCTGACGAGAACCAGTAACGAAGAGTAAGCTGATAAGCTCCTACCACTCCTTACTGGTGTGTGCCCTGTTTGTTCATGGTGTAATTATTTCCCAAGCAACCTTTACTGGACAGACTGGAATCGGGAAGCACCCAAAATCGAAACTTCCACCGTCAACGGAGCCAACAGGAGGGTCCTGGTGAACAGAGACATCGGTTTGCCCAACGGCCTGACGTTCGACCCCTTCTCCAAGCTGCTCTGTTGGGCAGATGCAGGTAACTTCACCAGGGAGGGATCAGGCTATGACACGCTAAGTCTTCCGGGGGAAAAAGCAGCTATTTATTTACTACAAGAAGGACATTGAGGGGCTGGAGTGTGGCCAGAGAAGGGCAATGGTGCTGGGGAAGGGTCTAGAGGACAAGGGTGGTGAGGAGCAGCTGAGGGACCTGGGGTTGTTGAGCCTGGAGCAAAGGAGGCTGAGGGGAGACCTTCTGGCTCTGACAGCTCCTGACAGGAGAGTGGAGCCAGGTGGGTCAGGCTCTTCTCCCAAGGAACAAGTGACAGAAAATGTCCTCAAGTTGCCCCAGGGGAGGTTTAGGTTGGAGCTGAGGAACAATTTCTTCCCCTTGAGGGTTGTCCAGGGCTGTCCCAGGCTGCCCAGGGCAGGGGTGGAGTCCCCGTGATCCCTGGAGGGGTTTCCAAGCCGTGGAGCTGTGGTGCTGAGGGACGGGGGTCAGTGGTGCCCTGGCAGTGCTGGGGGAACAGTTGGACTTGATGACCTTAAAGGTCTCTTCCAACCAAAACAATTCTAGGCTTCTATGTCTTTAGCCCATTGCTACCTGTGGGCTTCTTCCCTGCCTTCCACTGTCCTGCCCCAGAGGACTTGGTGTGACAGGGATGGGGAGCTCATCACACAAGCTGCTTCCACATCCTTAGGGGAAATTAAAAATATAGTAACTACAAGGAACCCATTTGGTGTTGTGTTGGGTTGTTTTTTTTTTTTTTTGTGGCCTGGTCTCCATCTCATGTTTGAAAAGGAACAAAGCACCTGGAGTGCACCTTCCCCGACGGCACCGGCCGGCGTGTTGTACAGAACAACCTCAACTACCCCTTCAGCGTCATCAGTTACGCCAGCCACTTCTACCACACCGACTGGAGACGGTAAGCAAAGAAAACCCGCTCCCTCCAGCAGCCAGGAACCAGCCTCCACCACTCCCAGCCCCAGATGGGTGAGACTGGAGGGGCTCTGAGCTGGAGGGGGACAAATGCGGTCCCCAGCCCTGGCAGCTGCCCAGGGTGGTCTCTTCAGTCTCCCACAGTGCCACATTCCTCTCTGCCACGAGAGTCACAGGCGGGTGTTGCTGTAGTTTAGAAAGAAGCCTGGCTTCCTGGGGGAGACAGGAAGAGTGCTCAGGGGTTTACAATTAAACTTGGCCAAAGCTTCTGAATCTGGATGAAGGCAAAGGGAAGATTCTGTCCTCAGTTGGTCCCTCTCCCCCCCGCACCCCAGGCCTTCGGCATCAGGCCCTCTCTTCTATTCCTGCTCCAGCTGGAAGCTCTCAAAACTTGATTCCAATTGCAGCAGATTACAACAAACACCCAAGTGTTTGCCACGCTTGGAGGGGACTCTCCAGGAGCTAAGCTCTCCTTGGAAGGCTGTCTCTGCATCACCAGGAAGAACTGGATGGAGATTTTTATGGGGCAAATTTCTTTCCACTTGCTCTGCAGGTGTTCAGACCGATCTTTAGCTGCCTCTGTTCCCTCTGTGTAGAAGGGAGGGGGGTGGGAAACACCCCAAGTTTCACAGATGAGTAAAAGCACTTCCCCTTTTCTCACCAGGGACGGTGTGATCGCTATCGATAAAGAAACCGGCGCCTTTACCGATGAGTATCTTCCGGAGCAGCGATCGCATCTCTACGGAATAACTGCAGTTTATCCCTACTGCCCTGGAGGTAAAACACCACAAAACCCACCCCCCTCCTGCTTGCCCTAGGTGCCCGACCTGCTAAAAATACCCCTTTCTCTCTGCAGCCAGGAAATAGGAACCGCCGTTTGAAGAAAGGCCAATCTTTGCACCCGAAAGGACTTCAGACCAAGGAAACCGTCACTGCACACGACTAAGGGGGGGTGGGGAGGGTGAAACCCTTAACTGAGGCTGAGGAAGCAACTGACTTCCCTGCAAAAGATTCCTGAGTATTGTTGAAGCTATACCTCAAGTTTTTACTGCTGTATTTAAGTGGAAAACGTTGCTATATTAACAAAAAACCACAAGTCCTGTGAATCTTGGGCCCTGAGTCTTAACTTTTGCTTCTGTAAGCAAATTTAAAATGTGGTTTGCTTCCTCCAAAGTTTTTATTTTCTTGGGAGAAAGGATTAATTTTCAAGAGCTTTGACAATCTGACCACCACCTTTTAGCCAAAAAAATAAAATAATAAACCAGGTGCCTACTGGGGAGCTTTGAATGCAGCATTTTGCTGGGCCAAAGTAATTCTGAGGCTCCGAAGCCAGAGCCTGCAGGTGCTCCCAGGGGGTGTGCAGAACAAGTGACGGGCAAAGGCACAGAGGTTTCTTCAGGAGCCAATTCTGTATTTTCACCACTGCCTCAATGCATGTCTTTTAGTATTTATATTAGAAGAATATGCTAGAAGCAATCTGTTCCTGCATCTTGGTTCTTCTAAGTGCCTTCATAGCCCTACCGGCTGTAGAGCAATACAGAAATACCATGTATGTTGTAACACTTCACTTTTTTTTTTTCTAGGTTACTTCAATAATTGAATAAAATGGTTGGTTTAAGTTTCCCTTTGGAGCAAGGTTTTTAAATATTTCAGTTGTAGATGGGGGGGGGAAGAAGCTGCCCAGGCAGGCAGGAGCGAGGCTGCTCCTACGGCAGGACCTCAGCAAGAGAGAAATCTTTTATGCAACGCTCCCTTCTCCGCACGAAGCCAAACACAATGAAAAAAAAATATGTCTTATTTGCCAACTCAGAGCTAATCAGAACAATTCCTCTATTTTCCCCAGCTTCATTTATTTAAAGAAAAAAAAAAAAAGAAAAAAGGGGAAAAAAAAAAAGGATAATTCAGCAGAAGTCAGAATTCAATTTCCTGTTTTCTTTCCAAACAGTAAAGCGATACCATTTCAAACTGCATGCCGGAGTTGTACGTGGTTCCTAATTGTACTAAGTACCCAAGAGACTAAAAGCTTCTATCTGCTCATCTCCCAACTTTCCCCAGTCTGTGGTCGGTCTTGGGATCAGCGATAATCGCCTGAACCGCTACAATCGCTTCGTTGATTTTTGTTTGCAGCTCTCGGAGCTCCTCTATATGCAGCAGGCGGAGAATTTGGGCAGCTTCGTTGAGAACAGCATCTGGGTGAGTGGCAGAAAGAGAAGCATCCATCATTTTTATCTGACAGGAAGGACTTAAGGAAAGCTTAGCCTGAGTTCATGCTCCGCGCTTCATTCATGGTTTTCATACTTGAAACGGGAAACGATGTTCCCTGCTGGATGGAGGATGCTCTGCACAACCTCACCCAGCTCCCAGCAGTAAACCAGCATTCCCAGTAGCAATTTAGGTGGAGATGGGGCAAAAGTTCTGCAGCTAAACCCCGGGGAAGCAGCACAGATGTCCTCTGCTGGCAGAAGCAAGATTTACAGGACGGCGAGTTCCTCCTGCTTGCAAAAGTGGCTGCCATTAAGAGCTGGCATTTAAATATTAGTCTGAAACACTGTATTCCACAGCTAAGATTTATGCTTTTCTGTTCCAAAACAAAACGCTCAGGAGTGCTCGTAAATAACAAGCTGGGAGGGAGGAATTCTTTCCACTCCAGGCTTTTCTACTGTCTGCATTAGCCTCCTATCTGACAGTAATATACTTTGTCAAAGGCAAACGTCACTAAAAGCACCATTAAGAGAAGCACTTACCTCCCGTGTCAAAACCAAGGATGTGCTTTTCTAAAGCGACAGGCAAACCCTTTGAAATGAAACAGGAGAGAGAAACACACAAGAAAAAGCGTGTTCAAATCATTGGAACTGTCATTTTGCACAGAAAACCAAGTGTTAGGGTAGGTAACTCTGGAGGAGAGGACCCCTTGAGCTTTGCTTCTGTGTGTGACAGCTTCAAAAGGTCCTCCTGCTTGATGACATGAGTCCCAAAGTATTAATAAAGGGAAAAAAACCCAACATCTCCATGCTTAATTATCCCCCTACTTGACAAGCAAACCCCTTTAGATACACACTGCCCACGTTGCGTCCTTAAAAGGCCAACGGCAGTGCAAGAGAAGAGCTGATCCAGCAACCAAAAAAAAAACCCCACACTCAAAAGTCAGCTTTCTTAGAAACTGTCGCCTTTAAACAGCTGCCAGATTTCAAAGCACCAGCTGCTTTGAAAGAGAGCTGTAAAAATTCTCTGTAATCAGAGTTTCTTGAGTATTGAACTTGCAACCTCCCATGGCCATCCTCCCCAGAAGCATTTTTCTCCTCAAGCGTTAGGATGAAAGCTCAGCCTCCCAGTTTCTAAACACTTGCTCTATGAAGACAGCACAAGGAGAAGTTCTCTGAGTGGCCCTTTGGAAGCATGGCTCTCTGCCCTTCACCCTGGCCAGCTGCACTGGAGTGGTCACGCTAAACAAACACTCAGCATATTTCTCCATGCCCATAAAATGAGATTTAAACTATGCAAAACTTAGAATTTGCTTTTACTGCCTCTTTGTATTATTTCCACACAACTCCCCCCCCAACGTTTGCCCTGCAAGACAAAACCATTCGAGTTCAAAGCCATTTGTTTCTGCACTGATGGGGGCTGTAAACTTTCCAAACAGCAAGGATTTCTTTTAGAAGTTTTCCAGACATGTAAAAAAATCCTGAGCTGATCACAACAACACAAGTGAAATAAAAACTGCTGACTGGAGCCAACTCCAATAACCTGTTTTCCAAAAAGTGGCTCTTTCCTGTGGCCTGTAGAGTAAGATGGATGTACAAGTGCAATCTGACTTTTGAGCAGGGCCTGTTGGGACAGGACAAGGGGGGATGGTTTGAAACTCAAAGAGGGAGATTCAGAGTGGAGAGAAGGGAGAAATTGTTGGTGCTGAGGGTGGGGAGAGCCTGTGCCAGGCTGCCCAGAGAGGTGGTGGCTGCCCCATCCCTGGCACCATTGCAGGAGAGGTTGCCCGGGGCTCTGAGCACCCTGCTCTAGCTGCAGATGGCCCTGCTGGGTGCAGGGGGGTTGGACTGGATGGCCTTTAGAGGCCACTTCCCACCCACACCAGTTGGTCACTCTATGCTGTGTAGCTACACAGCCATCTCACAACTTTATTCCTCAGAAACTTAAGGATGCTGCATAAACCACATGCAATGGGCCCGACCACCAGACACCTCCCCTGTAACTGTAAGTGTCAACAGTTAAAACTGATTCTGTGACAGTGAGAGGGGAAAAAAAAAAGTTTCCAGATACAGTAGGGGGGAAAAATGTACCCACTTTGTTGGGCTTTCCAAATAATCCCAAGGTATAGCCTGCAGGAGCATCCTTAAAGTGATCCTGAAGGGCATTTATTGTACTTGATCCTACCTAAGATACACTCATCAGGTAAGGAAAGTCCAGCAAGAGTCTGTCAGGAGATACCTGATCTAGACATTCACTTGCCAGCCATTCAAATTTAATCTTAAATAAAAAAAGAAAAAAGAAAAGTGTTATATCTTCTCTTGAAAACAGTACCTTGACAACCCAACAGGGGAAATCACCTTTCATTTGAGACATTTAAATCACAAGCCTAAGTTTCCTCCCCGTACATACACCCCAGGGCAGAGCACATTGTTGGATCTATTTGTTCTCTTCCCCTTATCTCGATATTGCCAAGAAGGCAACTCATGATGTGTGGGGTATCAAGTCATCTGCTGGGCAGCAGTCAGACAGCCAGAACCTGTTTCCAAGGAGAAGGCTTAACACACAAAGTGTCACTGGCCAGTATTTGGGCCATTAACAGCCAAAATCCAAAGCAGATGTTTATTTTTCTTCCCCTATGCTGCAACTCAGCCATCCCCAGTGCTTCTGAGATATTTTCTTCATTCATCTGGCACATTACAAGGTTGATGATGGCTGCTGGCACAGGTAAAGCTGTTTTCCTGCCTCCAATCCCCTGCCTTTTCTCCTCTTCGCTTGAAATTTAGCATTCCTAATGAGAATATGCTCCCAGGGACATACATCACAGTCAGTGACTTTTCAACCTCAGGCCTGGCCATGCTTTGAGGACCTATCAAATATTTCATCATGGAAAAAAAAAAACCAAACCACTGTTCCTCAAAGAAACTAATTCTACTCAATGCAGAGAAAAATCCCATTTTGATCCCTGCAGGTCAGCTCCACAGATACATGAACAACAACAAAAAAACCAGTTTAATTAATGTTAGCTATAGAACCTGAAACAACATGAGCTCAGCTGCTTTTCTGTTTTCCTGCTCTTTTAATGGTTTTATGGATTTAAAAAAAAAGGCAGACCAAAGCTTTGATTTTCTGTTCCAAGGCTGCTGGCAATTACTGTGGAGCACCTGCAATTGCCACTTAGTAAACACCATAAGCAGTGTTATGACAGTAAATAATCTTTCCTGAGCAGCTGTCAGGAGAGATGCAGGGCCTAGAGCTCTCTGACCAGATCCAGTTGCTTTAGCAGGGATACTCCCAAACATACACCTG
This sequence comes from Todiramphus chloris collaris, assembly GCA_025345505.1. Classification (NCBI taxonomy): domain Eukaryota; kingdom Metazoa; phylum Chordata; class Aves; order Coraciiformes; family Alcedinidae; genus Todiramphus; species Todiramphus chloris. The sequence goes on along the minus strand of JANVCC010000043.1, from coordinate 3,334,549 downwards.
TGGGCAAAAGAAGCTGCTTTCCATGGCTGCTCCTAGCAGCTCCTGTGTCAAGTGTTGGAGACATGAGCTGGAGAACTGGGATGTTGAAGAAATGACAATCTGAAAACCCAGTCATCCCCTGGCACATCTTGTAAACATTGTTAGCTTGTTAGAAATATAATTCTGCAAACATCTGAGGTTTAAGTGCAGGAGTTGCCTTCACCATCTCTTTTTGGGGAAGGGGTGAGGAGGAGGATGTTCAACATCCAGTTCCTTGAACATATGCAGGGTATACACAGGAAGTAAAACACTGCATACAAGGAATGTTTCAACCTGTTTAAGCAGCCAGTGCTGCTGATTCCAAGGAAAAGCCAGGACACATGTTTCTTCCTGATGATCTCAGAGGTCTTTTCCAACCTTAAGGATTCTGTGATTCTCATACTGTGGGCCTGCCACACTGAACACCAAGGGTCATCTCTAGCAACCAACTCAGGGGAACAGCTATTTACGTGATAAATCACACAGCTACAACATATATCCAACAGAAACAAAGAGAGCTTTGTATACTACTCTCCATCATCCTCTGGGTCTTTCAGGATCAGGATGGGGAAGAGAAAGCAAGTTTCCACCACCCTCTAAATGAGGTGTTCAGTCAAAACTGGGTTTGGCTGGGATGGCAGATGTTGATGCCTACACTTCTTGACTTGATATAGCATGATCAACCCCATGCAGTGTACATACACACCTCCTTGGACTGACTGGCCTTCGCTATGGCGTCCTGCGTCAAGCGCTCCTGAACCAAGATGCGAATTGCCTAGGAAAAGAGGGCAGAGTAATTCATTTGTCTCCCGACACATTTCTCACCAGTTCCAAGGGAAGAGGAGCTGAAGTTACAACCTCAAACACACAGCTTTGTGAAAGGTTTCTTGCAAAGCTCTTTCAGACCTTAAACCTTTTCCGATAGCGTTGTTCTTTGGGAGTAGTATCTTACAGGGGCGCAGCCCATTTGGCTGTGGGAAGGCAGCTTAACCAGAAGAGATAAGGACATGAAACTCTGAATTTCAGGTTTTGCTAGACTAGAAACTGCAAAGTACTGGGAACAGTCAAGAAAAATTGTGATTTTTTAGCCTGGAGCAAAGGAGACTCGGGGAAGACCTTCTGGCTTTTGACAACTCCCTGACAGGAGGTTGGAGCCAGGTGGGGTTGGGTTCTGCTCCCAAGGAACAAGCAACAGGACAAGATGAAACGGCCTCAAATTCCACCAGGAGAAGTTTAGGTTGGAGCTGAGGAACAATTTCTTCCCCTTGAGGGTTGTCCAGGGCTGTCCCAGGCTGCCCAGGGCAGTGGTGGAGTCCCCATGATCTCTGGAGGGGTTTCCAAGCCGTGGAGCTGTGGTGCTGAGGGCCATGGGTTAGTGGTGCCCTGGCAGTGCAGGGTTAATGATTGGACTCAACCATCTTAAAGGTCTTTTCCAACCTAAATGATTCTATGATTCCAGAACGAGCTGACTGCCATCCTAAAGCAGCAGCACCATTTTCATGGTTTGGAGATTGCACCCCTTTCATGCTGCAGCAACACAGCTTCTTCAGGAAGGAAATCCTGCTCCTGTCATCTTATAGTAGGTGCTGAACTATCTTCTACATGCAGAGAAGCCTGGAGCAAGGCGACCTACCCAGGTTTTAAAAAGACTGAGAGCCAAATGGAATTATTTTTAGACACAGGAACAAGAACAGCCTTGATTTTAACAATCCTACTGCTCATCTGTTTTTTTACTGGCTGCAGTACATAGCATGAAATCGTACGGGAGCTATCAGTTACTGATACCTACAGCTGAAAATGCCTCTAAAAATAACTGAAGGAATACCAGGCAGGCAGACTTCCACCAGAAAGAACTGGGTCTGTCAAACACATTCCTTCCTCAGACTTTCCCTGAGGAGTAGCCAAATGTGACAGAATCAGTCTTAATTGCTTCATGTTTCTCTCCCCAAGATTTCTCCCAGTTTTGGTCATGATTAAAGTTGAAACGATAGTAGAAAGCTGACACTGAATACTTCTAGAAATCTAACTGAAGGGAGACAAGAATGATTTCATGAGGAGTTTATAAATTCCAGCAGTGAAACCAGACCTTGGATATGAGAATTTTGAGTGCCTTTTGATATCCACCTGTGTTACACAGATGCTTCCTGATCAACTCCCCAGATTTAAATGAGTAAAATGGGACTTCAAATACCTCTCTGATCGCTATGTCCAGATGTCTATGGCACGTTTGCACCCTTTGGCCTTTCCCAAGTGTCCAAGCCTGAATAAGGATCATAAATCCTTTGCACACATGGAGCAAACCTGCTTACAGTGGTGCAGAATTAAGAGTTCCACTGATTAGTACCACCAAACCCTGAGGACTAGCACTGCTGCTCTTCATGGAAAGCAGGAGTCTATTCTCACTGTAATTAAAAGCGAGAAAAATCTGACTGGTGCTTTTGTCCAACCATTTCTGTCTGAAAAAAAAAAACCCCAAAGACACTAGAAATGTAGAAATGTAAATATATTTATGCAGAAAATACACCAGTAGTCATAAATTTTCTCAGATTCATGAAAAAAGATGCTTTAGAAAATTAACTTGCCTATTTACTGCATTTAAAAGCCATGCTTAGTTGTCAAGCCTAAATTAAACTGCCTTCAGTAATGACAAGGAGTTAACAGTTCATAGGAGCAAAAGGAGGAGGAAGCTTTTAACTGTGGCTCCTCGAGAGGACTTTTGTTTTAAAACATCCCTTGCATCACTTAGCTTCTATGTCTTCAAGTTTTTCTTCATTTCTAGCACCAGAAATCAATCTCCTTTGAGCGCTGCAAATTCTGAGCAACAGTTCTCAATGTTGGAATTCCAGGAACTCAGCTACAATTGAACTGTTTACCAAGATAATTATCCTTGCCCTAATTGCCATCGTTTATATTCTGTGCCCTTATCTGCTTCAAAAGACACACAGAGGATGAGTTTTACTTTCCACTTGTGCCTAAAAAGTCATAGTTAGCAGCAACTCTGCACCACGAGCTATTATTACCCACACACACAAGCCACTGGGGAAATGAAGGAGGAAAGGAGGTCTGAAAAGTGGAAAACTCACCTTAAGCATGACCAAGTAATCATCATGTCGCTGAATTTGAAGCAGATTAGCTAAAGCCATCACTCCAGCCTTGAAATCAGGATTATTCACTGTAAAAATAACCATCACACACACACAGCAGTGAGCAACCACTCGGGCTGGCTACAAAGCAATCAAAAGGATGCACCAGGCTTTGTAGCCAGGTGGCAGGAGACCATCCAAGGACAGAGCTGTTTTCAATGCCAAACAGGCTGCACGTGTCCTACCACACAGGAAACCTGTGTAAAGTCTTTGAAAATAAACCCAATTCTATGAAGTTATTCTTGTTTTTTAATATCTATCACTGCAGAGTGGAACTGGGCTTGCTGGGTAAGGGCAGGATCAATTCCTAGCTGACTTTTTGTAGAAGCAGCAATGGGAGATGATGTGAGGGACGTGGGGCTAATTTTAGGAGCTGTTTTTCACCACTTCCATTTATTGTGAACATTCCTAGCAGGCAAAAAAATTCAAATGATTATGAGAGGTACAGCTGGGGAAGTCTGAGCCTACAGGTCGTATGTGACAATATTGAAGTAAACTGTCTGACATCTGTTTCCTTAGGTTTTCAGGGGTTTCTAAAAGGTATATTACAGTCTAGCATCAAAGGATATCTTGCTATTTCACCCTAACCCACAGGAAGTGCTCATGCCCTCAGCACAAGAAAGATGTGAGCCTGTTGGAGTGGGGCCAGAGGAGCCCCAGCAATGCTGGGAGGGCTGGAACCCCTCTGCTGGGAGCCAGGCTGGGAGAGCTGGGGGGGTGCAGCCCGCAGAGGAGAAGGCTCCCCAAGGGGAGACCTTCTGGGGGCCTTGCAGGACTTGAAGGGGCCTGTCAGAAAGATGGGGACAGACTTTTGAGCAGGGCCTGTTGGGACAGGACAAGGGGGGATGGTTTGAAACTAAAAGAGGGAGATTCAGAGTGGAGAGAAGGAAGGAACTATTGGTGCTGAGGGTGGGGAGAGCCTGTGCCAGGCTGCCCAGAGAGGTGGTGGCTGCCCCATCCCTGGCACCATTGCAGGGGAGGTTGCCCGGGGCTCTGAGCACCCTGCTCTAGCTGCAGATGGCCCTGCTGGGTGCAGGGGGGTTGGACTGGATGGCCTTGAAAGGACCCTTCCAACCCAAACCATCCCATGACTTTGTGATTCCACAGTTCATAGAGCTCTGTGCAAAGCTGTTAAGGTAAACACCCTTCAGCTGCTTCGTCAGTCTGATAAAGAGTCCTGCCAAGTTATCTGACTGAGTCTCTGGGCACTTCATTCTGCCGGGAAACACTCTTCCCTCTGCCCTTCCCCTTTTTTCCCCCAACAGGAAAAGCATCTGCAGCAGTGCACATCCAGACACCTGCAATTCCCCCAGAGCAGCTCCTCTGCCCTTTATCAGGAACACGGAGCAAACAACTCAAAGGAACTCAAAACACTGTTCACAGACAAGCACTTTCAGCCAGTAGCAGAAGAATTATACACCTCTGCTTTCCTAAAGCTTGAAAACACTGTATGTACCACAGTATTACAGCAACTTAACATCTGAAAACCACCACAGAGGCCACAGAACAGATTCACTGCAGGCTGCTGCACACTTACCGTCCAAGTTAATCAGTGGCTCTGCATTTTTTGCTGTATTGTCAGTATTTTTAGCACCATCAGGGGTAGAATCCTTATACTTATCAGCTGGTAAACAAAGAAGGAAACAGGAACAGTGTTAGAGTCAATGACAAAGGATTTAGCACCGAGCTGTGTTTCTGGGGTGTGGTAATTGCCCAAGAGCCTTCTGGGTTTATACACCAACGTTCTGGAGCTCCCCAAGGGCTGCTGGTCCCACGAGCTACCCTAACAGCTCCCATCTGCAGAGCTCCTGTGCTATCCAGAGCAGCAGCAGAGCATGCTCTACACTCAGGAAGGTGTTCTGTTCTCAATGAAGGCTCTTCCTACAGACTTTCATCCCAGAAGCCTGAACGAGCTGCACCTCACAGTTCTTCTACTTTTCCAACCCAACAGTTCAACTGCCACTGGCCCTCTGCCTCCACCTGAGCAGAGCTCAGGTAACACAGATTGAAGCTGGTTCTGATGAGCAAATCAAACGTTTCTAGTGAAGGCTTTGGTTTGTAGACTGCAGTGTTCATCTACAGCTCACACAGGGGGTTTTCAAGCCTTTTGAGGGTAGGACCTCCTGGCTCCTCCACCTTCATGTACCCCCAAGTCACAGGCAGCTCATTTTCTCCATCATGAGGGACTGAGAACCAGCTCTACAGACTGTGAGTGTTTACACCCCACCCCTCTCTTGGGCAGAGCTCAGCCCTGCAGGAATTCCAGGTAACCAAAATCAGTATTTTGTCCATTATTACGTTTGCCACCAGTAGTTACGTTTGTATCTGCACCCTCACCATGTGAAAATGAAGCTGCTGCTGACTGTGGAGATTTAACTGGACTTCTTCATAACCTTGCCCTACTTCCCAAGGGTTCAGGGTCCACTCCCTGTGAAACAAGGGTCTAAGAATAACTTCTTCAAATAAATGCAGTGCTACAGAAAATGCATTTCATACACTTTAGACTAAGTTCTCAGAAAGGAAATCCCAGAGGGAGGAAGGTATAAATATACACAAGGGGTTTTGCCACATCCATAAATCAAACGATAAACACACGTACGCTACTGCGCTGTCCCAGGGGAGCTGAGGAGGAAGAGTTCACATCTGAACACGGGGCAAATCCAAGCAGATGAAGTTATAGAGATATATATTTCTTAAAAAACAATGACTATATGTATGCTTTTGATGTTGTCACCCATACCATTATCTCCATACTCGAGTCTGACCGCCAAGCCGAGGAGCCAGTCCACTGTTTCTTGTCGCTCTTGTATTTTGAAAGGACAGTTGACATCTTTCATATACTACAGGGGAGGAAGAGGAGAAAACAAACAGATGTTATGGACCTGGGTGAATTTGCTAGGAGTCGGCTTGGAAACACTTTCCCATAGAGATTACAGTGGTTAGAAGATAGTTATTGACAGGAAACATCACTGTGAAGTGTCCTCTGGTGGGTTCTGATCTATTTGAGACTGGTTTTGGAGCACCCCAATCCACCCCTAGCTTGAACCTGCTGGTTAGTAACAGCACCTGCTTTTTAATGCAAGTTACTCATGTTACTTACTCATTGTCAGACTGCAGCCAGAGAAACCAAAATAACTCTTTCATTGCTCTCTGTTTGTTTTACACAGTAAGTGGAAGCAAGGGAAGGGACAGAGGACAAACTACAGCAAAAACTTCCCATCTAAAGAAGGAAGAAAGATTAACACTGGGTGGTGGAACACTGGAAGAGGTTGTCCAGGGAGGTGGTCGCTGCCCCATCCCTGGAGACATTCAAGGTCAGTCTTGATGGGGCTCTGAGCAACCTGCTCTAGTTGCAGATGTCCCTGCTCAGTGGAGGAGGCTGGACCAGATGACTTTTAAAGGTCCCTTCCCACCCAAACCAGTCTGAGTTCATGCTGCCTAATGCTTCCACAATACTGCTATCAGAGGATTCTGAGGGTCAGCAGAAATCATTGAATCATAGAATGGTAGGGACCTCTGGAGATCATCGAGTCCAACCCCCCTGCCAGAGCAGGAACACCCAGGGCAGCCCACACAGGGACAGATCTAGGCAGGTCTTGAAATTCTCTAGAGAAGGAGACTCCACAGCCTCTCTGGGCAGCCTGTTCTGGGTGACCCTGCTCTAGCAGGCAGGTTGGACTCGATGATTTCCAGAGGTCCCTTCCAACCCATACCATTCTATGATTCTAATTCTCTACTTCTAAAGCTGAATGAAATCAAGCAAGAAGCAGATTAGGGTGGATACCCCATCTACTCTAAAAACGCGGCTGAGTGAAAACCGCGTACAAAAAGTTCTACCCTCTCAACTCCTACAGTTTGGCTTCGACAATGCATTTGAATTCCTGAAAAGGTAAAGGTTCAGAGGGAGGACAAAATTTCAGAGTCATTTACATCCAACAACTCCAGCAGCTGTTAATCATCACTTACATTGCCATTTGAATCAAGGCAATACCTTTTCAAACGATTTGGGCCAGTCATCGCTGTGGATGTTTCTTAAATTCCCTCGGTCTTCAATCTTGTAATGTCGGATTTTTTGGTCTTCGAGCCAGACAATAAAATTCCTGAACTCCGTTTCATCTGCCGAGAGAAAGGAGCAAAGAATTACCCAGTATCCTAAAGGAAAACCCAAACCCTTATGTTCTGATCCAGTCCATGCTGCCCCCCGAGCCCTTTCACATCTGACGGCAGACGCATCGAACGCTCGGCTTGGGTATCCCAGGAGAAGCCCCAACCAAAAACTCAACACCGAGTGGTTTCTGCTTTTCAAGTCACCTCCAACGGCCTGTGGTTGACTGGCTACACTGAAAGGCACCTCCCAACTGGTTTTACTGGGAATAGTTATAACTTATTAAGCGAAGAAAGCACATGAAACAATGAGAGAAATTCACACATAGCAGTTATCCCTCATCTCTTTCAAAGAGCACCAAACACAACTCGTGACCGTGCAGAGACGTTTTCCCCCTGTGCTGTTGACTCAACTCTTCTTGCTTGTTGAGCCAACATCTCGTTCTTTGGGAGCTGGAGTTCCACAATACCAAGAGCGTGGTCCAAACAAAGCTATTTGTGCTGGACAAAGCAATTAGCTTGTACCTGCCCTCCAGAGCCAGAATTCACTGCTGGGCACAGCAGATCACAGCCCTGGGGTATCTCAGGCCTCTCAGCTGCCATGTTTTGGCTTTGGATGAGCTTTAATATCCTAAGTTAATGAGTTTAATATCCTCCTGCATCTCAGAGTGGGGTAAGCACACCATTTACCCCACCAGGGACAAGAAAGATACTCCTGCTTTTCAGAACTGCCTTCTAAGCTATTTTAAGTGCCCTACTTCCATCGAATGTGTTGTAAGGAACAGAGATGTGGTCACAACACAGGCAAGGAAAGACCTTTTAAATCTTCTACGCTACAAAATGAACCTTAAAGGAAAAAAAAATAAAACAAAACACAAACTGGTTTGGGTAAGAAGGGACCTTTCAAAGTCATCCAGTCCAACCCCGCTGCACCCAGCAGGGCCATCTGCAACTAGAGCAGGGTGCTCAGAGCCCTGGGCAACCTCCCCTGCAATGGTGCCAGGGATGGGGCAGCCACCACCTCTCTGGGCAGCCTGGCACAGGCTCTCCCCACCCTCAGCACCAACAATTTCTCCTTCTCTCCAGGCTGAATCTCCCTCTTTTAGTTTCAAACCATCCCCCCTTATCTTGTCCTAACAGCCCTGCCAAAAAAGAAGTGTTAGCTGTAAGGAACTTAAGACCCAAGACAAAAGATGCCAGTAGA
>JANVCC010000043.1:3260592-3282037 GCA_025345505.1 Todiramphus chloris collaris | reverse complement strand
GGCTGTGCATCTTGGCTGTGCATTGCATCCATGTATTGCATCCATGCATCAGGGCTGTGCATCTTGGTCATGAGTTGCATCCATGCATCCACGCATCAGGGCTGTGCACCTTGGTCATGAGTTGCATCCATGTATTGCATCCATGCATCAGGGCTGTGCATCTTGGCCGTGCATTGCATCCGTGCATCATGACTGTGCCTCCATGCATTTCATCCATGCATCATGGCTGCACATCTTGGCCGTGCATTGCATCCATGCATTGCGTTTGTGTATAGTGGTGGTGTGTCATGGCCATGCATCGCGGCTGGGCACAGTATCCATGCATTGTGGCCATGCGTTGCATCTGTGCGTTGCATCTGTGCGTTGCATCCATGCGTCGTAGCCATGTATTGCACCATCCCATTGCATCCACACATCCCGGCAGCGCAGCGCGGCCATGCATTCCATCCACGTATCACAGATGTGCATCGTGGCCAATGTATTGCACCCGTGCATTACGGTAGGGCATTACAACCACACATCCTGCCCGTCTGTGGCATCCGTGCCCCGTGGCCACGTATTGCATCCGTGCATCGTAGCCGTGTGCGATCCCAAGCGGGAGCAAACAGCGCAGCGGAGGGGTTGGTTTCGAGGCTCGTTAAAAATCACAGCGGTGAACAAAATAGGGTTGAAGGTATTTGGCAAACGTCCTCACCCCAGCCGGGTGCCCGGCAGCTCTCGTGCACCAACGTGGGGCTGGGCGTGAAGCGACTTGCGTGGGCTGTGGCAGGGAGGGTGCAGAGCAGCCATGCCCTGGGGCATCCTCCAGCACCCTCCCCACCCTGCTCCCAATGGGGTGCACCAGAGCATCTTCCCACCACTGCCCCAAGGGCTGCAGCTGCCTCAGAATCACAGAAGCACAGACTGGGTTGGAAGGGACCTTTCAAGGCCATCCAGTGCAACCCCCCTGCACCCAGCAGGGCCATCGGCAACTAGAGCAGGGTGCTCAGAGCCCCGGGCAACCTCCCCTGCAATGGTGCCAGGGATGGGGCAGCCACCACCTCTCTGGGCAGCCTGGCACAGGCTCTCCCCACCCTCAGCACCAACAATTTCTCCTTCTCTCCACTCTGAATCTCCCCTCTTTTAGTTTCAAACCATCCCCCCTTGTCCTGTCCCAACAGGCCCTGCTCAAAAGTCCCTCCCCATCTTTCTGACAGACCTGTTGAAATCTTGAAAGGCCCCCAGAAGGTCTCCCCTTGGGGAGCCTTCTCCTCTGCAGGCTGCACCCCCCCAGCTCTCCCAGCCTGGCTCCCAGCAGAGGGGTTCCAGCCCTCCCAGCATTGCTGGGGCTCCCCTGGCCCCGCTCCATCAGGTCCCTGTCTCTGCTGTGCTGAGCACTCCCGAGCTGCAGGGGAGCTCTTACCAGAGCAGAGGGGCAGAGGCTGCACTCGATCCCACTATGTCTTTGTTAAAGGCAGTGAACAGCACTGGTCCCAGTATGGACCCCTGAGAAACACCACTTATCACCAATCTCCATCCAGACATTGAGCCGTTGACCACTACCCTCTGGATGTGAGCATCCAACCAATTCCTTATCCTCTGAACAGTCCACCCATCAAATCCAGAACTACAGCAATGGGCATGACCCCCAATTTCCTGGCAAACCCAGCACCAGGAGGTCATTCTCTGCCACCAGCCCTGCACACCCAGAGCATCCCTGCCATGGGAACGAACCCAGAGCAGCCAGTTGGGAATAGGTTCTTCCTCCACCTCTGCACCAAGCCCTGCTCGCAGCAGGATCCTCAAGGAAAACACTTTCTTAAAAGCACTTGGAAATGAAACCAAGTCTTCAAGGAGCTGGCAAAACCCCCAGTGTCACAGCTCATCACCTCGCTGCCTCTCAATCCCCTTTAAAAACCAGGCAGAGGCTGGGCATTGAGCCCCACCATGCAGCTTGTGTGTCCTCCAGGAAAGCTCCTCTGCTGCTCTTGGCATCCCAGGGCTGTTCATCTCCACGCCGGTCAATATATTTACTCCTCAGCCTGAGGCCTGAATTGGTCCCTGAGCATCAGGGATTAAAACACACGAGCTGGCATCGTGCAGCTCAGTGGGGACGGCACCGTGGAGCCAAAGAAAACGTCTCCCTCAGCAGCAGCTCTGCCAGCCCCTACCTCTGAGAGCAACCAAAACACCCAAGGGTTAAAAACAAGATGTATTTGAGTATTTGTAGAGAAAATGCTCCAGTTCCTGCCACTTAACACTAACACCCCATCAGATGACCCCATGGAGCATTGGAGGGGTGCCCAATGGCTTTGTGGGACACTCCCCCCCCCATTCCAGCTCCAGGAGCTTCCCCCAGGGCTCTGCCAGCCGGAGCCGTGGCAGATTTAGCAAGCGGGCACAAAAAGCCCTTTCCAGGGCGATGTGCCTCCAGCAGCCTCGGCCAGACGCCGGCAAATTCTTTCCGAGCATCTGCTGCTCATTCCTACAATGTCAGCTTTGATTCGCCGGGACCCCGCGCCGCTGCCCTCACCCAGTCACTTCTGCTCCAGCAAGAACATATCCAGCTCTCAGCTGGAAAGAGCCTGGATGAAAGAGCCTGGATTACAGGGAGACATCCCCCCTGGAATGCCACGCTGGGGGGAGGTGACACAGGTCACCTCCCAACGTCCACGCCAGGCAGTTTTTCAAGGGGGTTTCCATCCAGAGAGCAAAAAAAATACTGGGAATAAGGATTCCCCGGGATGGAATCTTCTGTAGAGCTGGGAGATCCAGCAATCCCAGCTGCGTTTTCCCTGCTGTCGGGAAAAGAGCGTTAAAACTCCACAGCAAGGCCACCTCAAACGCCTAATGCGCCTCCTAACTCCGAGGCTACGGGGAGAAAATTCCTCAATCCGCCGCGGTTTCCAGCCCAGGCTGCCGGAATATCGTCTCCCGCCCTCGGACCCACGCCCCGGGAGAAAACCCGGTCGCAGAGAGCTCTGCCGTAAACAAAACGTCGCGCAATAAAACCTCCCGGCTTGGGAAAGCAGCTGGGGCCACGGCTGCTGACTCGGCGGGGGATTTATTCAGCGCGGGGTCTTGCAAGCATGGATGAGGGCAGGCAGAGCCTGGACCCGGTTCGGATGGAGGTGTCGGAGCGGCGTTGTTAGGTTCTCATAGGAAACTGGGATGCAATTCCAGGGTTGGGGATGTAACATGGCTTGAGGTGGGGTTTTCTGGCGAAGCGGCTTCTGCGCATGCGAAGGGAGGCTGGTTTGCACGGGCGAGCGTTTCTTTCCCCATCCACGTATTGCATCCCATTCCAAAGAAGCGGTCGAGGCTCCGTGCCCGTGGTTTTTGGGTCAGGTTTGTATCCCCATGGTACCCACCAGACCATTCCCGTGCAAGCCCGCTCCACCCAGCCGCAATCCCCAGCCTCCAGACAGAACCAGCGCCGCTTCTCCACCGCCCGAATGCAACCCCAGCTTTGCCAAAAGATGCTTTTTTTGGGGGAGGAAAAAAAAAATCTGCCCTATCAGCCATCGCCGAGCTTTTGTTCCAGCCCTCTCGAACCGCACCAGAGGCGAGGGAAGGGATTCAGCACAGGACCCACACGTAGGCACCGGCCGTCCCGCAGCGACAGGCTGCCCCAAGTGCAGGGCGAGATGGGAAGATGAATTCACGGGGCAGGAATTTCTTGTTTTGAAGAGTTTAGAGTTGGTTTTACCCCACATCACAGGGCGCAGGTATGCGCGAGCTGTTATTACAAGTTTCAAGGCCGCCGCTTAATGCAGCTTCCACGAACCCAAAAGCCAGATTAATTCCTGCTTGCGGTTGCCCCGTAATTAAAATCGTCTCCAATTCTTCATGAACTCAACAGTTTCCTCCTAATGAAGAGAGGCAGATGAAAGAGTCCTTCACTGGGAAAAAGGACTCGGTTATAAATATTACATTACTTCATCCGCCACAAAAAGCTATTTGGATGCTGGAAACTCAGCCTGGGCAACCGGGGGCCAGCCCCCCCACCAGCCCCACCAGCAGCCCCCGAGCGCTGGAGGTGTCCAAAAAAATCTCTGCAAGGAAGGTCTCCCCAGGAGCTCGCCCTGCAACACTCCTCCTCTTCCTCCTCCTCCTCCTCCTCTTCCTCCTCCTCTTTGGCTGCTGCAATGGGACGACAGCGACGGGCTGCTGGGTACACCCAGGGACAGCCGCAAAGGGCCGAGCCAAGTGCATCGTCCCCCCAAACGGCCCAGGCCTCTTCATTCCCTTCCTTCGTCGCACTAAAATATAAATAAAGCGTCTTGGCCTCCGCCGAGGATCACACAGGAATGGATTCTGCTGGCACAGGCTTCAGCGAGGGAGGGACGACGCCTGTGCTTCCTCTTCCCTCTTCTGCTACTGAACCAGCCCCATCTATTTGATTTCCTTCCGGAAAACTTCACCCCCAGCCTTTGGGATTAGAGTGCTATCTGCTAAGAGCATCCCAGTTGCATCAAGACTGGGTTGAGAGGAGGTCAGGACACCCCAGGTCCTCCATCCAGCTCCAACTCCTGTCCCAGCCATGTTCCTAGGAGCTTTATGAACCATCCCACGGCATCACCCACAACAAAACCTTCCAGAGCTCAGGCACCGCTTCCCAGGACCTCAGGCATCACTCTGAAGGATGCACATGGCTGCGGAGCCTTTGCTCTCTGCTCTGTGGGCAGGCTGCAGCCCACACGACCAGCAGCATCCATCAGTCCCTTGGGATTTGGCCTGGGCTGCGGGATCCCTGGACCACAAAGCAGCCATAAGGACCAGTGTCACCATCCCGCATCCCCACGCCGCAGAGATCACAGCCCTGAGTTTCCAAACCGTGGATGTCCCCGTTGAATGAAGCCGCCCTGAGATGTTCCAGCCCTGGGCAAACTGTGCTTTTGGGGAGCCACATCCCCAGCATCCCACACTTGGGCAGACTCTCGTACGTGGGATCAACGCCCGAACCCATCTCTGCTCTGGGGAATGTGCACGTGGGGAGATTAAAAAAACAGAGGATCCGAAAGGATCCCAAAACCAGCTCCATTTTTTGGCAAAACACACGTAACTGCACCTGGAGTACCCCGAGCCCCCACTGCAGTCCTCAGCATCCTCATCTCCACCTCTGGCAAAACAAAGCCAAACCAAGCTACTTTTTTTTTTTTAAATCCAGGAGATTAAAATGACATTAAATCCAGGGGATTTGTCTTCCCCCGGCAGTGCCACTCTCTGCTTCTCCAGCTGGGAGAGCTCCTCGGCCAGACCATGGCCTCCTAAAACTTCCCCGTCCCAGCGGCAACAGGGAAAAGCTTTTTTTGGTGTTTTGTTTTTGGGTTGGGTTTTTTTTTCCGTTTGTTTGTTTAAAAAATATCCCAAGCCAGCTTTTCAGAGAAGGGAAAAACAAAAATAAAACACAAAGGATAAAAGTCAATGAAGAAGCAGGCAGATATTTCACCCACCGCCATCACTGGTGTCCTCCATCTGGAGTCCAAAGGCTGCTTTTTATTTTTATTTTATTTTATTGGGGTTTTTTTTTTTCTTTAGCGGGAGGGAGCTGACATCATCTTAATTTGAAATTCGCATTTATTTTTACATCTGGTCTGAATTAATCTTTTTTTTTCAGCACACTGACTTTCATGTAATGGAATAATTGCTTACAGACTCAGGGTTTAAAGAGCCTGAATAAACCCAGTTTAAAAAAAGAAACCCCTTTACCAAACGACAGTAAAATAAAAAACAAACCCAGTACCTATAACCAAACCCCAGTATGCCTGCGGGACTGGGAGTTTTAAATGAAACAACGTCGCTTTCAAGCAAAAGAGCTGGAATTAATCCCCTCTCTATCCAAGAATCGTCGAGGGTGAGCGAGCCCCATGGAAAAACCCAGACACAAACCAGGCCAGGGATTGGGGAGAGCAGCGAAGCTCTGCGCGCCCGGCTCCATCTGAAGCTTCTCCAGAAAAAGAGAGTTTGGCTTAGAGGGAAAAAAAACCCATCTTCATGGTCAGAAATGTGTTGTCCAGGAGCAGAATAAAAACTGATTAAGGACTCTGAGGTGACAGCAAAGGCGAAGGGAGGACCAGGGGCATGGCAGGGACAGGCACCATCGCTCCCGTGTGCCAGTCGAAGGACATGGGAACACCAAGTGTGGTCCTGGGAAAGCTCAGCCCCATCCTGGGAAAGCTCAGCCCCATCCCGGGAAAGCTCAGCCCCAATCTCCTCGCTGCCACAAGGACACAGTGGCAGTTAAAGCCCAGTTGAAGTGGATTTATCCTCACCATTCCCAGAACTTGATGTGGATTCTCATCCCCGGTGGGAAACATGGAGAAGACCATTAGTGGCACTACCAGGTACCAGCTGGCACCTCAAGGCACCCCAACAGCTGACTCATGGGTGGGGGTCCCATGGGTGAGTGGGGCTCATGGACAATGGGATCCCACAGACAAGTGCAACCCACAAACAGGAGGATGAGAGGACCTACGGGTAAAGGGACCAACAGATGACAGGGTCAATGGGTGAGAGATGCCATGGGCAAGCACAACCAACGGCCAAGAGGACCACGGGTGAGGGGACCAACAGATGATGGGACCATTGGGTGAGGGATCCCATAGGCAAGGGGACCCATGGGTGAATGCAACACACGAAAAAGAGGTCGCACAGACAAAGAGGACACACAGGTGAGGGGACTCACCAGCAAGTGTGGCCTATGTGTCCAAGGAGACCCACTGGTGAGTGTGACCCACAGATGGTGAGACCCATGGGTGAGTGTTATTCACATGCAAGGGAACCCATGGGGAAGGAGATCCACTGGGCAGTGCGACCCATGGGTGAGGGGACCAGTGGGCAAATGTGATGCGTGGGTGAACGTACACATGGACAAGTGTGACCCTGGGCCAAGGGGATCCATGGGCAAGGAGGTGCACGGGTGAATGCAACCCAGGGGCAGGGGTCTCACAAACAACAGGACCTATGGGTGAGCACGACCCACGGGCAAGGAAATCAATGGGTGAGCGTGACCCAGGGTCAAGGAGATCCATGGGTTAGTGGTCCCACAGATGAGGGGCTTCATGAGCACGCATAACTCACAAGCAAAGGGTCCCATGAGCGAGGGGATGTGTGGGTAAGAGCGGCCCGGGGGCAAGCAGTTCCACAGACAAGGGGACCCACGGGTGCGACACGGGCGAAAGGAGCTGTGGGTGAGCGTGACCCACAGGCAAGGGGACCCGTGGGTGAGTGTGACCCAAAAGCAAGGGATCCCACCGGCGAGGGGAACGTGACCCACGGGCGAGGAGATGTGCGGGTGAGCGCGACCCAGGGGCAAGGGGTCTTGCGAGTACACGCGACCCAGGGGCTCGGGGGTCCGGCAGACGAGAGGACCCAGGGGCGAGCGTGACCCCAGCCCGCGGGCTCGGCGGGTCCGTGCCGGGGGGCGGGCGGGGGTCCGGCGGAGCAGCCCGGTCGCCGTCCGCTCGTTCTCCCCCCGGTCCCCGTCGCCGTCCCCGCGGGCGGGCGGGCGGGCGGAGGAAATGACTCGCATTCCTGCCGCCGGGGCCTCTCGCCCTTCCCCGGCTCTAACCCACCCCCCCCCCCCCCCCTTCACCAACCCCGCCGCCGCCGCCGCCGCCACCAAAAGCGCAACAAGCAGCCGAGCCCGGCCCCACGCCGGGCCCACCCGCGGCAGGGCAGCCCCCCCCCCGGGGGGGGGCCCACCCCCGGTAGCTCCGCCGAGCTTGAGCCGAGCCGAGCCGAGCTAAACCGGGCCGGGCTAATCCGTGCCGGGAGTGCGGTTGAGGGGCTCCGGGCACGCACCTACCTGCGGCTCCGGGGACCGCCGCTGTCTGCCGAGCCCTGCTTTGCTGAGCCGAGCCGAGGCGTGCCGAATCGAGCCGAGTCGAGCCTAGCGGAGCCGTGCCCAGCCCGAGCCAGCCCAACCAGCCGCCCCCGCCCCTTCCCGGGCCGTACCGCACCGCCCCGAGCGGCACCGGCACCGCCTCCCGCCTCAGCCCGGGCCCCGGGACAGACCCGGAGCGAGGGGGGCGGGAACAGAGAGAGCAGCTCCGGGGGGAACAGAGCGCACACACATCCCCCCCCCCCCGCACCGGTGAGGGGTCCCGAGCATTTGCCCCGATGGGAAGTCGGGCATCCCCCTGCCCCCTTCCCTCGCACCCCCCCCGACCTGGTCCCGCGGGGTTCATCCTCTGGGGAGGGCACATAGGCACCGGCCCTGGGGCACTGGAGCATTTCCCGGGAAGGGACCCAAGTCTTTCCACCCAAACATCCCCAGGGAGAGGAGCCGAGCATCCTCCCGAGCACCTCCGGGGGAAGGGACTCGCTCGCATCCCTGAAGAGGGGAGCCCACGCAACCCCTGCACCCAGCTCAGTATCCCCAGCCCTGGCTGTGCCGCCAGCATCTTAAGCCCGTACTTAGGAATCAGGCTGAGGCAGGAACAGAATTAGGGCCAAACCATGCTCCCATTAAAGCCCCCACTGATGTTTTGACACCTGGATCAAAGGTGAGCTGGGCTCCTTCGTGTGAGGGCTCGGCACGCATCACGGACCCAATGCACACGGGAGCCTCACTCCGTAGGTGACCCAGGACGGGAATAGCAGCAGCAGCAGCACCATAAATTAGCAGCAAAGCATCTTCGAGCTGCTCCTCCTTCAGAAGTGCCATCTGGTGAGATTGTTTTCGGTGTAGTTATTTATTCCTCACTTTTAAGCGTCTACAGGCATTTTTCGGGATGACCTGTGAGGCCAGCTCTGCCCCCGCAGTCTCTATGAAGCCCCAGGAGAGAACAGCCACTTGTTCCCAGACCTAAATAAAGAGCAGCTCTGCTGCGAATACCCTGACACTCATTTCTGAAATCTGTTTGCAGCTCAACAGATCGCGCCGGGTAATTACATTATGCGAGCGTGCGGTACCGGCGGTGGGAATCCAACGCGCTGCTCTCCTCATGGAAAAAAACCAGCCTGGCTTTCAGCAGAGCCAGGGCTGGAGAACCCTCATCTTCCAGCTCGCTCTCGTGCTCTTCTCCATGCCACGTGAAATCCAGAGAGCGTTTCCATCCGTCCGCTCTCTCCTGCCCGTGTGACGCCGAGTCCCCGCGAAGCCATCGGTGCCGAACGTCACCGCAGCCGAGGGCACAGGTTGAGCGAGGGCCACCACCCCAGCCAGAAATACCTTCCCCCCCTCCAAAAAGTATCCACTCTGGAAACACTTTCCTACAGCTAGCACAAGGGAGGATAACCAGGAAGGGGCCAGGCACGTGGCAGAGCTGCCCTTCAGCTCATTTAGTCCAACTCCTAAAACATTTTAGGGGTTGGGGAGGACACAAACAGGACACGGCCCCATCACTTTGTGTGACGCCGAGGAGGGTGAGTCGGTCCCGCCGAGCGTGTCCCTCCCCATCGCTCGCACCCCCCAGGCCCTGTCTAATACTGAAATCCGGTAGCGCAGAGCCTGCCTTGCCGCAGAGGCTAAATAAAGCAGCAGGAAGAGCTCTTGAATACCAGCAAGGCGATATATAAACATGGCCGGGGATGGCACGTACACCAACGCTGCTAGAGAGCCGAAGAGAAAGGCCATGTCTCCTACCCACGTGAGATGCTCTCCCGGCCAGAGGAGAGTCTCTGGGAAAAGCCACGCTTGGAAAGATGGACCTTAGCCAGTGTCCGGTCTCTGCCTCTCCTCTTTGGGAAAGGAAAAGCCCACAGACTCGGGTGACATTTCTCTTGAGCAGTTCTGGAAGCAATCTTGCTCGAGGTCCCAAGAAGCAGAAACGCAGATGGAAAATGTAATAAATGGAACTTGGGGTGGGTTTTTTTTTTTTGGACAAGGTTTAATGGAGCTAGTTGAATTGCGAGGCGTGTGTCTCCCCCTCCTCCCCCCCCCCCAAAAAAAAAGGGTTTGTCATTATGACTGAAAATACCATTCACATAAAATATACAGATTTTTTTTTTTCTGGCACTGGATGTATTTATATTATGAGGATGGGAAATAGCAGCTGTTCACTGCAATCCTGCATTATCACCAGCCGAGTATCTTCCATCCCCGTGTTTCAATAACAGCATTGTTACTGGCAGGGATGGTCCCACAAACGTGTGAGCTCCCTTATCTCCTGCATAGTTGCCCCGTGATTTTGCTAACGGGAGAAAAATGATAAAGCAACAGAGTAACGACTAAATCCACCCGGGTCTCAGCACCCCCGCTCCCTTTCCCAAGGGCAGAAGCTCCCACTGGGATCATCCCCAGACTCCACGGGGCTGTGCTGACCCACAGCCTGCTGCTGTGAGTGCTCAGCATCCCCCCTACACACATCCCCGGGTGATTTTTTTTGGATGTCCTGCTAGGGAAATTCACCCTGCACGGGGATTCCAGCGTGTGCCCGCGATGCTCGACACCCTGATGGGGTGTATTTGGGGACGGGGGTGTCACCACCTCTCCACAACCCCTGGCACAGCGTCAGGGCTCCAGCAGCTGAGATATCGAAACTCTTCCCTGGACCGGATAGGAAAACAAATCCCAGTGACTGTGAATGGGCTGTGCTTAGGCTGGGGATGGGGTTTCAGCCCATCAGGGGAAGAAAATAACTGAAGCAAGCCCGGCACAGAGCCACGACAGCCGGTGCGTTGCTATAAACGCCAACGAGGAGCTGGCCCTCGCTCCAGTTCTTGCATTTCAAGGGGGATTTCCAGTGAAGCTCTTCCTCTCTTCCCACCCGGACTGGGGTGGCCACATGGGAGCAACTGGGGTGGAGGGATCTGAGCGGTGCGCTGGGGAGTGGGTGATTCCTCCAGTGTTTTCTGGGCACTTTAGGAGAATTTAGATCTGGTTTTTGGCCGGAAATTCCCACTTCACAGAGACGTAATCAAGACTCTGCTTTAATCTGGTTTATGATCTAATGCCTGGGTGCACATCAGGATCCCTCCTCAGGGTTTTTGCCCTGGTGCTGCCCTGCTTTGCTCCTTGCCCCCCCTGAGGCAACAATCCCCTGACAGTCCTGACTCCATCCATCCCAGGCCATCCCAGTTGAACGGCCAGTGAGCTGGGAAAGCCGGTACCCACCATGTCACAGCCAGCCCTGAATGCTACTAAGCATCCTCAGGGAAAGGGGGACCATCCTGGAGGGTGGCCCAGGGCTACCCCAGCTCAGTAGCCAGGTGATGTCCAGGAGTGGGACAACTCGTGGAGCATGCTGGGGTGGCTGGCGGTGGCATGAAACCATCGTCGCCCGGTGAAGGAATGTCAACAACGCAGAACCACCCCTGGACCCGGGGGTTGCTCACGGAGGGGGTGCTCCTGTCAGGTTTTGGTTGAGAACGGGGAGTGTTAGTATATTTAACCGGATCCCCAACCCTCAGTTTACCCTGATATCCTCACTCCTTTTCCCTGGGAAGGCAGCGAGGATGAAAACGCAAAAAAAAGGGATTTGCTGAGATCTAAGTCACACGGGGCTGGAAAGAGAGAAAATCCAGCCTGAATATACAAGTATTGGTAACATTAAGAAAATCTAAGCGTGCAGCCCAGCAGGGAGGCATCCCCCACCCCCAGCCTCCCCGCCTGCTGCTCTGCCAGTAGCGCTGATTCGGTATATTCTGCTAAGCCACCCCGCAGGATTTTCAGCTGCCTATAACCCAGGAGTCTCTTGAACACCGAGCCGCAGCAGCCGGATGCGATGGGAGCCTCCGAGATTCCTCGGGATGGCTGGATGGAGAGGTGGGATCACCTCCCACTGCCCGACCCGGGACCCCGAGCTGGGTTTTATTACCCAGGTATTGATAAATCTGGGGTGAGATGGGCAGGGACTTGCCTCATGGCTTTGCTGCATCCCCTCCTTCCCCGGCCCATTGCACAGTGAAACACAGGTCGCACTCGACATCTCTGCAGATCCCCCATGGACAAACCCATGACCTCCCCATCCCATCCTTGCTTCCCCATCCATTCCACTTTCTGGGGTCCCAAAGGGGTTTTTGGGAGGTTCTGGGCCTGGAGGTTATTCCCAGGGTTTGCCAGAGCTGCTGAAAAGCCCATGGAAATGTGTTGCAAAGCAGGAAAGGCAGCGGACGGCGGGGAGGAAAGATCACAGAAGCAGGGGAATATTTTTAGCCTGTCTGTGTGCCTGCTCACTGGTTTCAGAGCTGCTCGGCTGACTTCAATCCCATCTGACAGAGGGACAGATGTCTCAGGGATGCTCCCATCCCCTAAAACAGGAGAAAAACCCCAGCAAGAGCCCCCTTCTCCATGGAGGAGGGGGGTGGGTGTCCCCAGCATGCCCAATGCTACGAGACATCAGAGAATCCACACCAGTGTGGTGGGCTGGGAGGAAAACTGGTCTGTGAATCTCTCTGTTGAAAAAATAATTGAAGTTTGTTCAACAGGGGTGGTGAAAAGCCTTACAGGGGCCCAGGGCACCCACTGGGTGGGTACGGGGACTCAGGGCACCCACTGGGTGGGTACGGGGACTCAGGGCACCGATTGGGTGGGTATGGGGACCCAGGGTATCCACTGGGTGGGTACAGGGATCCAGGGCACCCATTGGGTGAGTACAGGGACCCAGGGCACCCACTGGGTGGGTACGGGGACCCAGGGCACCCATTGGGTGAGTACAGGGACCCAGGGCACTCATTGTGTGGGTACAGGGACCAAGGGCACTCACTGGGTGAGTACAGGGACCCAAGGCACCCATTGCAGGGCACTCCACAAGGTGAGCTCCAGGAATGGAGCTCCGAAGACCCTCGTTCTGCTGCAAACCTGATCCAGGAGGGAAGAGAGAACCGTCACTCCAGGATAAAGCCAGGATAAGGGGTCAGCACAGAGCAGGGCAAGCGAGTTGGGCTGGATTTGTTCTGTCCTTGTGCAAACCATGGCGACATCAGGGATGAGCTGTGCATGAGGGGTCACGGACCAGCCCCCTGTTTGCACGGGGGGAACTGGAGATCATAGAATCGTAGAATCATACACTGGTTTGGGTTGGAAGGGACCTTTAAGGGTCGTCTAGTCCAGCCCCATCACACTGAGCAGGGACAACTGGAGATCCTCAGCATCATCTCCATCCCCAGCATCGTGTGCTGGAGCTGCCCCAGCACACGGGGCAGATGTTTTTCGTTGCACAGCACAGTTTAAAACAACCAGGTCAGGGAGCTGGCTGCAAAATCCCACAGGTTTCAGGTGCCAGCGTGGGTTTCAAGCATGCTTTGCAAGGTGGGTGACACCAGCCAGGGGTGGAAGCGGTCACCCCTTTGCCCAGGGAAACAGGGCTCTGGCCTCAAGCTTTGTAAACAGGCAGAATTCCAGCAGGGAAAAGCCAGCCCATGCCACTCATCCCCCCCGCTGCCACCAGCCCCAGGGACAAAGCACCCGAGGCGGTGAAGAGCTTGGCCGTGGCCCGATGTGTCCATCACCCATCTATCAATGATTTACCGCCTCTGTGAAGTGCTGTTTGTGCTGCTGGGGCTTTCCAGCAGCCCCAGCCAAGGTCAACGCTCCGCTCGCTGCAGGGACAGAGGGACGACAAGGGGGACAGCAGCTGGGAGCCCGTGCACGGCCAGTGGCAACAAGGCAGGGGCAAAGCAGAGCCCCCCTTGCACCCCACTGGCATGATGGGCTCATCACGAGCATCCCTCCTCTCGTCACTCTTGGGGACAGCCAGGGACATCCACCTAACCCTGCTCTTACACCCTGAGGGGCTACAAGGCTGGAGCAAACAGCCCTTGCCAGGACTCTGCATCACAGAGGGGATGAAAATCCCCCTTGGAGACAGTGGCTCTGACACCGGGGTCACTGGCACAGCCTAAAGCTGTCCCCATGAACACTGGTGGCTGTGAGATACTGGGATGTTGGGGCTGGACTGTGCCGGGCACCTCGCATGAAGGGTTCCAAAGGTTCCAGTGGTGTAGGGCAGGATTTGTTCAATTAGCCTGCTTTTTTTGAAGCAGCCGCGGCATCCTTTAAAGAGCCGACCAAATGGAAATTGATTTTTAAGAAATGGAGTGAGCAGGCCTCCACCAGGATCTGTACCTTGGCTAATATTTACCTAATGGGCTCCCACAAATAGCTTCTTAATCCCTTTGTATTTAATTAATGGCATGCAGGACCCAGTCTGCTGCAGCAAAGCTCCCCAGGCATGTTACTGGAGTTCCTGTGTCCCTTTGCTTTGGCCACCTCCTTTTTTATCGCTCCCAAGGAGATTCCTCTGCTCCATCAACCCCTAGGGCAAAAAAAAAAGTCATTTGTGAGGCTGCAGCAAGCTCTGGGCACCAGCTCGGAAACAACCATGGGCTTTGGCTGAGCTGTTTACGACCTGGGTCGGTTCCTCAGGACATCTCACCAGAGAGGTGACCCCACCACCTGAACCAGCACTCATGGGGGAATCTGGAGGGGCAGCACCACGTCTGGTCCTTACAGTGAGGGTGGGGAGAGCCTCTGCCAGGCTGTCCAGAGAGGTAGTGGCTGCCCCATCCCTGGCACCATTGCAGGGGAGGTTGCCCGGGGCTCTGAGCACCCTGCTCTAGCTGCAGATGGCCCTGCTGGGTGCAGGGGGGTTGGACTGGATGGCCTTGAAAGGTCCCTTTCCACCCAACCAGTCTGGGATTCTATGATTCTATGAAAACTATAGTGCATTATTTCAAGATATTTGCTGAGGCAATATTTTGGGTGGCTCCTTTCACAGAGAATGCACGTGCAGGCGCGTATGTCTATATATACATATGCATATATACATATATACGTACGCAGATACATACATAAACCCCAGAGAACTCCACATTTCCCCAGCACCCAGCGAAAGCAGTGGGTGCTGAGCTCAGAGCAGCACTCCCAGCACCCGCTGCCCTCCCTCCCTTCTCTGCAGCACAGGAACGTGCCATTTCATTTTGGGTTGAAGGGCCATTTTTCTGTGGAAACCTTTCCCAGACAAACCATTTCCCCGGGAAGTGGCAGCTCTGCCGTCTCCACCAGCTGCTGGTTTCCTCTGCCAGCTCACACACGTGGGTCCCAGTTCATTCCCAGCACGTAGCCCTCGGGGAGCGAGGCGTGGGAAGGCAGGCGCAGGCAGGGCAAGCAGGGCTGGGGCAGATCATTGCCTCTCAGAGCATCACCCGCTTTAAACTTGCTGCAAGATATGGCACCGAAATGGCATCACCTCCAGGGTGGTACCCGGGTAGATTGGGGGCACACACCAGGGCTGGGTTGGTCTTTGGGATGTGCTGGGGACCGGCCAGCTTGGGGAGGAGCAGGTGGTTTCCAGTCTGGATTCCTCCAGTATCAACTGATGTGGATGGGAGGTGAATGTGGTGCCCAGGACACCCACTGTTGGGTGCTGTGAGTGTCCTGGCATCCCATGCATCATAGAATCCCAGACTGGTTTGGGTTGGAAGGGACATTTCCAGGTCATCCAGTCCAACCCCCCTGCACCCAGCAGGGCCATCTGCAGCTAGAGCAGGGTGCTCAGAGCCTCGGCCAACCTTCCCTGCAATGGTGCCAGGGATGGGGCAGCCACCACCTCTCTGGGCAGCCTGGCACAGGCTCTCCCCAACCTCAGAACCAACAATTTCTCCTTCTCTCCACTCTGAATCTCCCTCTTTTAGTTTCAGACCATCCCCCCTTGTCCTGTCCCAACAGTCCCTGCTCAAAATTTGTCCCACCCAATAGTGCCCATCCTGCTGACCCACATCCCCCATCCTGCTCCAACACCCAGCACAAGCAGCACAGACACCTCCTTCACCTCCAGCCACGCTTGTCTCCAGCACAGGGCACCCACTTGGCACCCTTCACTGAGCAAACACAGCCCTTAGACCCCTCACAGCCATGGGGTTCATTCATTTTGGTGTTTTGCAGGAGAAGGAGGTGCCCCCAAGTGCAGCCTGGTTCATTGAGCCCCCACAAGCCAGTTCCCCCTGATTAACACCCCTCCTGCCATTGCATGTGGCCAGGCAGCCCATCCCCATCCCCATCCCCAGACCCACGCAGACCCTTCGGCACACTCTCATGGCTGGTGGAACGGTGCTTTTTAGGTGGCTGGTGATTAGTGAGATGCTGCGTTGTCCTGGAGCTTAATTACTAACAGGAATTCTGTGCTGACCCATCACTTTGCACCCGCAGGGCTGCAGCGCCTGCCTGCGAGCCCCAGATCTGGCCGTGTGGCTTTGCATTGCCATGGCTGAGGCATCTGGGCACTGCTGGCATCGAGCAGCAGTGCTGGCTGGGGTTGGGAGGCTTGTCCACATGAATGACTAGAGATGGGTGGGAGTCTGTGTGCCCCCAGGCATAGAACCATAGAATAGAGTCATGGAGTCATAAACCATTTTGGTTGGAAGAGACCTTTCAGGTCATCAAGTCCAACCACCCCTCCTGCATTGCCATGGCACCACAGCTCCACGGCTTGGAAACCCCTCCAGGGATCACGGGGACTCCACCCCTGCCCTGGGCAGCCTGGCACAGCCCTGGACAACCCTCAAGGGGAAGAAATTGTTCCTCAGCTCCAACCTAAACCTCCCCTGGGGCAGCTTGAGGACATTTCCTCTTGTCCTGTCACTTGCTTAATGGGAGAAAAGCCCGATCCCCCCTGGCTCCAACCTCCTGTGAGGACCCAGAGCTGTCAAGAGCCAGAAGGTCTCCCCTGAACCTCCGTTGCTTCACTCAACAAGCCCAGGTCCCTCAGCTGCTCCTCAGCACCCTTGTGCTCCAGCCCCTTCCCCAGCTCCGTTGCCCTTCTCTGGCCACGCTCCAGCCCCTCAATGTCCTGCTGGGAGTGAGGGGCCCAAACCTGACCCCAGGATTCAAGGTGCAGCCATGTTACATGAAACAGCATCTCCTCTGGGCTGTGGTTCAGTCTGGCCCTTGCTGGATTAATCAGATGGTCACCGATTCCCTGTGGAGTGGCCCAGCTGCCCTGCACATCACCACTGGGACCCTCATCCCTTGGCTCAGTCCTGGGGCTGTGGGCCAGCTGTCCATGCACAGTCCCTCTCTCCAGCTCTGCCTTCCCCACCCTTTTTCACAACTAACCTTGAAGAAGAGGAGGATTTCTCCTGTGAGAGTGGGGCACAACGGCTCTAACCAGCACTGCGATGCTCTAGTGAGCCTGGGGATCCCTGGAGCTACCCTGACATCAGCTGCTCTGGCTCACCATCCACCAAAAGCCCCCCAAATGAAAACTTAAAAAGCAGAAAGCCCCAAATGATATGGTCTGTCCATAAGGAAACAGCAGCAGCAGTGCTCCCCGAGGCAGCCGGGACCCCCCGTGCCAGGCACAGGGTGGTTGTCCCCCAGGCAAGGCTGGTGCTGCCTCTCCCCAGC
The DNA here is from genome assembly GCA_025345505.1 of Todiramphus chloris collaris. Lineage (NCBI taxonomy): Eukaryota > Metazoa > Chordata > Aves > Coraciiformes > Alcedinidae > Todiramphus > Todiramphus chloris. The sequence continues at coordinate 3,264,765 of JANVCC010000043.1, read as the reverse complement.
ACCCCCTCATCCAAGCAGCCAGTGGGGACGTGCTGGTACCAGGAGACAGCGATTGTCCCCAGTGGGGGCCTTCCAGGCTCCATCAGCTCCATCAGACACACAGAGCCTTTTCATGCTGGTACCAGTGCGAGATATTGGGGCAGGACAGTCCATCCCACAGTGGGACCCCCTGGGTGCTGCACCCAGACCAGGGGGGAGCAGCTCTCACCCCCAGTGGGGTTTTCCTCCTTCTTACAACGTGACCAAAAAGCACTACATCCTTGTCTGAGGCTTTCTTAGCTCCTCAGGGCTATGGGATGCTGCTGCAGGTGTGCACCAGCCCAGCCAGTGACCCCAGTGGGTGATCAGATCAATCAGTCAGAGAGAATAATTCTTACAGTGGATTTTTCCAAGGATAAACCCCTATATTTCAGGGACAATCAGGCCGCTTTCCAAGGCACGAAAGAGCTTTTCTCTTTCTCCATCACCGAGCTCAGCAAACAACCCTACCTGTGGAGCAGGATCGGATGCTTTATCACATTCCTTCGCTTGTGATTAAGACAGGGCTGGATCTGAAGCTGTTGCATGAAGAATATGAGGCTTGCCCTCCTTTGCATCGGGCTTCACACCCAGCCTAAGCTGGCACTGCACCTCCTCCTGCCCCTGCCCATCAGGCACCCCGATCACCCTCCTCAACAGTCACCCAAAGCTCACCTACCAGCGCCCAGGCTTGTGCTGCTCCTTCCCAGCCCACACCAGCTCGCTCGCCGTGCACACTGGAGAGAGGTGCCTTCAACCCCTGGCCAATCCCAGCGACGCCGGGAAAGGAGGACACAGCGCTGGGACCAGCGGCATCCCATCCCAGTGCCGTCCCATCTCAGCACTGCCCCTTCCCAGTAGCGTGGGAAGCTTCCCACAGCAGTGCCCGGGCCAGCCGGGTGGGGTGAGCACGGAGGAGACCTTTAATTACCCAGGGCAGGGTGTTTTTCCAGTTGCGGAGGGACGGAGGCATCCTACCTGAGCCGGGTGCCATGAGTCCTGTTTGGTAACGACTGGGCAATTAATAACAACTTTGCCTTCTGCAAACGGGTTGTGAATGTTCTGCAGATCGACTTAGGGCCCCAAAAATGGTCTGAGGGCTGGAACCCCTCTGCTGGGAGGCCAGGCTGGGAGAGCTGGGGGGGTGCAGCCTGCAGAAGAGAAGGATCCATCCAGGGAGACCTTCTGGGGGCCTTTTGGGACTTGAAGGGGCCTGGCAGAAAGATGGGGACAGACTTTTGAGCAGGGCCTGTTGGGACAGGACAAGGGGGGATGGTTTGAAACTAAAAGAGGGAGATTCAGAGTGGAGAGAAGGGAGAAATTGTTGGTGCTGAGAGTGGGGAGAGCCTGTGCCAGGCTGCCCAGAGAGGTGGTGGCTGCCCCATCCCTGGCACCATTGCAGGGGAGGTTGCCCGGGGCTCTGAGCACCCTGCTCTAGCTGCAGATGGCCCTGCTGGGTGCAGGGGGGTTGCACTGGATAAGCTTAAAAGGTCCCTTCCCACCCAAACCAGTCTATGATTCTTTGACTATATGGTTTGTACTTATTACAAGCCCAGGGGTCCCCAGTGCCATAGCTGGTCCCACTGGGATGGGGATTTGAAGATGGGGGGGAAAGCTCCACTCCACACAGCATTGCCCATTAAAACCCTTTGAAATAGAAAACACAATAAATACCACCGTGTTTCCTACCCTTCCCAAAACCCTCCACGTGCAGCCCTTCCAACGCTGCTGGAGAACACCTGGTTGACCACACGCCGCTTGTCCGCCTTCTCCCCAGCTTCTCATAGCTCAGGGGAAGCCAAATCTGGCTTCTAACCCCCACCCAGAGAAAATGGGCCACAGACCCAGCTCACCACCAGCACCAGGGTGCTGCTCCCCTCAAGGCACAGCACCCATCGAGCGAGGGACGGCCGGGCAGCCTGCCCCTGAGGAACCAGACGCTGCCCCAGCAGATAAAAGGGATGGCACTGGCTGCCTGCCCATGGAAAGTCCCAGCTCGCTCCTCCCCAGCCGATCTTCTCACCTCAAGCTGTTTGCAGTCATCTTCTCCCCAATTAGCACAAGCAAAGCTAAGCTGGCTGGATGCTGGCTGCAAGCTCTTCTCGGTTGCGCTAAGCTGCTGCTCCTCTCGGTGTTTGAGGTTATTTTTAATGCTCTTTCCTAGCCTGCCGTGTCACCTAAAGCATTACCAGTCATGAGAAGGCCAGAGCAGCGTGTCTGGGCTGTCTGCACGGACAGACGGACGCGTCCCGCCGGCCTTTCATCAGCCGGGCAGCGGCATCGCTGGCAGCGGGCTCAGCCCTGCCTCGCAGCCGTCCCCCAGCACTGGGTCAGCTGTGGAGACTCCAGTGCCAGCCATCCCCTGGGCTGCTGACTCAGGCTGGGTGCCACAGGAAGGATTGCCTGCTTTTGCATCTCCAAACAGACGATTTTCTAGCTCATAGCAAAAAAAAAATCCCAGCAGAATCCAAGCCATGAAACACCACTGTACTTAGAAGCAAATGCAAAGTCATTAAAGAAATAATTGAATCATAGAATCACAGGCTGGTCTGGGTTGGAAGGGACCTTTCAAGCTCAGCTAGTGCAACCCCATTGACCACCTCTCTGGGGAACCTTGGCCAGGGGTCTCACCACCCTCGTTACCATGCTGGTAACGACCCCAGCTCAGTGATGCTCAGCCATTTAGCTGCTTTAAATCCCTTGGGACACAAAGCTGAGGTGCTACACAGCTGAGGTGCTTTTTCATAGCACGGGCTACTCTCATTAATGCTCAAAGTTGAGCTCCTGCCTCGCCATTCCCTTTCATTTTGGGGGAGCAGACAGTTCTCATCAGCCCTGCTAACACTGCCCAGCAAATCTCACTTCAGGGCTTAAAGAGGCAACTTTAAGAAAGATAAGCAAGATAAGGAAACCAAAGCACCCCAAATAAAAGCAACCCCAAATAAAAGCCGAGTGCAGTGGGAACACCTGCACTTTTGCCTCCCTCAGCCTGGGACTGGTTTTGCAATGGGATCTCCCAAGGTGTGGACTTACACAAAGAACATGGAAAACCAGAAGAGATCCCATTTTTTCCCCAGCCTGGGCAATTCCCAGTGGTAGGTTTGCAAACCCAAAGATCAGGAAAACATTAAGTCACGTGTAAAATTGGCTGCGTGATGCTGTCAAGTGCTCAGGGAGATCTTTCGTGTGGGGGGAAGCTATTTTGGGAAACACAAAGGCATTTTTTTTCCCCTGCCTCTGCCCAAATGCTTTGCCTTACACGGACCAGACCCTCCTCTGAAGAACACCTCAATAAACTCCTTGCTTCCCAGGCTTTGCGTGAGCTTCTTTAAAAGAAACGCATCTGTGCTCCTCTGATAAATCATTTGCATTCAAGGTAATTAAACTGCAATCAGTAAAGCCAAAGAAACGGAGATTTTTCCACCTGAGATGTGATAGAAATGGACCCAATTACCTATCAGGTGCCTGACTCCTCCAGGTCTCCGTTCCCTCTTGTAGTGTGGAATAAGATGGGGAAGAACAAAATGCAAGGGGAAGCAGCAGGAACATTCGTGCATTTTCCAAGTGAAATGACATTGCTCAGTTCACAGGGCTCAAAATTACCTGCTTGTTCCTGTCTGCTTCCTTATGCCTCAGTTGCAAACCCTCAGTGCTGGAAAAATTCCTCCCCACCCAAGTGAGGAAGCTGAGGTGCAGCTCACCTGCTTATTAGCTGAGAGGGATGAGCCAGCGAGCAGGCAGGACTGAGGGCAGAAGGGTGACTCCTTTCCCTTTCCCCTTTCCCTTCTTCTTCCTCTTCCCCATCTCCATGCCCCATCCCTATCCCTGTTCCCATCCCAATCCTCATCCCCATTACCATCCCTTTCCCTGTCCTCATCCCCATCTCATCGCCATCTCCATCCCTGTTCCCACTCCCGTCCCCATCCCCTTTCCCTGTCCTCATCCCCAACTCATCTCCATCCCCAACTCATCTCCATCCCCATCCCTATCCCTGTTCCCATCCCACTCCCATCCCCATTACCATCCCCATCCCTTTCCCTGTCCTCATCCCCATCTCATCACCATCTCCATCCCTGCTCCCACTCCCATCCCCATCCCCAAGCTCTTCCCCTGTCCTCATCCCCGTCTCATCTCCATCCCCATCCCTGTTCCCAT
>JANVCC010000043.1:3241935-3260582 GCA_025345505.1 Todiramphus chloris collaris | reverse complement strand
CCCTGTCCTCATCCCCGTCTCATCTCCATCCCCATCCCTGTTCCCATCCCCATCTCCATTCCCTTCCCCATGGGTGACAGAGACTCTCCTCCAGCAGCTGGAGTGAGATTGCAGGGTTTTTTTAGCCAGACCTGGTTTTTTTTCTCAGCTTTTAGATGAAGGCCAGGTTTTCACAGGAGAACCAGCCTGGCTGACATCCAGGGCTCAGCCAGGCACCTGCCCTGTCTGGGGGACCCAGCCCATGGGTGACAGCTCTGCTCAGCCACTTTTGATGAGAGAAAACCTCCCAAAAAGCAGAGAAGAGCATGGGAATGGAACAAAACCAGCCGTGGGGACAAGCTGTTTGCAAAACCACTCAGCATTCCTTCTCCTCCCTGCAATCCTTAACACACACCCGTGACTGCTAAGAACTTGTCAGGACACCAGAATAATGGCCTGCACCCTTCCCACGTCCTCGACCAGCATCCCTGTGCTGGAAAATGGATGTCCTGAGAAGGGTCAGAAAATAATGGCCAGAAAAACAAGTTTCAACCCAGCATCCCTGGGGTTATTTGAAGGGCCAAAATTAGGTCTCAGGGGTGAAAAGGCTGGCAGAGACCCCCAGGATCTCCAATGTGGGTCCCTCCTGTCACCCACTGCACGGACAGGGGACCAAGAGGGCTGGAACCCTTCTGCTCTGAGGGCAGAGTTGGGGTTGTTCAGCCTGGAGAAGAAACAGCTACGGATAAGGAAGAAATTTTTAGTGCTGAGGTTGGTGAGACCCTGGCCCAGGTTGCCCAGAGAGGTGGTTGATGCCCCATCCCTGGAGACGTGGGGGTTTGCGTTGCCTGTTTGCTTTGAGAAAGCAGGGAGAGGGCTCTCTGCAAAGGGAAGGAAAGAGAGGAGGAGGAAATGAAAACTAATTAACTAATAAATGCTCTGGGTTGGCTCGGGGGCAGCAGGAGAGCGATCCAGAGGACTGACTCACTCTGACTCAGGCTGCAAAGAGTGGGCTGAAACCTGGCGTGGGCACATCTCCTGCCCTGGCCATGTAGCTTGGCTGCGGGCACCAAAGCCAGACCCACCGGTGCCCAGGCAGCCCCACGGGGACCCTCCTGGAGCAGGCACTGTTTCCTTCCCAGGAGGGAAATCTCTTTCTTGAGGGAAACGAAGCCAGATTCACTGGCAGGAGCACGCAGCTCGGTTGGAGCCAGGAGTGTTGGATGCTGCTCCCTATCTCCTTGTTTTCACCTTAGAACTGGCCAAGAGCAGGGAGGGTGGGAAATCCCCCTTGGCACAGCCAAAGCCACCACGGCTGTGGGAGGAGGAGATGTTACCATCAGCGCAGGGATCCCAAACGCTAACCCTGGAGCTGGCAAAAACCAGAGCCAGCAGGGATTCTGGAAATGTAGAATCATGGGATGTTTTGGGTGGGAAGGGACCATTCAGGGCCATCCAGTCCAACCCCCCTGCACCCAGCAGGGCCATCTGCAACTAGAGCAGGGTGCTCAGAGCCCCGGGCAACCTCCCCTGCAATGGTGCCAGGGATGGGGCAGCCACCACCTCTCTGGGCAGCCTGGCACAGGCTCTCCCCACCCTCAGCACCAACAATTTCTCCTTTAGAAAAGAAGGCTGAGGGGAGACCTTATTGCCCTCTACAGCCTCCTGAAGGGAAGGTCTGGTCTGGTCTCCCTGGTGACAAGGGACAGGACAAGAGGCAATGGCCTGAAGTTGACCCAGGGCAGGTTCAGGCTGGATCTCAGGAAGCATTTCTTTCCAGAAAGGGTTGTCAGGCACTGGGATGGGCTGCCCAGGGAGCTGGTGGAGTCCCCAGCCCAGGAGGGGTTTAAGAGCTGGGTGGATGTTGTGCTTAGGGACAGGGTTTAGTGGGTTTGCTAGGCCTGGGAGTAAGGCTGGACTTGATGATCTTGAAGGTCTCTTCCAGCCAGAACTATTCTATGATTCTATGGAGGGATGGACTGAACCCTGCCCGTGTTCCCGAGCAGGGATCCCGGCAGGGTGGCAGTGCCGGAGCTGCCAGCCGTGCCGCCCGGCGTGTCGGTGCACGCAGATGGGGAGGTGCTGCCTTCCCCCCCCTGGCTCCCGCGTGCCCCGGCTTCGCCTCGTTCCTCTCTGATGACTGGGCACGATTTCTTCACCCCACAGTCTCCGGCCACGGGGTGAGGTGCCCCTCACCACCCATTCCCTGCACCCTGGGGGTGGATGCAGATGCTATTTGGGGGCACGGTGAGGACTGAGGTGCAGGTTCAGAGGAGGTCGAGAGCGTGGCCCCAGGCTGGGGGGTGTCACGTCTCTGCACCCCTAACTCTGAGGGGCTGTGCTGGAGGTTTTGGAGGGTGTGGGGCTCCTCGGGGGTGGGGGTAACAACTCCCATCTCCTCTCCCAACCCACCGGCTGACCCTTTGCTGTTTGAGATGGCTGAGTTAGGTGAGAGGAGTCCCACCCTCCACAAAGGCACGAAGGAAAAGAGAGAGAGAAGAAGTTCTGCAGTCGAGTTGGTTTTTTCCCATCCCCGGAGGCTTTGGCACAACTAACTTACTTTTTTTTTTTTTCCTACATTAAAAAAAGGTTTTTTGCTGTTTTTTTTTTTTTTTCCCACCAAAAAACATTTTCAACCAATGCGTCGCTGAAATCTTTCACCTCCTGACAAAACCCAGGCTTCCTGCCAGCACATTTTTCTGATAATTCATCCATTATTAAGTGAAATCAACAATATGAGATAAAAGAAAAAAAGAAGAAGAAGAAAAAAAAAAGGACAGTTTGCATCCAAGAGAGGCTGTTTACAGCTGGACTGAGAGTTTCTTTTAACTACAAGAGGATCTCCCCATGGAAAACCCACCCAAAAACGCTTCGCCCTGGCTCCTGAAACTGCAAACATCTCCAGGTGGCTGTGCCAAAAACCCAAGGATCTTACGGCGTTTTCCTGCCTGGATAGAGGCGATTCCCTCTGTGCTGTGGGCTGGGCTGATAGAAGCCCTAAGCGGGGTGGGTGCTGGCTGGGTACATCCCCTCCCTGCCAGTGGGCACCCCAGGGAGAGCCTGCAACCCATGGTCAGAGACAGCCCGACTGGATCAGCCGGTCCTCTCCAAACTGGAGCGAGAGGAAAATCTGATGGAGAGGGAGGGAGGGGCGCAGCAATTACAGCCTTTTTGCTTTAATAACCCTCGCTGCTTCCCCGAGTCCGTATTTACATCCTTCCCAGCACGCAAGTAGTAATTAAAGTCTCTCCGCTCAGGTCTAAACAACAGCAGACCCTCCTGTTACTCCAAGTTGAAAATCAAGTTGATTTTCATGGCTGGGGGAACCTCAAACCCACCCACCCACCCACCTCTGGCTGCTCAAAGATGGGGCAGGAGGATTTAGGGCCACGTGTCCACGCTCTGCTAGGGCATTGATACGCTGCATTTATCTCCTCGGGATGCTGGGGATGGAAAGCCACTTGGTAAACTGCTCTGTGCCACTGGTCCCTTCTCACGATGGGGTTTTTTTTTTTTTTTCGTCCTTTTCCACCACCCGTAAGGGAGGAAATGGGTCTTGGAGTCTGTGGGCATCAGCTAACGGGCAGAGCTGGGAGGTGATTTGCCGCAGCTTGTGCCTTGCTGGGGTAGCTCAGGCCCTGCTCTCACTTTAAGGAAGCTATCAAAAAAATGTGAGAAAATTAATTATTTACTAAGGCTGCTAATTAAGCTGATTTCCTCGGCGAGGGCATGGAAGGAAGCGAGGTGGAGAAGCTCTTAATTGTTTAAAAAGAGCCATCCTACAGACGCTCCTCCCGAGCCGCTCTGCCCACTGAGAGCACCCGGCCCCGTGTTTTACTGGGTCCAGAGGAGTTTGCTGCCATTGGTGATGACCCTGCAGATGCTTTCAAAGAAGCAAAGGTCAATAACGAGCGATAAAATTGCTCCTAAGCCCCCATCCCCAGAACAGGTGACCCAACACCCCCAGTACCATGCTGTTGCCTCCACCCCAGGGAGTGAGCAGGGCTCAGCAGGAGGCTCCTTGGGGACCAGTCCAGAAGAAATAGAACATCCCTCATACAGGCCATTTCTAGATGGCACAAGAGCTTGAGGAAGGCCTCATCCTGTCCTGGGTCCAGAGCAATGTGGCACTGGCTCCTGTGCAGCCACAAGGAGAGAGAGGGTCAGGTCTGCATTGTGGGCATCCCTCGTTGCCACCACTGGGTCACTGTGGGGTGCCCCATCCCGTCTCCAGCCCTGGCCCCAGCAACGTGTCCATGAGCAGAGTCCCCATGGGACAGCTGGGAGGGTCCCCCATTGCTACCAGGCTTTCAAGGAAGGCTTGAAACTGCAATGGCATGGTCATCAAGACACACAGACTGCTGATACCAATGGCCAGAAGGACACCTGAGCATCAGCTCTCCTTATCAGAATGGTTTGGGCAATCCAGTGGGGATGCCTGCCACAAACACCCAAGGCACGGCTGCCATCAGAGAATCACAGTGTGGTAGGGGTTAGAAGGGCCCTCTGGAGATGATCTGGTGGCACCCCCTGCTCCATCCAGCAGGGGCACCCAGAGCAGGGGCCCAGCAGCGCAGGGTCCAGCCGGGGTGGGAATCTCTCCAGAGAAGGAGACTCCACAGCCTCTCTGGGCAGCCTGGCACAGCCTCCCACACCCTCACACCAAACAACTTTCTCCTCCTGCTCAGATGGAACCTCCTGGGTTCCAGTTTGTGCCCATTGCCCCTTGTCCTGTCCCTGGGCACCACTGACAATCAGAGTCTGTCCCCATCCTCTTGCCCCCCGGGGCCCTTTATCTCTTGCTCAGCATTGCTCAGCTCCCCTCTCAGGCTGCTCTTCTCCAGCTGCACAGCCCCAGGGCTCTCAGCCTGGCCCCAGCACAGAGATGCTCCAGGCCCCTCAGCACCTTCATAGCTGTATATATATAAACCCCAAAAGCTACGGGCAGCTTAACAGCCCAGCAGTCCGCATCCCCAGCCCCTTTTTCTGCACAAGCATGAGCTGTTAGCAGCAACCAGCAGCAGGGACCTGCCATCACTCCCACGCTGACCCTAAGGCAGAGGGCTGCACGACCCCCCCAGAGCACCCTTGGGTGGGGAGCTGTGAGCCCTTGGTGCCTTGTGCCATGGGAACCGTCTTCCTCCCAGCTGCTGGGGTGCAGCGGGTAGGAGCGAGGTGCCCAGGGATGGAAATCCTCTTAAACAATCCTTAGGCTCTCTGCCCAGCTTCCCATGGCAAGGAGTGGTCCTGCTGCCCACAGCCAAGCCTTTACCTCCCACTCCCACCACCACTTCATTTCAGTCCCCCTCTGCCAGGACCTTCCCTTCTTGTCCTGTAGGGGTTGATGGAGAAAAACGCTCCGGGATCTCACATGGCAGAGAACAAAAGGAGTTATTTTAAACCAAATGGCTTCATCCCCAAAGTGCCTTGCTGAGAACAGGACGATGCTGCGCCAGCCTCGCTTCTCCCACAGAAATCAGTCCCAGCATAAACGTGGTGGGCTTGTAGAGCACATCTCCTCTACCCTTCCCTCCCCAGCGGCTGCCAGGAAGGGAGAAATCTGGGGCTTGGCGCAGGCAACAGCCAGAGATGGCACCAACAAGACTGAGGGAAAACTGAGCAGATCCAGCTAAACGGCATCGCACTGGCAGCTCGGGGTTTTCCTGAGACAGCACCGTCCTCCACAAGCATCCCTGGGGACCTGCACCCTTCCTGGCACAGCCCTTGTGCCAAAATGCTGCGATGAAGGAAAACATGGCCCCGAAGAACACGTCTGCCAACACTCAGCCAGCTGTGAGGAAGACAAAGCCTGACAGCACCATGATTGCCCCGAGACCCTCTGCTGGGTTTCCAGCAGCTGGAAAACATCTACAACCATTCACAAGGCACAGGTAACACTGCAAGGACAGGTGTAGCCGCACATCTCGACTGGGAGCCAGCTAAGATGGCCTCTCCAGCACCAGGTCACCATCTGCACCACCTTTCCTTCCCCTTCCGCGGTGCAATGCCATTAAAAACAGGCACTTGTTTTCCTACCTGGTGCTGGGAACATCTATGAGTCAGGTTCCTCCAGCAGCTCCATGGTGAGCTCGGGGTTATCTCAGCAGAGCTGGAAGATAAAGCCACCAAGAGAAAAAAAATCTCAATGTCTCTGCAGAGGTGGGACGCTTCAAGTGAGGTTCCTTCTGCGTGGCCAGCAAGAGGCCATCCCACAGGAGCCGGTGGAGCTGTAGGGCTCTCCACGTCCTCCTGAGCTGGGAGGCAGCAGGATCCCTGGGAATCGTGCTCCGCTTGGAGAGACCTACCCTTTTTTGACTGGTGTCCAACCCCAAAGCGCATGTTCTTACCTGCTCGGTGCAAGATGGGGAAAGTCTCGAGCACCTTTCCAAGACACACATGGGTCTCAGCAGCGTGTAGACCTTGCCCAGCTCCTCCTGCTCTTCAGCCAAAGGATGGTTTGGGGAAAAAGAGAGGGGTGCAAAGTTGCAGCAAGCTGCAGGAAGGAGGTCGGTGGTGCCAACGCTCCCCACCGCTGGTGTCTCCACCGCTCTGCCGGTTGGCTAACAGCGGAGCTCTGATCAACAGGTATATTGATGTCAAGCTGGGACTTGTCTCCTCGCCGAGGAAAGGGAACAGCAGAGATTACTAAGCGATGCAGGAATGTGGTTTGTTTAATATGAGCCATCAACACAGAAGAGTAAAATAATGACAGATGTGTAATCACATTTCCTGAGTCTAAAACCATGAGATAGAGAATTTAAACACCACTTTTCCCAAGATCAAGAAGAGGAGCCGTTTGGCTAAGAACTCATTTGGTTACTAATTTCCTCGGCATTAAATCAGCTGTCTCCCAAATCTCTTGACATACTTTGCCGAAGCGCTCCAAGGACAGGGTTGCTCCCCGGCTCGCTTTGATGTGAGGGCAAGCAGAGTGAGAAGATGCTTTGGAAACACGGATACGCCGGCTGACCGAGCTGGCCCGGATCAGAGGTTCCTGAGCGTTGCTTAATTGGTTTATTTTAATGAAAGATGGCGAGATAAATTTCACATGGCTCTTTATCAGGGGAGCGGCGAGTGGTGGGAGATGAGAATCAGGATCCGGGTTAAGCCAGCCCATGGAGGGCAGGCTGGGGCAGAAAAATGAAGCCCCTTCCCCAGGAAAAGCCTGGCAATCGTGGAAAGCCAGAGTTTGCTTTGGTTCGGTCTCTCCCTCAAGGCTGGCCCGCAGAAGGCACGTGGCTGAGGGACACCAGAGCCAAAGCCCACTGAGACTGGGGGTGAAGAAATCACTGCTCAGCCTCTGTCTTCACCTCTGGCTGCTGCTGGTGCCCAAAGGTCACGGGTGCAGGACCTGGAGGGGTGTGGTTACGTGCCCTCACCTAGCTGCAGATGGTGAGGAAGGGCTGGGAGGGGATGGTGTGATTTGCTTGTCGGGTGTTTTTATTTGTCTCTTAAGATCAAAAGTGGGAAAAGCACCAGGCAAGTGGAGAAGGTGCCTCTGAGCATAGGAGCCAACTGTAGAGGGACCTCCTCTCTGCCTCTTTTCTGGATGTATAGAATCACAGAACCAGAGAATGGTTTGGGTTGGAAGGGACCTTAAAGATCATCTAGTTCCAAACCCCCCTTCCATGGGCAGGGACATCTGCAACTAGAGCAGGTTGCTCAACCTGGCCTTGAACATTTCCAGGGATGGGGTATCGTCTACCTCTCTGGGCAGCCTGGCACAGGCTCTCCCCACCCTCAGCACCAACAATTTCTCCTTCTCTCCACTCTGAATCTCCCTCTTTTAGTTTCAAACCATCCCCCCTTGTCCTGCCCCAACAGGCCCTGCTCAAAAGTCCCTCCCCATCTTTCTGACAGGCCCCTTCGAGTCCTGCAAGGCCACCAGAAGGTCTCCCCAAAGCATGTTGTTTTCCACTGGCCAAACTATCAGCCCTTCCTCTGCTTCCCCTCCCTTGTTTTGCAGAACCTATGGTCCCACACCAGGGGTGAATCCTGGACATCCATGGAGTTTCCCAGGTGGCCTCAGATAGCTACAGAAACAGTGCTGGAGTGGAAGAGCCTCCAGTGTAATCCATCCTCTTGCCCCAACCTAGTAGCAAAGGGCAGGAAAGTCAGGCTCTGCAGACCCTGCAGCAGGCTCTGCTGAGTAATGGAGGCCTCCAAAGCATCCGCTGGCATGGTGGTGGCCATGGAGGGGTTGCTACCCTGGCCTGAGATGCTGGGGAGGACACCATCAACTTTAGAGCTAGGTCAGGTGGCTTTTTTCGTGTCCAGGAACAGGCCTAGGGTTGTGGATTCATGATGAGACAGGTCAGAGCACCAAGGATCCTCCACCACTTGGCCTCGGACCCTCCAAACTGACCTTCATCTTCTGGATACTCAGATATCCCCAAGGACCCTATCTGCATAAAACCCAGCCTGGTGCCATTGAGGTTTTCAGTTGACCCCCACCACCAGCTCTCCACATCACCAGTCGGGAAGAAACTCCCAGACACTCATCCAGAGAGCCTGGAGAACATCAGGAAAGGAGCTAAGCCTTGCCCTCTGTACCCTTCACAAGCCCCTCTCCAGGAGCCTGGTGGGATGTCCAATTCTGCCCATTAGTCATTTCAGAAGAGCAGCACCCAGATGGGCAGGGGATTTGTACAACACAGGGACACCGGCAGAGATGCCCAGAGCCAAGGGTTTAGGGAGCTGGGAAAGCTGAAAAGGAGGTACTCTAGGGTGCAGGACCACTCTCCCGGGTCATGGGAGATCTTGCAAGGCTGCAGTACGTAGGGAGCCACCAGCTCACATCTCCCTGGTCCTTCATTTTCAGTTAATTAGACAAACAACGGTTCCACCCCCAAAAGGCACCTAATGAGCAGCGTCCCCATGTCCATGACCACGTGTCCATGCCTTCCTCCGTGACTTCACCAGGGCGAGTGGAGCTGCTGTCTCCTGCCCTGGGAAAAGCAGCTCCTTCCCCTAAATGGACTTTAATTGTTCTGACTTCCTGCCAACAGCTATCCTGGTGACACCCATGCTCCAATTAAGTCTTGGTTTCACCCCAAATCGTGCAGAAGGCAGGCATAGCTTGTCCCTGGCTGGTGGTGCAGATAAACACTCGGGGTGGTGCTGGCAGAGCTCAAAGGCCATATTCAACTGGGAGAACTGGGGGACAAGTGCCCTCTTGGCCGGCACCGGGGTAGTAGCCCTGATCATTGCATATGGTAATTTGGGATGTAGGGAAAATCTGGGAGCCAGTGGAAGTGTTCACGGAGCCAGAGCAGCCGTTGGAGGCAGAGCAACCTGCCAGCCCTGCCTGTGTGGAGCAGCTCGCCCAGGGCACAGACGGGTTCCCGGGTGTGTCTTGTAGCCCCGTGGCTTCCGTTCAGGGCTGCAATTTCACCGCCACTCACTCTGAAGAGTCACCTTGGGTGGGATGCAGACATAGGCTGCAAGCAGAGCTGAATCACTCCCTCCCAGCTGGTCCTCTCTGCACAGGGAGTCTAGACAGCTGGCGGATGTGGAGACATCTCCTCTCTGAGATACCTGCAGCTCCCCACATCAAAAGGTCCCTGAGCTACTAAAGTGAGGTTATAATTAAGCCGCCCTGGGGGCAAGAGGGAGAGAGTTTCTCCCAGGGCTGGCTGATCTCCCTCTGTGGTTCCTGTCACTCAGGGTGGTGTCCTCTGCCACCATCTCAGGAGGGTTCGGTGGCTGCAGCAGTGGCCCCTGACCCACACAGCTCATGGGGATCGTGCCTGCATCATGATGACCCTGGTCTGAAAACCAGAAAGCAAAACCTTCCTGTGCAAGCTGGTCACACTCTGCTGCCAGCTTCTTGGTTCCCTTGCACACAAGGAGAGGAGCCCAGTGCCAGGAGAGGGACACAGATACATCAGCAGCTCCTTAAAAGCCAAGGGACAGCCTGGGCAGCCACAGACGCTGGGAAGGGCTGTCCCAAAAAGCAGAAGGAAGCTGAAGGCTTGTTGAAGATGTTGGTGCTCAGTGCAGGGGGGGGGGTTGCACTAGATGGCCTTTAAAAGGTCCCTTCCAACCCAAACCATTCCATGACTCTACAAAATCCTTGCAAGGACCACCACAGACAGCCACCAACTTGCACCTTAGGTGACCAAGCATTGCAATGCAGCAGGTTGCAACCTTCACTTCAGAGAAAGGCCAGGAAAAGAAGGCACTTAATTAACCAGAGGAACCTGCTTCGTGTCACTCCTTGCTGTAAAGCGCGTTGGAGCGTCATCTTTAGCTACACGAGAGGCCCCAGGAAACTCAATACCTGGGTAAGGCCCACAGCCTTGCAGATGGGAGATGCTGGAGAATGACTTCTCCTTTTAGAGGGGGTTTTGTCCAGCTGGGCCATTGCACAGAGCCATCTGGCCACCACAAAAGAGGAGAAAGCCAGCACAAGCAAGAAGCATGTGAGCTCGAGCGGGCAGGGAAAGCGCATCCATAAAGCCCACATTAAAGGTTTGAAAACTGATGAGGAGATCCCAGCAGGCATTTGTCCACAAAAAAAAGCCTCCATGAGATGGAACGTTGCTTCTCGGGGTTTCCAGCCAACTGCTCACATGAATAACCCCCAAAACAGGGGTTATTTGGCAGGGTGACATTCCTCCCCGTATGCAACACGTGTCTGAACCTCAAGTGATGTGTCCAGCATCCCCCCCATGGCATCCCCAGTGCTGAATGCCAAACCTGGTGGTCCCAGCACACCACAGCATGGCCTGTCAGCACAATCCTCCTACCTTGGGGTAGCAACCTCTCCACCAAAATGATGCCCATTCCAAGACACAGGGCTGGCTGCTCAGGCTGTAATTAATCTCCACACAGGGAAAACTGTCCCTCCCCAAGCAGACACACCAAGATGCATGAGGAGGGTTGTTTCAGCAGCTGTCCTGCTGTCCCTGCACAGCCCTGATGGCTTCATGGTCATTTTCTCTTCCCACCACATCATTCAGTCTCTGGATCACCTTGGAATGGACTTTCCTTTTTTTCCAAGAGAACGGTTTTTGCTTTGTTGTTTCTTTTTTACTGTCAGCTGTTAAGTCCAAACACAGCTACACAATGGCCTGGTTTCCCAGCAGAGGCAACTGGTGAGGTTTAGTTGGGAAGCATACTGGGATGAGAAAAGAACACCTCTTCTAAAGGTGGAAACCTTGCTTAAAGCTGAGTAAGGATTTAATGTTTGTGATATGCAAGGAGCCAAGCCAATGCAAAATGGTTGTTATGATTCACCCTGTCTCCAACCTGGTCTGGAAGTCACTGAAGGCTGACTCAGATGATCAGCCACATTGAGATGGGAGGGACAATATAGACATAAGGATAATGTAAGAAGCAGTGACATGGCTTTATGGGATAATTCATTTTAGCCCCTGCCCAGCCAGAGTTCACCCGTGGTTTGTTGTGTCCATCCCATGGGGTACAGTCATAGAACCATGGAATGGTTTGGGTTGGAAGGGACCTTTCAAGGCCATCCAGTGCAACCCCTGCACCCAGCAGGGCCATCTGCAGCTAGAGCAGGGTGCTCAGAGCCCCGGGCAACCTCCCCTGCAATGGTGCCAGGGATGGGGCAGCCACCACCTCTCTGGGCAGCCTGGACCAGTACGAGGAGCTGAGGGGCAGCGGCACGGGGTGTCCAGGAAAACAACTGGTATGAAGATCTGTTCCCAGAGCCATTCCTCTTCCTCCCACGGCTTTTGCAGGTTTGCTCCTCATATAGCAACACTGGTTTGAGTTTGAGGCAAGAGGAGTTACCCAGCCCCACTGCCCTGAGCAGTTCCAGGGCAATGGGCAAATGCAGGAACTTGTCAGTGCTGCAGTTGATTTGCAGATTATTTATTTGCTTATTAGATCACGGTTGGCTAATAGTTTCTCTGATGTGCCATAGTATAAGCTAATAAATAGTCCCTGCAGACCCACCAGCTTGTTGCTCGATGGCCACCTTGGAGGCATCCCTCATTAAACCGGTTTTGCTTTCCTAATAGAGCCCTAGAAGTTCAGCCAGCAGAGCAGGAGGCGTTTACCTGCTGCCACCCTTTGATGACAGGAGTGGAGATGAGGAGGAGGAGGAGGAAGAGGAGGCTGTCCTGGCCGATGCCGCGCCACGCGTCTCATCACAGCCCCGACCTCCTGACAGCTCCTGTGGTGCCTGGGCTCAGGTCAGCGTGGGTGTGCATGTTCCATGCCTGCAGACACGGGTCCTTCAAGAGCTGCTCCTCTCCTACCACGTCTTCGTGAACCAGAATCACGGAATCAACAGAATGATAGGGGCTGGAAGGGGCTTCTGGAGATCTTCAAGTCCAACCCCATCGCCAAGGCAGGTTCAGTTAGAGAATGTCATACAGGAACGTGTCCAGGTGGGTTTTGAGTGTCTCCAGAGAAGGAGACTCCATTACCTCTCTGGGCAACCTGGGCCAGGCCCTGACACCCTCACTCCAAAGTTTCTCCTCGTGTTTAGATGGAACTTCCTATGTTCAAGCTTGTGTCTGTTACATCTTGTCCTGTCACCACCGAAAGAAGTCCATCCTCCTGACATGGTGGGTGGGAGTCTTGCACACAGGGGTCCTGCAGCATTTTCCCAGAGAAAATGCTTTGTGTCTCCTCTGTGGGGACACACTGACATCTGCTTCCCTCTGAGCCGATGGAGTATCCATTGACCTGTCTGCCCAGGAAAGCCTGCCCACAGAATGCCGGAATCCCAGCATGGTGGGGGTTGGCAGGGCCCTCTGGAGATCCCCTGGTGCCACCCCCTGCTCCATCCAGCAGGGTCACCCAGAGCAGGGGCCCAGCAACACAGTGTCCAGGCAGGTTTGGAATCTCTCCAGAGAAGGAGACTCCACAATCTCTCTAGGAAGCCCACCTCTGGGCAGCCTACCTCTGATGACATGGGGCAACTGCTCCCCATCCCAGCTTGTCCCTGCTTACAACACAATGGGCTCCTCTCCAGGGACCCGATGTCCCTCCCCAAACCCACCAAGACCTGTGCTTTGTCTTGTCTTGCCCCATCGAGGCTCTCACCCCTCTGGCACAGGGAATGCCTCTTCCTGACACAGCTCAAGCATTGCAAAAATGCATCCCGGCTGGCTGGGGCTGAGCGAGCCGCATGCCACAGGCAGGAGTCCCAAATCCGCCTCTTCTCCAGCCACATCCCACCACCCCTCGCCCTTCCTCGCCTGCCTCTTCCTCGTTCCTCTCCCCCGACTGCAAAACAAGAAGTCTTTGTCTGCTCCCCCCAATCCGGAGAAGCACAGAACAGCTTGAACTTTCCCTGAGCGAGTTTTTCCCTCCAGCAGGACTGCGCTGTGCCCGTGCCAGGTATTAACTAAGAGGATGACTCAACAAACCAGTTCAGACCAAGCAAGAACAACCCTTCACTTTTCTTCCAAGCCTCGGGCTCGGCCGAGCACAGGCTGTTCTGGAGCATCAGAAAAAAAAAAGATAGTTCACTTGAAATATGACTTTTTAAAACAGTTTATTCCATCTTCCCTCCTTTGGGTTGCAGCCTGGTATGGGAGGATGATGAAAATGCAATAGAGGAGATCATTCCAATGTAGTTTTTCCCTAAATTTTTCTGTCTGATTTCAAGGTTTCCTTGTGAGATCTTGGCAAGCATCTTGCAGAAGAGTTGTACTACATGCCATGTACTATAAGAAGGGGCACATGCCACAGAGGGCTTCAGGAAGGATGAGCTCCCCAGGTTGTGTTCGTCCAGGAGATGAGCAGAGATTCACGAGAGCCCCGGTACCCTGAGCTCCCTGGCATCCTGAGAACCCCAGCATCCCCTGCCAGATGGCTTTGGGTGCTGATGGTGCGAGGGCATGTGGCACAGAAGGACCCATCCTGCTCACAGAGGGTCAGTGTCTCCAGCTGTGATGGGGAGCAGAGGCAGGACTGAAGGTTTTGACTTGGCAAAGCTTCAGCACTGACTTGGGCTGATAGAGGCAGGAGATGAAAAGAAAAAACAATCTGGAGAAGCCAAGCAGTGTGTGGTCTGGGAAGCACATCTGGACAGGGTCGTGCTGGAGGCTGGAGTCACTCTTTGGGGTGGAAGTTGCCATTTCCACTGGGTCTGCACTGGCCTCAGGGCTGCCCAAGTGCTCACACCCATGGGCACTGCCCTGCATGTCTCAGACCCTGGCTGCTGGTGACTCTGCAATGTCCCAGTCGCTTCAGGGTTGATAATGCATTCAGGAGACATCTCCCCTCTTTGTTTTCTTGTGGATGACATGGACAAGGGGAAGAAGGCGAGACAGGAGCACGGAGTGTGAAGTAGCCGTGCCCAAGTGTGGGGCAGAAAAGCCTCCCTGGTTTGGGAGCATCAGGGGAGGACAAGGGTCTGGTTTGTGCATGCCAGTGAACAACTGGGATTTGTCCTGCTCGTAGCTCACCAGTATTTGGAGAGAAGGAAGCCAGGAAGTCTTTAATGACAACGTTACCTCTATATCCAACTCCACCAGGAGAAATCCTGCAATCAACTGGGACCATCCCAGCAGAGAAAGGAGCAAGACCAGTTCAGGAGGATTGCATCAGACCGGGCAGCATCCTGCAAATGCAACCCAGGGAGAACAATTTCAAAGCAATGTGGATGTGGGAAATCAGCTCCCCCTACATCTGCAACAGGTTCCAGACCAAGGAGGTGCCCAGAGTGAGCCTCTGCAAACTGTGTCCAGTGACATGCTGTGTGCTGGTGTGTTCCCAGCCCCTGAGGAGTCCAAGCAGAGCCGTGTCCCCAGCATCACAGTTAGCCCATGCTTCTCACTACCCATGTTATCTCCACCCAGTGAACAGATGGGCTGGGAACCATTTGCCCAGTATTATTGCACGGGGATGGACAATTTCAGTGCAGTGTTACCTGAGCCATTGCAATTCCAGCCCAGTGGCTTTGTTTCCCTCTGTAACACCTGCCAAGCATGGCAGATGCCTGCTTTCAGCTTGGGAGGGAAAATCAAAGTATCCCCTTCACTTCTGAACCCTCCCCCCACCCCCAGGTTTCTTAGCAAGCTGACCCGTGACTCAACACATGGTATCTCCATGGTGGGCGGCTCAGAATGACCATGCTCAGCACGAAATACCATAGAATCATAGAATGTTCTGGGTTGGAAGAGATCTTAGAGGCCATCCAGTCCAACCCCCCTGCACCCAGCAGGGCCATCTGCAGCTAGAGCAGGGTGCTCAGAGCCCCGGGCAACCTCCCCTGCAATGGTGCCAGGGATGGGGCAGCCACCACCTCTCTGGGCAGCCTGGCACAGGCTCTCCCCACCCTCAGCACCAACAATTTCTCCCTTCTCTCCACTCTGAATCTCCCTCTTTTAGTTTCAAACCATCCCCCCTTGTCCTGTCCGAAGAGGCCCTGCTCAAAAGTCTGTCCCCATCTTTCTGACAGTCCTTAAAGGCCATCAGAAGGTCTCCCTGGAGCCTTCTCTTCTCCAGGCTGAACAACCCCATGGACCATGACAAACTCTTGGCAAGAGGGATGCTCAGTGAGAAGGTGCCTCATGCCCCAAGCAGAGCAGGGGGACGGGGATGAGCTGTGGGTTTGCAACGGGAAGGGGCTGGGGAGTTGCAGAGCTGCTGAACCAAACACGGCCGGGGTGGGAGGGGAGATTTCCTGGTGTCGAAACATTTCATTTGGATGTTTTTCGACATGAAGCTTTCCGCTTCCAAACAACCGTCTCTTTCTGTGCAGCGGCTGACCTCAGTGGGAAGAAAAATTGCTGCACAAAAGGGACAGCGAGACTGACGCCAGAAACATAATCTCGGAGCTGGTCCCACGAGCAGTTCTGGGTGGGTCCAGACAAAGCATTTTTCAGAGCTTTTGTTAAAAATAGTGAAATAAAAAGCCCTCAAAAAAAGCTGATTCTTTTTTTTGAGAACTCTAAAGCAGAGTTGGTTCGGATGCCGCGCGCCAGCACCCTCACAGTCTTCTGGTTTGGCCCCTACACCAAAAGCATCCGTATCAGCGCCGTTACTTCATCTTCTCGGAGATCCTTTTGCTCATCCTCATTAAGAGAACATCACCACAACTAATAAACCCTGAAACCCTGAGTGCCTCCTCAACCCTCAGAGCCCTCGCCTGTTTTTATTCCTCTTTCTGGATTCTTGCCTCCTTTGCTCAGCTGTGGAGGTGGCTGCGATTTGTATTCATGTTCTTATGAATTGCAGGGAACCCCTTCAGATGTTCTGCACAGAGCAGAAGCCCCACGCGGGGCTTCTGGACACGCGTCCTTCAGGATGCCACGTGTTGGTCATGAATGGCTGAGGGACCCCAGTGGATCTTGATTACATTAAAAAAGAAATGTGCTGCCCAGGGAAGCAATGGCATTTTGGTGACTGCTGATGGACCTTCCCAGTAAAACTTTCTCCAGAGGGAAGAGATGTTTCCCAGAAGATGCTTCATGGCCTGTTGTGACAGGACAAGGGGTAATGGTTTATCAATTAAAAGAGAAGAAATGCAGGCTGGCTAGAAGAAAGAAATTTTTGTTGCTGGGTGTGGTGAGACCCTGGCCCAGGTTGCCCAGAGAGGTGGTTGCTGCCCCATCCCTGGAAGTGTTCAAGAGCAGGTTGGCTGCAGCTCTGAGCAGCCTGCTCTAGTTGCAGATGTCCCTGATGGTTGCAGGGCAGTTGGGCTAGTTGACCTTTAAGATCCCTTCCAAACCAAAACAGAGTATGATTCCATGATTTTTGACCCACGAGCAGTTGGTTTGGGGTGAACTGCCATGTTTTGCTCTCCAGCGAAGGCCACCGCAGAGTACATCAGTGATGGGAGGGACCCAAGACGTGGTGGCTGTGAGCAGGTTTCCCATCAGAGCAGACAACAGAGCCATGGTTTGGCAAATTGCATGCTCAAAATGTCTCCAGGAGAGTTTTGGGCTAGTTAAAGAGTTCTATTTCTGCATCTTCTAAAGAAAAAATGGTCTGGCTTTTTTTCTTCAAGACAGGGAAATTATTTCACCCCAACACCACTCAGTTAGTTAAAATATACTTAAGAGGAGAAAGGAAAGAAGATGAAACCTGCACACAGATTGTCTATAGTATTGCTCCTCTTCCAGAAGACATGTGAGCTAAGCCACGTGTGAGATTTGCTTCCTGATCCCAAGCTAGGACAAGGAAACCCACCCTGGGAAGACCTCTGGGATTCAGGGGTGGTTGCAGGATCTGCCCATCAGGTCATCTAGAGGCCTCTGCTTGGGGGTTTAAATACTGTGTTTGGGGGTTCAGCTTCAGATCCATCCTTTTGGGCACTCCAGTGAGCTTCCTTCATTGGAGCCTGGTGTGTGGCTTGTCTGGGATCTTCAACCCCCTTCCAAGCATTTCCCCAGAGCTCCACAACTAGCATCTAACAGGGTCACTGCTCAGACTGGCAATGTGTCCAAAGGTCCAGACACATGAGAGAGGGATGCACTAGTGGGTTTTCCATGAAAAATCCCAGTTAGGTGTTTTTCTGACTTCTGGGTGCTTCGGGACTTCAGGAGTGTGTTGCTGCACCCAGGACTGGGCATCTCTGACTCTTCTCAGTTGCCACCATTCTCTGTTAGGACCGCACATCATAACTTTCATTAATGGTGCTTTGCATGACCCCATTAAGGTATAAATCAATGCATCCCCCACGAGGTATCGCTGCTATCACTCAAAGGAGTTAAAAATGCTTGTAGGGGTCTCTAAGGTTCTTGAGTGATGAGAAATAAAGGAAAACCTCATCTGGGTTGGATGCTGTTCTGTGCCCATGAACCAGCATGTGGTTCCAGCAAGAAGTGATCTCATTATGGTGTCCCCTAATGAACTGTCTCCCAGGACAACAGCTGAGTTTCCTCGCAGCCTGATGGTAAAATGTGTCGTTCAGCCAAAATTCACAGCCTGACTGCTTTATGTTCATAAAACACCAAGAGGCAGCCAGACCTTGGGCAGTGCAAGAGGGAGAAGGTGAAGGCCTTGCACCCCAACCAACTGCAGCCTCTTGATGGGGTGTACACAAGTGTAGCACCCAGGAGGCACTTCCTGAGCCTGTCTGTTTTCTTGGTCCCAGCAGCATCCCTTGGCAATGAGCTGCATGGTCCAGTGATGCAGTGAGCATCAAAAAATACTCCCTTTGACCCGATTTGGGTTGCAAGCTCCCATCTTTGATTCTTCTGTGTGTTCCTTGGTGGGGATGTTAAAAGATGCTTTTGCCTCCAGGATCACAGCCAGGCTGGACTTTATCTCTGACTCCAGGTGCTAAATCCAAGACCCCCATCCCCAGATGGGAAAGTGGGAACAGAAATGGGTGTCTGCAGGCTGGGGCTTTGGGGTGGCTCACAAAACACTGGCTTGACCACATGCTTGTGTAGATCCCAGATGGGTCTTGGAACCCACACTTGGGTGACCCACATCCACCCAGCCCCTTCAGCTGCATGCCCCACTGAAATTCAGGCTTGGGACTGCAAAAAACTGTGGGCTTCCTCTTCCCTTTCTCCTTTCCTTTCTCCTCTCCTCTCCTCTCCTCTCCTCTCCTCTCCTCTCCTCTCCTCTCCTCTCCTCTCCTCTCCTCTCCTCTCCTCTCCTCTCCTTTCCTTTCTCCTCTCCTTTCTCCTTTTATTTCTCCTCTCCTTTCTCCTCTCCTTTCTCCTCTCCTTTCTCCTCTCTCCTTTCCTTTTCTTTCTCCTTTCCCCTTCCTTTTTCCTTTCCTT
>JANVCC010000043.1:3223468-3240308 GCA_025345505.1 Todiramphus chloris collaris | reverse complement strand
TCTGGAGAGCATCGAGTCCAAGCCCTCTGCCAGAGCAGGGTCACCCAGGGCAGCCCACACAGGAACAGAGCCAGATGGGTGTTGAAAGCCTCCAGAGAAGGAGACTCCACAGCCTCTCTGGGCAGCCTGGTCCAGGGCTCTGAATGAACCAGTGACTGGGTTTTGGGAGCTGCCAAACAACCTCCCTCAGCTCTCCCCACCCCGTGAGCTCAAGGTGCAACAGGAGCCGCAAGGCAGTGGGCTGTATCTGCAGGGGGTGAGATGCATCCAGGTGATGGTCTGGGACAGAAATTCAGGATTTGCAGAGTTTCCTCGCAATGAAAGCATCACCTGTCTCGAACCAGCTGGTAGGGCTTTCATCCCAGCTATCAGCAAAGGGGAGGTTTAATGATGGGGTTGCCTGAGGACTACGCACGTGGCCTCAGAAAGCTGTCAGAAGGCAACGGGGGCTGTGCAATGCTAAGCTCAGCCCAAAAAGGGCCGAGCTTTACTTTGCTGCTCTCTCGTAATTACGACACTCCTGAGCGACAGCAGAGTAGGAGCAAGGACTCCTTTTCTCTCCCCAGCCACCTCTGCCATCTATCTTCCAACAGTTCATTTTAATTATGCAATTATAGCGTGTACAAAGCTTTCTGTGAGCTTTAGTGGATAATTAAAACAGATGGTGAGCTTAATGGGACCAAGTCCTTTTTCTTCTTTTAATTAATGTGTTAACAGTTTATGGGCCAGTCTGGGGGAATCTGTTATTCAGCAGCTCTGTGGGTCTACAAGCCCTCCTTGTGTGCATGGCCCTGCCACACGCATAGATACACATGCATGGAGATGCTGTCCCAGACATGGTGGTGGTCTCTAGCAGGTCTCCACACACCTCAGGTGTCACCTCCGTGGTGCTGTGCACCTCACCTGTAAGACAGAAACATCCTTGAGGCCATCATAGACTCAGATTGGTTTGGGTGGGAAGGGACCTTTCAAGGCCATCCAGTCCAACCCCCCTGCACCCAGCAGGGCCATCTGCAACTAGAGCAGGGTGCTCAGAGCCCCGGGCAACCTCCCCTGCAATGGTGCCAGGGATGGGGCAGCCACCACCTCTCTGGGCAGCCTGGCACAGGCTCTCCCCACCCTCACAGTAAAGAATTTCTTCCTTATAACTAATCTAAATCTCTATTTCAATTTAAAGCCATTACCCCTTGTCTTATCTCTACGTACACTCGTGAGAAGTCCAGCAGGGCAATGTTCTGTTCTGCAGCCCAAAGGACAGAGCCCAAGAGAAGCCAGTGTTTGGAGAGCCGCTTCCAAGCCCGTGGCTTGCTGGCAGACATGTCACAGAAGTGGCTAGCATGAAGAACTGATAATTTTTTTTGTAAACTGGCCCTGGTTATGGTAACAAACAAGGCACGGAGCATAACTGGTGAGGAAGCCCACCACTGGGTTGGGGATAATCACATCCAAGGCACTGGCTGTGCCTTGGGCTCCGTTGGGTCGCTGGGATTAGCTTCTTGAAAGAACAGCGGTTTCGTGGGAATGATCCCCGAGCAAAAAAAGAGCCATTTGATGCCATTTATTGTGAGAAAAAAAAACCCCAAAATCTCCCTAGAGAGGTTTTGCTTTGCCCAAGCCTTGATGCTCTTCCAGCCCCTGTCACCCACCAGGCAGCACACGAAGATCTCGACGCCGAAAGCGTGGCCGGAGGATGAGCACATCTGATCTGAGCATCCTCGTAAGCTGAAATAACAATTCCCTGGTCAAGGGGAAAAACCCCGATGAGTTATTTCTGAGAGCACGGGGGGGGGTGTGTCTGGTTTTGAGCTGATGTTTTTTTAACATCAGGCTGAGCTCTGCAGCCTGAGGGAGGGACGCAGAGGAGCAAGGTGCTGTGTGAAACGAAGGACGGACCCCATCCAAGGGTGAGTGTCCCCGTGGGCGAAGGGCAGAGGATGCCGGAGGGGCCGGGGACGCGCGCTGGTGCCGTGGGCTGGTGTGAGCTGCTCCTCACATCTGCAGCCCAGCTGCTGGGCTATGGCTCAGCATTGCTCAGCTTTTCCAGCCTCTGCTTGAAGGCGACGTTTGAAAAATGTTAATGGCAGGGAGAGGGACACCGTGGCCGCATCCCAGCGCCAGGAGCGGCTCTGCATGGCACTGGAGGCGTTTGGATGCTGGGGGAAATGGACTTAGAGGAAACCATTCGACCCTTTCCGGGCCAGACCACGGGGATGTTCTCACCCACGCCAAGCACGCTGTCCCCAGAGAGGGTCACACCATCGGGCCCCTGTAAATCACCTTGTGATCAGCCCTGTCCCCTGGCCGGGCTGCCCCACGCTTCCCAGTTCTTCCATTGCACAAGGAGCTGGTTGCTACAACAGAAATCGCAAAAACCATGGCAACTGCTGCTCTCGGCCAAACCCAAACTTAACTGTATACACAGCATAAAATTTAGTTGCTTTAAACTTGCATTTTTTGGCTCAACTCACCCAGCCACATCCTGAGCCCAAACGGATTGAATTACTGAGCACAAAATAAATTCCATCTGAGCGGGCTGTGGCCACTGTCTCCCCAAACAAAGGCCAAGGTGTTTGCTTTGTATTTTTTGGGTTTTTTGGGTTTTTAAAAATTTTTTTTGTCTTCTGGAAGAAAATGAGCTAATTTTGTCCATGTGGAGGAAGAGAGGCCTGGGGAGAACCACGCTAGCCCTTGATTCCCTGACACCAGCCACCTTCACTGCAGCTCTGGGCCAGGGACTGAGGGCAAGCAGAGCTGGAGCAGAGCAGACCATGCCATTGCCTCTGGATCAGCCCAAGGGCCATGACACTCCTGTGTCCAGCATCCCCCTGCCATCTGATGTGGCAGTGCCACCACCCTTTGCCCCAGGACCCTCTCACGCCCTTTGGAGCAAGGACCACTCACCCGTCGTGATGCAAAGACAGAGGGATGGAGGACTCAAAGCTTTTGGGAGGGTGGGTAGCATGGGACAGGGATGCCTCTGGATTCTCTTTTACCCCCAATTCTGGGGCTGTGCAGCTGGAGAAGAGCAGCCTGAGAGGGGAGCTGAGCAATGCTGAGCAAGAGATAAAGGGCCCCAGGGGGCAAGAGGATGGGGGCAGACTCTGATTTTCAGTGGTGCCCAGGGACAGGACAAGGGGCAATGGGCACAAACTGGAACCCAGGAGGTTCCATGTGAGCAGGAGGAGAAAGTTGTTTGGTGTGAGGGTGTGGGAGGCTGTGCCAGGCTGCCCAGAGAGGCTGTGGAGTCTCCTTCTCTGGAGAGATTCCCACCCCGGCTGGACCCTGCGCTGCTGGGCCCCTGCTCTGGGTGCCCCTGCTGGATGGAGCAGGGGGTGGCACCAGATCAGCTCCAGAGGGCCCTGCCAGCCCCTAGCAGACTGTGCAATTGTTAAGTTGGGCAGGAGAGCAAGGAGGAAAGAGGAGGGAGATGGAGGAAAGGAGAGGTGACTTGAAGGTGGTGGCAGAAGAGCTGGAAGGGAGCTGCAAGCACCCACTGAGCACCAGCATCCTTTGCCAACCCCAGTGCTGTCTCTGATCCCCCCATAGCATGAAAACCCCTACACACAGGGAGGGAAATGCCCTCAGTAGCCTGAGTCTGGGGGTGTCACGGTGGGGCAGGTTTGCCCGGGCAGACTCGGGCTCCATGAGACCACCATGGCATGGGTGAGCTGTGGGTGGTCCACCTATACAAACAAGGCATCACACACTCCAGGTGCATCCCACTGACCCCCAGATAAACTCCAACTGAGTGGGGTTCAGCAGCCAGACCCCCACCACCATACCCTCTTCTCAGCACCGCGGGGAGACCATGGAGGAAGAAGCTGGAAGGAAACCCCCATGGCCCCTCACTGCTGCCTCCAATCCCTGTGTGAGTGTGTGGGAAGAGGCTCAGCCGGCTCTGCCTGTCCCTGCCCTCCTCCCAGCTGCACCTCGCCTGTCCCAGCAGCTGCTCCACCCCAGAGCCAACATTTGCTGTCCCCATGGTGCTGGAGAAGGGATAGCCCTCTGGCTTGCACGCACCAGCTGATTGACTTCATGGATGACTTCTCCTCCACAGGGTCTTGTTCCAAGGTGACCTCAAAACCATCCTTAACAAAAGGATCCCCCAGAACATGCTTTAGGTATCTCCCACCTCTCAGCTTGTAGCCCAGCTACACGCCAACCACCCCTGCAGAAGCGCTGTGGGAAAGGGGGTTCTGGAAAGTTTTCCTTGATGAACCAGAATTCACTCCAAGCAACCAAAATGCTTCATAATTTGCCCAATTAATTCTCCACTAGTGTCTCGTGTCTGGTCAAGGTGAAGGCTGGAGCCAAGAGGGAAAGCTGGAGCACGTGCCCCACTCCAGACTGTACAATGGTTCCTCGAGGATATTTTGGCTTATTTATTGACTTATTATTTAATTTATTGGCTTATTATTTTGGGGGAGAAAAGCAAAAAGCAGGATGGGGTTACTACTGCCACCTTCACTGCGGGGGTTTGTGCATTGGTGCAGAACCCAGCTAAGGGCTGTGGTGGCCATGGTTTGCTGTCACCCTACAGCAGCCACCTCTGCAAGAGGTCTGTCACCGGCCAGTCCCTTCTCACAGCCTCCCCAATGAGCTGGAAATAATGGGATGGCAGACGAGGACATGGGGATGATCTTCTGTGGTTCATCACATCCTATTTTGCACACTGAGGGGGTAAGTATCTCCTCAAAGATAGTCTTGCCCAAAAGCAGTGAGTGTCCTGGAGTAGAAACAGACCTTCTGTTTGTGATGCTCCTCTTCAGGTGGGGCTGAACCATCTAAACTCTCTCGCACATCAAGGTGTAACGTCTTTGGTGGTGGGATCGAGCCACTTGGAGTGAATTCTTCCTCGAACTTTCTCAGACTTCACATTTAATAATGATTTAATAATGATGTAACGATGATTCACATCCACTCCATGGATCTGTGGGGCAATAGTCACCCAATTCCTTTATCAAAAACCACATCTGGCCGGGAAAGCTTGGCGTGGCTGAGGCTTTGATCTCAGCTCCCTGAGACTCCCACGCACCAACGCTCACTGCATCGCGTGCGCCAAGGCTGGGTCACGCTTCCCCGTCGTGCCATGGAGTAGCTCAGTGACCTACAGTCTCTTCACAAGTCCTTGGGCAGGAGTGATGTCACCATTTCCACTAAATTCTTTGGTGTGAGGGTGTGGGAGGCTGTGCCAGGCTGCCCAGAGAGGCTGTGGAGTCTCCTTCTCTGGAGAGATTCCCACCCTGGCTGGACCCTGCGCTGCTGGGCCCCTGCTCTGGGTGCCCCTGATGGATGGAGCAGGGGGTGGCACCAGGTCATCTCCAGAAGGCCCTTCCAACTCCCACCACGGTGGGATTCTGTGATGATGCCCTGGTGATTTCTCCCAGCCGGGCTGCTCTAACCCCTCTGAGATGAGCAGGTATGAACAAAGAAGATGCCTACAAGGGTGGAAAAAAAAGGAAAAAGTCACACAGGGTTCCATCCTCCTCATCCTCCTCCTGAAGCATCAAGCCTGCTTCTTGAGAGAAGCAGTTGCTCAGGAAGTGGAAACCAGACTTTCAAACATCAGCAGAGTTGTTATTACAGTAACTGAGTTGTTAACCAAGGATGAGAAAAACAAACAAACCCAAGCCCCAGCCTTGTCATGGACAGAGGGAAAACAGCCACTTGCTGTGGCCCATCACCACCATCCCAGGCCCCCTTCAAGCCCACACCCAGCTCTGCTGGAGTGCAGCATGCCACCAGCAACTCCAGCTCACCTAGAAGTCTTGCTGCCATAGGATCCCACCACAAAATCCACCGGTGCC
Organism: Todiramphus chloris collaris; assembly: GCA_025345505.1. Classification (NCBI taxonomy): domain Eukaryota; kingdom Metazoa; phylum Chordata; class Aves; order Coraciiformes; family Alcedinidae; genus Todiramphus; species Todiramphus chloris. The sequence goes on along the minus strand of JANVCC010000043.1, from coordinate 3,234,501 downwards.
TGGAGCAGGGCTCTGCCTGTGCCATGACCCGTGTCCTGTGCCATGCCCAGTGTCCTGTGGGGCTGGCACAGGGTGAGCAGGCATCTCAGGGCAAGCTCCAGTTCAGCAGCATGATGGGCACATCCTCCATGGGAGTAAATAGAGGAAGAGGGACCTTCTCAGCGGAGAAGGTTTCTCAAGGGACCAATCCAATCAGATGCCCACTGTCATCCCAGTCCGGACTGAATCCAACAGTTGGCTTGGACCAAAACGGAAAAGTTCATCCTCACCTTCCCCAAGAGCATCCCACCCATTAGGAAAAGGGCATTCACCTATGGAGGGACATGGCCTGGGGTCTTTGCTGGCCCCACAGCCACGGGACACAGTTGTTGTCCTTACCGCGTGGCTTTTCTCCAGCTACAGCAGCTGACGCAGCGTGAGGTCGGGATGCACCACGGGTGTCCAGGAGCTGGGAAGCTACAGAGAAATCTTCTGCCAGACCCACAGAGAGGGAGCGAGGGAGAAGCACGGCCAAAGATATGTTATTTGCAGACAAAAATAAAAAAACCCCATGCAGGATCCGGCCTGACCCTTCCTTCCACACGTCTGAGGAGCAATGTGCATATTAAACTAATCCCTTCAAAGGGTCTGGCAAGGAGAGAGCACTCAAGTATTTATGAGCCAAGCTGGCACGGGGATTGATCTTGATGCATTCGTGAACTTTATGAATAACTTCAGAGAGGGCACACAGCACCCCGGCACCGCCGCGTACCAACAGGACCCCTCGCTGGGCTGCAAGAGCTCCCCATCCGAGGATGAACCAGACATCCCCTTGTCTCGCCCCACCAGGCTGGCTCTGCCTCTTTAAGGCCCGGAGACTTAGACTGAGAGTAGATTTAGGCAAGATGTAAGGAAGAAATTCTTCACTGTGAAGGTGCTGAGGCACCAGAACAGGTTGCCCAGAGAAGCTGTGGATGCTCCATCACCGAATGTGTTCAAGCCCAGGTTGGATGGGGCTCTGAGCAACCTGCTCTAGTTGCAGATGTCCCTGCCCGTGGCAGCGGTGTTGGAACTGGGTGATCTAGAAGGTCCCTTCCAACCCAAACCATTCCGTGACTTGCGTTGTGCTCTTAGGGCCTTGCAAACAGAGACATAGACAAGAAACAAGTGCAGACTTTGATGCCGTAGATGAATATCAATTAAAACCAGGAAAGAGAACACAAAGCAGAGCCTCAAATGAGATTTCAGCTCTGCTTTTTTCTCAGCTTTTTCAAGCAACAGCACAGGAACCCCCCACATCCCCATCTTCACATCTTCTCTCCTCCCAGCCCTGTCTCCTCCAGTCAATCTTTGCTCCTGCAGAGCATCTCAGCACCCATGAGAGGCTCCCACCACCCAGCGTGAGCTCTGCTCTGTTGTCCTCTGCGATTCTTGCCCCAATACAGATCAGAATATTTTTGCTGTGAGAACTTGCTGTGTCTTGTTTCCATCCTGGCTTGGCTCTGCTCTCCTCCCTAGGCTGTAGGGGTAAATCAGATGACTATCAACAAGAACTTAAAACGACCCCCCAGTCCTTCCAGCAGATAAGCCAGCGTCTGGTGGGGCCGGTGGCGCCCAGCAACGCACCTTCCAGGCAGGAGCTTGAAACATCCGAGCTGCTCCGGAGAAGGGATGGGCTGGATGCGAGGTCTGCTCTCACCTGCCTGGCCACCGGTTCATGGCCAAACCCCCCTGTCCTGCCGGGAAGCCGCTTTCCCAATCTCTTCTGCATTCCTGCCCGACATATCTGCTAAATAGCTCAGGCCTTGGAGAGGAGATGTGGAATGTCCGAAGAGCCATGGGCCCCCAGGAAAGGTTTGTGAGCCCAGAATGACAACAGCCACCATCCCAGGACCACATGCAAGGCCTGATGCAGCACCAGCAGGGATGCTCCTCACCCTGTTGACTGCAGCAACTCCCCAGGCCGACAAATGTTGCTGGTATCTCTGAAAACTGCATCGGGTGTAAAGAATTTATCCTCACAAAGCATCGGGAAGCCCAAACCTTCCTGTTGGGACATTTTATGAGCAGAGAAAGAACAGCTGAATGAGTTCCCCGGGGGTCTGCAGTGGGATCTCCCCTCCCTGTGCTCCTGCCCTTACCATCAGCTCCTCTTTTTCAAAGGAATGGCCCCTCCCAGGCCCATGGGACATCCCCATCCCACAGGTCTGGGAGCGCAGGGAGGCAGAGAGAACAGGAGGAGAGGAAAAAAAAACATTTCTTTTCTTTCCAAGATCACTTCAAAGACTGGATTGTCCTTTTCCTTCCCTCTTTTTTTCCAAAGGGACATCTCCATCTCACTTGCTTCCTTCAGAACAAAGCTCTGCCACCAAAGCCATGCCCGGTCCATGGGCATAGGCACCTGCACCTCCACCACAGGACACAAGATGTTCCCTCTCCAGCCCAGGAACCCCTCAACCGCCCCCAGAGCTGCAGCCTCCCCAGTTAGCAGAGTAGTTGGTCTCCATTAAGCTCTTTACTCAACCTCTGACCCCTGCACTTGTAAATCCTGGAAATGCACATGGTGAGCAATCAGACTGGTGTCATCTGGGGCCACTTCCACTCACTGCTGATGGACCTGAAACACGGGGGGGGGGGAGAGCCTAAAAACACCAGGCAGGAATGATTTACAGCCCAGCTCTGCAGCTGCTGCTACCCACCATCCTCAAGGTGAAACTGCCTATGGAGGAAGAAAATTTATAGGGTCTAAGGTCTTTTTTCCCTCATCTCCACTCTCCTGGAGGTGACACTGAGCTGCACTCACATGATGGCCAGCCCCCAGCCAGCCAGTGATGCTGGAGAGCATCCCGAAGGAACATCCCCCATGCACACCCAGTTCTCCAACTGGGAAGAGACAGGTAGTGTGTCTTGGGCTGCATGGGAAGGGTGGCTCCTCCTCCTCTTCCTCCCCATTTATCCATCATTTCCAAGACAATTTCCCCAGGGCTGATAGCAGTCCCTTCTAGCTGATTATCCTCAGACGTTGAAAATTGCCCCAAAAGCCTGATAATGTGAGTGAGGAGCTTGTAGTAGGTGGCCTGACCACAGCAGATTGGACATTGCCCCACCAGATCGTGCCTCCCACCCTGGCGACCTCTGCTTGGCATTGCATTTTTAAGCAAAACGCTGTTTTAGTTGCATCCAGCTTCAGAGGGAGGTGGTGATGCACCACACAGATCTCACATCATGGCCACGGCCCATCAGCTAAAAGCAGGGAGTTATCAGGTGTCCCCAGACACGTTCACCGCTCTCCTCTCCTTGTGCCACGACTCACCTTCTGAGCTGTAGTTGAACCCCTCATCCCCAGGGCCATGAATTACATGGTGACACACAAGCCAGGATCGGGGCCTCAGGAGGGGATCTCAGATGGGAGATGTCAAAACCTGAGATGCATCCAGTCAATGCCAAGAATAAACACAACGTGGAGTGCTCAACCAGCTGGATGCAAAGTGAGGACCACCCCAGCAGAGCTTCAGCCAACCACAGGGCTCTGGCCATTCCCACAGGGAACCCCATTCAGCCCCCTGGTGAATGCAGGTGCCCCATAAGATGATGCAGAGCTGGAGGAGGATGCATGAGGGTGGGATGCTCCAGGGTAGGATGCGTGAGGACATGAGACCTTCTCTGAGACTGAGCTCCAGCCGCATTAAGCAATCTGATGGGATACTGGAGCATTTGGGTGGATTGGGGGAGGGGAGTGGGGTCAGAGCAGAACTTTCAAGTCAGAGAACCCTTCTGATAAAGCAAAGCTCCCCAAACTCCACCTGGCTGCACTTAGTTGGGTTTACTGAGGAAGGTCTGCAGGTACCCATCTGGTAAAGAATTCCTGCCAGGTGCTTCCTCCTCAGCCTTGAAGAAAATAATGGAGTAGCAAGAGTGAGCAGATGACACAGGACAAATTAAGCTGGGTGATAAAGTACGAGGGGCGAGCTCTAATGGGGTGAGAAGGAGGTTAGAAGTATTGACCACCTCAAGTGTGAGGAAAATGACAAACTGAGCCAGCAGTGAGAGATCCGAGGCAGGTTTTCATCCAGATACTGGTGGTGATGGCCACAGCTTACGCTCCCCAGAGATGTATGAGCAATGAAAAGCTGGTCCTGTGCAAAAACCGCTAACAGGAAAGAAGAGGCAAGAATGGAGGCTCCAAAACCCAGAACTCATCGGGGTTTTGTGTGGGGAGTTTTGTAAGGCAGCTGAAGAAACAAAATAAATCACAGTAGGGAAGTCTACCCCATCAACCGTTTTTTTGCACTGCTACAGCACCACATTGTACCATGGGACGGCCCCAGGATGCAGAGCATCTCTCAGAGGTGCTGGTGTCACCCTCTTTGGGCAGCCACGAAGCTCAGCAGAGCACCAGCTCTGAAGTTTCACAAGTGACCTGGAAAAGCAGATGAACCCTGGTCCTGGGGAGCTCCAGCAGAGGCAAGAGATGGTGAACCTTCCCGTGTGATAAATATTGCAGGAGAGCCTTGATGTCCTTTTGCAGATGTCTCTCCACAACTTGGGAGCAGGGCTCAGAGTGAAATAATCCACGTGGGGTTTGGAAATGTCCCAGGCACAGAGGAGTGCAGGCAGGGGACACAGTAAAGATCTGGGCTAGCACACTATATGGACAAATGAGGGGACACCAGAGGTGTGGAGAAGGTGATTTGGGATTCCTCACCAAGCAAGAACTAAGAGGCAGCTGGGGTAGTTATCGGGTGCCTAGTTTAAAGCTGACTGGAGGACAGACCCACCACTAAACTGTGGAATTTACTGGGGAGGACACTGTGGAGACCAAAAATATGCATAAATCCAGAAAGAGAAAAGACAGGTTCACAAATGGTACCTCACCAACAGTCTCTAAGCGTGAGGTTCCAGGTGCAGCTTCTCCAGCCCAGGAGATCCTGATACCACTGACATCATCGACGGCCAGGCTGTGAACATGGGGGTCTCTTGGCTGTTTGATGCATCCCTTATATTCTAGAGAGAAGATGTTCACCTCATCTACAGGGGCTTTTTATCAGATGTATGCCATGGCTCACCTGGAACAAAAAGCCAGCACTGGGGGTGATGGTGCTTCATGGAAGGCAGAAATTTAGGAACGAGGTTGGGATGTGCTGATCTGCAGCTGTCTCAGGAAGAATCCCAGGACCGTTTTGGTTGGAAAAGACCTTTAAGATCATGAAGCCCAACTGTTACAGGAGAAGAGCAGTTGTCTCCATCCCAGCAGCAAAGCAGTGCCCATTAGGTCCCACCAGCTGGCAGGACACAGACTCTTGCTTTGCACAGCCTAAGATGGCCTCGAGTAGCATCATATCTGAAGAAAAATGGCCAAATGATCTTGTTAACAGCAGCAGAATAGGCTTTTCTTGTTGTCAAGGTCTGCCCTCAGCTGTCCTCCCAGGCAGAGGAAAATGCTCCTGGTACCTGCTCAGAAACATTTTGGGTAGCCTGGTCTCCTGGGGAGACCTTATAGCAGCCTTCCAGTACTTGGAGGGGGCTTAGAGGAAAGATGGGGAGGGACTTTTAGCAAGGAGGGTAGTGACAGGACAAGAGGTTTCAAACTGAAAGAGGGCAGGTTTAGGTTTGATATAAGGAAGAAATTCTTCACTCTGAGGGTGGTGAGGCACTGGCACAGGTTGCCCAGAGGGGTAGTCGAGGCCCCATCCCTGGAAGTGTCCAAGGCCAGGTTGGATAGGGCTCTGAGCAACCTGCTCTAGTGGGAGATGTCCCTGCCCATGGCAGGAGAGGGTGAAACTAGATGATCTTGAAAGTTCCTTCCAACCCAAACCATTCCTGAGGAACAGGACCACCAATCCAGGTCTGCACTGAAGATGCTCATCCCTGTCCAGAAAAAGACAACCGAGAGATTCCAGCAGGAGGCACGGTTGTGCCAAATGCTTAGAAAAAGCCCTAGAAACCAGGGCACAGCAGTGTTTTGGCTGACACCACCGGCCAGGGAAGGCAGCTCCAGCCAAGCTTTGACGCGGGAGGAAGGCTGAAAGCTGCCCGCCTGCCCGCGCTGCCAACCTGCCAAGGTTTTCAGGCCAGGAGGGAATTTCTCTCTGCTGGAGCCAAGAGATCGTGATCTTGCATTGATAAATGGGGTTTGAGCCAAGGCCCACGCACGAGGGTAATGTGCTGGCAAAAGCCAGACTGACTGACTCGGCGGCACTCATTCCAACGGAGAGTGTCAACCAGGGCTGAATCTGGGGGGAGGTGGGGTGGAATTAAGGTCCATCTTTGTTCCATGACATTGATGAGGTCTGTTAATGCTACACACCACGAGCAGGTCTTTTTAGGGAGAAGGTGATGACAAGAAGCCTTACGAGATGAGAGACAGAGGAGGACAAGTTCAGGTGGTTCAACGGTTTCTTTCCAAAACGAGGAAGCCTCCAAGTGTGATCACTTTGATTCAATACATAAAGAAAAATAATCGATTCAGTGCTAGCCTGTTTCAAATGCACGTGTTAATGTTGAACGTGTCAATGACAAATGTAATTATTTAAAAGCTCCTGTGTACATCAGGGCAGTGAAAACTGCAGATGTCAGCGACTCTACAAGGATTCTTCTTTTACATCTGCCATTAAATCAATCTAAAGTTCTCATCTCAGTGTACCAGAATTAATTATGTGCTTTTAGGCAGAGATTACTGGAAAAGGACCTTTGCTTTAGCCCGGAGAAGACTGAGAGGGGAGCTGAGCAATGCTGAGCAAGAGCTAAAGGGCCCCCAGAGGCAAGAAGGTGGGGACAGACTCTGATTTTCAGTGGTGCCCAGGGACAGGACAAAGGGCAATGGGCACAAACTGGAACCCAGGAGGCTCCATCTGAGCAGGAGGAGAAAGTTGTTTGGTGTGAGGGTGTGGGAGGCTGTGCCAGGCTGCCCAGAGAGGCTGTGGAGAGATTCCCAACCCGGCTAAGGGATTGGCCCTTCTCCAGTGCCCATGCTCTGAGGGTGATGTAGAACACAGGCAGGGACCACGGTACTGGGGGGGAGGGAAGATTCTGCATCACTCTTTGGCCACTTTTGGCATGAGAGGTCTAAAAGTACGCCTGGGCTCTGCCCCACAGAGAGGTCTCTGAGCACCTCTTAGTCACAGCAAGAAGAGAAGGAGGGAGAAAGAGGGAGAAGGAGGAAGAAGGAGGGAGAAGGAGGAAGAAGGAGGGAGAAGGAGGGAGAAGGAGGGACTATTTCAGTTGGAAGGGACCTACAACAATCATCTAGTCCAACTGCCTGACCACTTCAGAGCTGACCAAAAGTTAAAGTCAATTATTAAGGGAACTATCTAAATGCCTCTTAAACACTGACAGGCTTGGGCCATTGACCACCTCTCTAAGAAGCCTGTTTTCCCCCTGCACACATCCCACTACAGCACAAGCACGATCATTCCTGCCCAGGAAAAAGTCCGTTCTTGGTGCCCTTCAGACCCATGCCATGTGCTTTGTAGTGTTTGTTGTGTTGGTTTTTTTTTTTTCTTTTCTCATGCTTTAAAAAACCCCAAACAAACAAAACCAAACACAAAGCAACCAAACAAGTTTGGACAGTCACAGGAAATAAACCCAAGAAACTGCTGACAAGTGTCCCACCGTAATTGAGTGAGAACCCAGAGCTCAGCTCTGTAGATTCCCAGAAACGTGGTCCAGATGTGGCTCTCCACAGGAGCACAAGCCAAGCCACAAGCCCCCAGATGACTATCCCTGAGACTGGGAAATTCCCCCAGTTCCCCTCCCAGCCCCGCGCAGCGACAGGCGATGCCCCAAACAACACCCGGCCACAGACTTGAGAAAACACAGGGTTGGCAGCAGAGCCAGAAGGGGCCCTCCCAGTCCCTCACGCTGAAGGTTTTGAGGCAGGGATGTTGGAAGCAAACTCAACGGATCCACACAGAGCTCAGATTTCTTACCTGGTGGTCTCCAGGTTGTCCACACACCCCGCGCTGGGCAGGGATGGGAGCCTGCAGGGACAGCACGCAGTGTGACTGTGGGTGCACCAGTATGGCTATGGGGAATACCCAGCACAGATAAAGGCAATGGGAGGGTCAGTAACAGCTCCAGTCAGTCTGTCTTCAGCTTTTCCACGTCAGTAAGATTTGTCCTTACAACCCTGCTGGTTCTCCTTTTGTAGAAGACCTTGCTCTCCATCCGTCTCGTTTGCAACGGTGACAATGAGCATCAGTGAGAGCAGGGTGGGGAACAGGCCACATCTGGGACACTTTGACACTGTAGTGTTATTTATGCTCAAATACTCCACATACCCTAATTGGAAGGGTTTGGTGGCACACAGGGGCTCAGCCAGCTCCCACCCTCAGTGCCTGACACGCTTTATGATGGTTGCAGATGGCCCTGCTGGGTGCAGGGGGGTTGGACTGGATGGACTTGAAAGGTCCCTTCCCACCCAAACCATTCTATGAAAAAACCTCAAACAAACACCCCAAACCCACTCCACCAGTTTCAGTTGGGAACAATCTTCCAGTGCAGCTGAAGAGCACAACAGCAGATGCAGAGGCAAACAGCCCAGCTCTCTGGAGCCCAGGCACTGGCACAGAGAGCGAAGCCTCACCAGGCAGAGGAGTGCACGGGGCTGTTTGATTACCCTGGGCAAAGAGCCAAGCAGAAAACACTGCCTGCAGAAGTGAGAAGTGTATTTTGGTTATGACTCCCAGCATGAAGCTTGTTAGATCTGAGTTCTCTTTCCAGCTCCGTCACAGGTGCTTTGCAAAACCTTGGGCATGCCACTTTGTTTGCATGGAATCACAGAATGTTTTGAGTTGGAAGGGACCTTTCAAGGCCATCCAGTCCAAGCCCCCTGCACCCAGCAGGGCCATCTGCAACTAGAGCAGGGTGCTCAGAGCCCCGGGCAACCTCCCCTGCAATGGTGCCAGGGATGGGGCAGCCACCACCTCTCTGGGCAGCCTGGCACAGGCTCTCCCCACCCTCAGCACCAACAATTTCTCCTTCTCTCCACTCTGAATCTCCCTCTTTTACTTTCAAACCATCCTGTCGCTACAGCAGATACCTCTTTCCTTCTCCCGGGTGAGGCAGTCACCTCATGTTTGCTCAAGTTTCCCCAGGCACCAACTCACCCCACCTTTCCAACAGGTTCCCCCCAAGCCCAGCAACTGAGCTGGAGTCAGCAGGAAAGCCAACGCAACCCTCTCTGTCCTCCGAGGACATCAAAACGATGGGGACACCGAGAAGCCCTCTGTCCCCTCCAGCTGCATCTCATCCTCGCTTAAAGGTCAGAGCAAACCCACCACACAGGCTGTGGTCTGGCCCTGGGGAGAGCCAGAGGTCCGTATGGAGATGGGGAAATGAGCACACCCTCCCTGAATCACAGCCTGTGTTTTCTTCTCCGATATCAAACATGAAGAACATAACCCCGGGGTTAAGGGAAAATAAAAGTCCCTCCCTCCCCTCTGGCGCAGACCCAGCCTGTTGAAAACCAGATGGCTAACCAGTAAAGGTTCTCCAAACACCATCAGGCTGGTGCAGATCACATGGCTTTGACAGATGGTCCTTTTGCCAAGAGTATCTGCCCAGCCTTGCCCTCCCCATGTGTTGTCTGCAGACGGATCCACCAGCCCCTTGCAGCGAACTGCTCTGGGGAGAAAAACTGTCTGGAACCAGCAGATGTTTCTGCGTGAAGTTTCTGATAAAACCCTGGTGAGCTGAGCAGGAGACGGTCTCCTCTCCCCATCGTGGGGCTGGGAGGCAAACCATAGCCATGGGGATGCTGCCTGGGCCACCAAACCCCGCACTGTTCTTCATCCACCTGCTGTGGACTCACCACACAGCCTGGTCCCCAGGATGGCTGCTCCTGGAAGCACAACACCAGGCTAACCTTGGGCCATCTGACCTGCTGGCTCAGACAAGAGTTGCCCATGGAAATCATAGAATCATTTGGTTGGAAGAGACTTCCAAGATCATCGGGTCCAACCATTCCCCCAGTGCTGCCAGGGCACCACTGACCCCTGTCCCTCAGCACCACAGCTCCACGGCTTGGAAACCCCTCCAGGGATCACGGGGACTCCACCCCTGCCCTGGGCAGCCTGATTCCCTGTGGATCCCAGTCCACCCATTTCTAATTTGGGCACCCACTCCTCTCCACCTACCCTGACAGGTAAGGGGATGCCTGGTTTACTTCCTAAGTTTAAACAACCTCTTTCTCCTGAAGACCTGCAGCTCTTGACTCAGTACCTGGAAGCTCCCAAGCGAAGAGCGAGGTGCGTGGGTAAAACCACCTCTCTCACAGCCAAATCCCTTCCCTGCAATGCTTCCTGTGGCTCCCAGGGCCTCTATCTCCGCTCTGCATTCAAAGAAAACCTCCTGCCACCGTTATTCCCCTGGCTGGGAACCGTTCTTCTAACTCCCTGTACAGCAGAGATGATTTACTCCCCGTATTCCATGAGAGGGATTATCTCCAGTCGCTGTTATTCCCTTCTCAATAATTCACCGTGCAGCCACGCTCCGGCTCGCGGCTGCGCTGCCTGCATCGCCTCTGAGCTCAGCACTGCCTGAAAGAAGCAGCCGTGAGTAATCGCCTCTCCTCTGGAATTGCTCCTGCTCCCAGCGAAGCAGAACAAGGAACTCGCACTGCCAGTGAGTCACGGCCCCTCGGAAGCTTCTCATTTTAGCATCCCCGGCGAGGCGAGCGGCTTTGCGGGAGCACCTGCTAAGGATGGCAAGCCCTTGGCATTGAAATCGATAAATAGGAGGGAGATAATTAAAGCCCAGGTTTGAATCTTTTAGGAGGAGTTCATATAAAGGGAGTCTTTTCAACCTTCCATAAATGATTAAAACAGAAAAGCAGACGTAAAAGCCGAGGAGGAGAGGGACGGACAAGGAGTGGGGAATACAGATGACACGCAGAAGTCTCAATCAGTGCTTCTCAAGATCATGGATCTTCCCTCCCTTCCTTCTCCTTCCTTTTCCTTCCTTTTCCTTCCTTCCTTCCTTCCTTCCTTCCTTCCTTCCTTCCTTCCCTCCTTCCTTCCTTCCTTCCTTCCTTCCTTCCTTCCTTCCTTCCTTCC
>JANVCC010000043.1:3165961-3177720 GCA_025345505.1 Todiramphus chloris collaris | reverse complement strand
GGGGTGGTGAGGGTGGCGAGACATTAACCCAGCGCTGAGCCGTGGGCACGAGCCCGGGGGGAGAAAAGGCAGGAGGTGCAGAAGGAGCAGCTGCAAAGGGCTTTGCACACTCCTCTCTTTTAGCTCAGAGCAACGCGTATTCCCGGGATATTTTTATCCGTTGCAGTTTGGGAGCGCAACTTTCGGGTGGCTTACGCAACGGAGCCTGCACCTACAGACCTCGACTGAGCCCCGTGCCGATGCCCTCAGCACCCAGCAGCCCTCGGTGTCCCCTGGCTGCCCCAAGCCCTGCGGTTCCCCTGTGCCCCCCGCACTCGGAGGGGGGTAGGGGGGAGCTTGGCAAGAGTTTGGGGGGGTGAAACGGGCAGCGTTGCGTGGCCTCAATGCCATGGCTTAGAGGAAGGAAGCACCTTTCTGGTGCTTGAAACTTTTAGAAGCTGAATTATTTCACAGAGTCACAGAGTGTTAAGTGTTGGAAGGGACCTCGAAAGATCATCGAGTCCAACCCCCCTGCCAGAGCAGGGTCACCCAGAGCAGGTCACACAGGAACAGAGCCAGGGGGGTTTTGAATGTCTCCAGAGAAGGAGACTCCACAACCCCTCTGGGCAGCCTGTTCCAGGCTCCCTGACCCTCACAGTGAAAAAGTGTTTCCTTATGTTTCTCTGGACCCTCTTACGCTCCAGCTTGCACCCGTTGCCCCTTGTCCTATCATTGGACATAACAGAGCAGAGCCTGGCTCCATCCTCCTGGCACTCACTCACTATGTATTTATAAACATTGAAGAGGTCACCTCTCAGTCTCCTCTCCTCCAAGCTGAAGAGCCCCATCTCCCTCAGCCTTTCCTCAGCAGGGAGATGCTCCACTCCCTTCATCTTTGTGTCTCTACGCTGGATTCTTTCAAGAATCACCGAACCCTGGCACGGTGGGGGTTGGCAGGGCCCTCTGGAGCTGATCTGGTGCCACCCCCCTGCTCCATCCAGCAGGGTCACCCAGAGCAGGGGGCTCAGGATTGCAGTGTCCAGCCAGGTTGGGAATCTCTCCAGAGAAGTTTCCTTCTGCAGTGACCATCTTGGAGGGGAACCTGGCAGCACCCATCCTCCATATCGATCGAGAAGGAGTCACCACTCCCCCAAAGCCTCTCAAAATCCTCACGTGTATTGACCAGGCTCTGGAGGGCCACCCACAACTTCTGCCCAGCTCTAGCTTTCCCTGCTGCCCTCCAGACCTTCTGCTGCAGACCTTTTCTTTGCCAGGAGTACAGAGCCATATGCTTTTAAAGACCTTCTGGAGAAGGGATCAGCCCTGGTGGTTGAGAAAGTGCAAATGTGGGTGGAAGGGGTGATGTGTAGGAATTAAGACCCGCACCACGGGGGGTCTCTGCTATATTTCTTTGCCTACGGATTAAGGCTTCCTATGGTTGCTTGAAATTTTCCTATGTAAAGTAATTTCTCCTAGAAACACAGTGAGTCAGTGGTGCCCGGGACTGCTGTGTGGAAGAGTTTTCATACTTCTAGAGTCATCCTCTTTCGAAAAGGCAAATGTCTTATTTATTCCTTACTTGGCTAAAGATTCTTCTGCAGCATATATTATTTCCTGCTACTTCTCTGTGAGTCAGGGCACTTTTTACAGACGCTGGAAGGTTGTGTCATGCTACAGCACGTTATTTATGTAAGGGGAGTTAATTGCAGCCATTAATTTGGAATTAATGAATTGTATGTGATCCTCAAGCAGCTTTCTTGCTGCACAAAGGCAGAACCGCAGCCACAATGAGCATCGGGAGAGAAGGTCCTCACCAGGGCTCCTCAGGGCTAAAGAACCACTCAAAAAATGGAATTGGAGCTTGGAGGAACTTGATGGAGAGCTTGGCTTCCCACAGAGCCTCACCACACCATGGAAAATATTTCCAAAATACAAATGAAAAGAGGGTGACTTGAAAAGTCTCCCAAGCCCTTCTCCCAAGAAACCACAAACCCTCTGCAGGAACCCCAGGTGGGGTGACACAAAGAATCCTGCAGCCAAATCAGGGAATTATTTAGGTTGGTAAAGACTTGTAAGATCATCAAGTCCAACTGTTAACCCAGCACTGCCAGGGCACCACTGACCCATGGCCCTCAGCACCACAGCTCCACGGCTTGGAAACCCCTCCAGGGATCACGGGCACTCCACCCCTGCCCTGGGCAGCCTGGCACAGCCCTGGACAACCCTCAAGGGGAAGAAATTGTTCCTCAGCTCCAACCTAACCATCCCCTGGGGCAACCTGAGGTCGTTTCCTCTTGTCCTATCACTCATTCCTTGGGAGCAGACCCCAACCCCACCTGTCTCCAGTATCCTGTCAGGGAGCTGATGAAAAAGCAGAGGTCTCCAATGGCCCAGCCTGGCCCCCCACTGTGAGCTCTGGCACCCCAGCAGCCCCTTGCCCCCTCTGAAGGGCTGTCGTGGGCCCCTCCAGCAGGTAGCTGCAGTGTAAGGTGCTGCTGGTGTGCCTCAGGCGATGGGTGCCCCGGGGTGCAGTGGGGGCAGGCGAGGGCAGGAGTGTTGCGTCTGCGGGGCAGCGGTGCTCTATTCACCAACCCAGCCCTCGCGACCACTCCTTGGGGATGCTTTTGAGTTTTATGGCTTTTCAGATGCATCTGCAGTAGCTCCTCTCTTTGCTGCCATGGGAAGTAATCACATTTTCCCATTTTTTCTGTAGTGTAATTATTGAGATAAGAAAGGAGGCTCCCCTCATCTTGCAGGATTTCTTTCTGCAGCCGGGCGGTACTTGCAGGGTGGGGAAATTTGCCATAAATCATTCATTCCTTGCCCCCCCACCCCCCACTGCTGTTTTCCTCCATAATAAAGTGCATTTTCCCTGTTAATCTTCGTCACGCTTCTGTGTTTGGAATATTTCATGTCCCAGGAGAGGGCTGGTGAGGAAAGAGGTGGGTTCTCTGTCACAGAAAGGTGAGATCCAGAGCATGGCACAGGGACATCTCTGCCACCCACTGCCTCTCCCTGGGGGTGACACAACCAAGGGTGGCAAGGCCAGCTTGAGACTTCCTGCAGGATGGATGGTCTGAGGCCAGCCCAGGACCAACAGAGTCCTCAGAACCACTTGGAGATATTTAAGTTGCCTCAGATCAGCTTGGGAAACCACAGCCAGGAGTCACCAGCATGCCCTGTATCACCCCAAGTCAGTGCAAAGGTTCAGCGAAGCAGCTGCTGAACAGCTATAAACAGGGAGCTCCGTTTCCAGCTGCAAGTGGCAGAGCTGCAGAGATGACTTTGCTCCACTTGGATGCTGCTAAATTTTCCTGAGCTCAATAGCAGAGAAGACAATGAAGATCTCAGACGCTCGGATCCTATTCTCTGGCTGCCTTTACCTCGGTAATTTTGCCTTCCCACCTCCTGCTCCTCCTCCAGCAAACCTCCACCCCCGGGCACAGATGTAGCTGCAGCATCCACGGAAGAGGATTATGAGGAAAGCGAGGTGGGAAGACACTTCTCCTGCCTTCAGCTGCATGTTCCTCCTCAGCCTCATCCTGCAAAGCAGGCTGCTGTGATGGAAGCTGTTTGTGGCATGACAGGACATCACACACACCCTCCTGAACTCCCCACTGCCCCACAGGGCCTTTCTGCTCCAGCCCATTCCTTCTCCATCCCTCACCGTGTCCCACCCAAGCCCACAGCCTTCATGGGGTCTGCAAGAAAACATCTCGACTCAGATCCAATCCCTGAACCACCAGAGGTGGTCGCTTGGAGAAGGGTCACTCTGCTCCACTCTATTCTTCTCCCCTACGTGTTGGCTCTTGACCACTGCTGGAGAAACAACCAGCCCACGGTCCACCCTGTGTGGCCACTCATATGTTCCTGAATATCTACACCTTTCATTCCAGAGCACCTTTTCATGAAAGGATGTTTCCCTTGCGTGGCTCTCAGCATCAGCAGATGCCACATGTTTTTGATGTCTGCTGCAGACAGGAGCATTTGATCTTCAGGTTTCTCAGCGAAGTCAAGTCAGCGTCTGCAATTTCCTTTCAGTTAAGCTCCGGCATAATTTTCAATTCACTCTTCCTTTGGTGGGTGATGAATAGAGAAGGGTGTTCTCAATCAAGGGGTTTATTAAAATGCAAATAAACTTCAGGCTGAAGGTCCATTTGAGCACTGAAAATCACATACGTCAACAGAGAATATTAAATTAGCTCCCAAGAAGGACTCAGGAGGAGAATTTTTTCACTGAGTGGAGCCAACATCATCCCCCATCACAAATACTGCCCACTTCTGCCCGCTGAGAGACCTTTATTGCTGGTTTATAGCATCTGGGCTCCATGGCACTTGGGGTGCATGAAGAAGAGTGTGGCCAGCAGGTTGAGGGAGGGTCTCCTTCCACTCTACACTGCCCTGTTGAGGCCACCTCTGGGGTACTGTGTCCAGTTCTGGGCTCCCCAGTTCAAGAGGGACAAGGAACTGCTGGAGAGAGGCCAGTGGAGGCTGTGAAGGTGCTGAGGGGCCTGGAGCATCTCTGTGCTGGGGCCAGGCTGAGAGCCCTGGGGCTGTGCAGCTGGAGAAGAGCAGCCTGAGAGGGGAGCTGAGCAATGCTGAGCAAGAGATAAAGGGCCCCGGGGGGCAAGAGGATGGGGACAGACTCTGATTTTCCTGTGAGGGTGTGGGAGGCTGTGCCAGGCTGCCCAGAGAGGCTGTGGAGTCTCCTTCTCTGGAGAGATTCCCACCCCGGCTGGACCCTGCGCTGCTGGGCCCCTGCTCTGGGTGACCCTGCTGGATGGAGCAGGGGGTGGCACCAGATCATCTCCAGAGGGCCCTTCCAGCCCCCAACATGATGGGATTCTTGGATTCTAAGATCACCCCAAACTCCAGGCAGCCAGAGCTGATATTTCCCAGGCCAGATCTTTTATCTGTCTCTTTGGAAAAGTTTGGCCAGACCAGGTCAGCCACTTCTGGGGAAGAACTAAAAGCTAAAATGTGAAGTAAAATACCAGGTTAATGAGAATTGAGCAGTAGAAACTGTCAGCGAAAGTAAAATGCTGCAAAGTTCAGAGAGACCTTTTCTCGAATGCCCTTGACACCCACAGACTTGGGAGATTCCAATACTGAAGGAGCTCATGGGTGCTCCAGATTCAGGAACACAGGACTGGGAGAGTGGGCTCATCTCTCCCCCACCCATGACCAAAGCTACCCAGCAGTTCTGGTGCCTGGCAACAAGGCAGATAGAACACACACAGAGACCACCAGAGATGCTCTCAGAGCACCACCCATCTCCCAGCCCTCCAGCGGGTGCCATGGGAAGCCGGAGGCAGGATTTCCTTCCCTGCAACCTTAAAGGATCCCTCAAAACACTCCCTGGGCATTCCCCAAGGGACAGTTGGATCTCAGGGGGGAGCTGAGAGAGGGCATCAGCAAAGCAGAGGAACGATCCTGGGCAACCACTGCCCAAAACAGACCCCTCAAAGCCTTCCAGTGCCCAACCCTGAATCAGCTGTGGGTAGAGGGATGAGGAAGGTGTTCCAGGTGGACAAGCTCTGCTTTTTGGTGGGCAACCAGCAAGTTCACTACCAGCAGGGGACAGCCCCAGCTACACTGGTTCCCAGAGAGGTGTGTCGCTTGTCGAGGGATGTTTCTCTGGCCATCTGCTGCCGGGGAGGCCAAAGCTGTGACCAGAATCTATCCAGGTTGCCATGGCAGCAGGGAAAAAACCCTGAAAAATGGCAAAAAAGCAAGTAACAGGTATGGGAGAAGGGATCTCCAAAAAAAATAAAAAGCCTACAGCATCTCAGCACCAACACAGATGTGGTGGAAGCCCCCAGGTCCCATGGGTCACAGTGGGATGCACCAGGTAGAATCACTGAATCAGAGGTCATGGAATGGGTTGGGTTGGAAGGGACCTTTCAAGACCATCGAGTCCAACCCCTCTGCACTGAGCAGGGACATCTGCAACTAGAGCAGGGTGCTCTAGTTCCTTCTAGGTTCCTTCTGCCTCGTGCTGGAGCCCCAGGGGCTGGGCAGCCGGCACTCACCAGCAGCTCCAGGATATCAAAAGGTTCCAAGAACTCATCAAAGCAGATTTGTTCCTCACCCGGTCTTCTCTGAGGTCCAGAAGGACTAGACTGACTAATCTGAATTCTCTGCCTTTTCTTTTGTAGGCTGATTTTTTTTTTCCAGTCCTGTTCTCCTCATCCCTCTGCTCCAAGCTGCTCTGCATCGTCACAAACCCAAGTCCCCAAACACTTCATTGTGCTGGCATTTTAGCAGCCCTCTCCAATTGTATGGTTGTAGCATGTGGGTGGCTGAAGTCTCTGTGCAAATGATGCCCTTTTTGCTTTCCTGGAAAGTGCCTTCTGCTAAAAATGAAAGCCAAAAGCAGGGGGAAGCAGGAGTTATGGGCAAGAGCCTTCAGAGATAAGTGTCCAGCAGGTCCTCACCCTCTACAGCTCAGCCCTGCCAGGAACACGCTACGATGTCTGTCCCATCTTTCTGACAGGTCACCTTTTAAGCACTGAAAGGCCACAAGAAGGTCAAAAATTTCCTCCTTCTCTCCAATCTAAGTCTCCCTCTTTTAGTTTCAAACCATCACCCCTCGTCCTGTCCCAACAGGCCCTGCTCAAAAGTCCCTCCCCATCTTTCTGACAGGGCCCTTCAAGTCCTGCAAGGCCCCCAGAAGGTCTCCCCTTGGGGAGCCTTCTCCTCTGCAGGCTGAACCCCCCCAGTTCTCCCAGCCTGGCTCCCGGCAGAGGGGTTCCAGCCCTCCCAGCATTGCTGGGGCTCCTCTGGCCCCATACAAGAAGGTCTCCCTGGACGGAGAAGCCCATCACAGGGAAGGTGCAGCGAGGCCAGCTCAGCTTCCAGTTTGCTGGTGCATCAAAAAACACATCCCATGGGATATTTTCTTTCCACATCCTCTCCTGCACAAATCAACTGCTTGCCTGTACCAGCACCTACTCTCACAGTGTCTGAACCAGAAGCACATCTTCTTCCCACCATGAGTCTGGGCTGGATGTCTGGGTGCTGGATCCCCTACAATGCACAAGGAACAGATTTATGGGTGGTCAGCAACAACACCCCCACAGAAGGATTTCCAGCTTTTTTGAAGTTAACCTCGGTAGCAGAATATCAGGAGGTAGCCATGCTGCGTAAGAGCAACAGTGCTGGCCACCCATGGACATGTGCTGGTGGTCTGGATGTTGCCCCAGGTGAGCAGCAGCCCAGCATCCTCCCTGTGCCCAGCTGCCACCCATGAGGGGATGTTGGTTTCTCCCTGTGTCCTCCCACCGTGCCGCTCTGTTGTTGAGATGAAAACTATGACTTTGCCAGCCAGTCTGCCAGCCACTGAGGAGTGGGCTGTCAGGGCTGGGAACATGCCTGCTTTGCTTCCCTCATGTCTCCTCAGTGCTTCCACCACCTCCTTGATTCATCTGAGTGTGTCACTGCACGGCAACGGCTGGTGGGAACACCCACGCCGCGTTATCCATGGTGGGAGGAGAGGGAGACTTGCTGAGGAGCTGGAAGCAGCAATTCCTTCACGAAGGGTGAGCATGGGATCAATGCCACCAAGGCCACCCAGGGCTGGAGCTCAACCACTGCCATAGCCACCACCACAGCCCAAAGGGGTAGCCGTGAGAGGAGTGAAATGTCTACCTGCTGCTGTCCTTCCCATGTCCCTTCAGTTTAGGCTTTGTTGGCTCCATGAGCAAGCCCATATAGGAACAGCTATGATACAAGCAGAACTCCAAGCCTGTGTGAGCCTCCTCTAAAGATGGCTGGTCTTCCTCAACAAGCTCTCCTGCCTACCCTGTTTGCACATCAGGGGCACATGGGGGTTCAGACACAGCACCAGGACAGCAGCAGTGCCAGGGTAGGTAGGTCACACCAGCACGAGGTGGGATGTTTCATCTTGTCATTGCCCCTGCCGCAGTCTGGCCACCACCATGGCTTCAGGTCAGGTCAGGTCAGCTTCTATCTGCCAGGGTTCATCATCTGGACTCAGACTCTGAGGCCTGATGGCCCTGGAAGGGTGTCATCTGTCATAGCACCTGCCCAGGACACTCTGCCTCTTCACTCTTGTCTTCCTTCTGGTGAGAACCCACCTCCCATCGCGGCTGTCCTGGAAGGGAAAACACAGAGCAGCGTGAGCATTGGCAGACCCATGGTGAAGGACGGTGGCACCTTCTGCTGACCTTGGCAGAGACAACCCCCGTCTCTGAAGCAGGAGGAGTCTCCTGGAATCACGGGCTTCATCTGAAGGCCACTTGGAGCAACACAAAACCTCAGGACGTGGGTGGGTATCAGCCCATCTATCTCATCCCACTTAACATTAGCTGTCCACCATGAAGACCCCTGCACCTGAGCACGACTCCCCAGGCTCCTTTGCCAAGCTCCTGCCGCATTCCAGATGTCCAGTTTAGGAAGAAATGAACTGAGTGCTCAGATGGAGGCACCGGACAAGGGTTCCTCTTCCTGTGGGTTACAAGCTGGTGAGATATCTGCACATCTAGGTTTCTTTAGTGGTTATTTTGAGAAGATGGACAACGGCACCGATTTCACCAGCCCGACGTCTCGCTCCGCATGAACCGCACCAGAGCAGATGTTAAACAGCTACACGAAGCATCTAATTATCACGTTAACGACATAAATAACCCAGAAAACAGGGAAGCAGCTTGGCTGCCAAAGTTATGCAAAACGTCTAAACTGGAGACAATTTTCCCATGTAATTATTGGGATGTTAAACGGTGTTACATAATGATTACGGATTTCAGGTCAGCTACTCCGTACGTCACGGAAGCGTGGTGTGTTTTGACATTTATGGGAATACTTCTTATTTTTAGTTAGTTTGGTTACCATGGCAGCGAGAAGAAATCGGCACCACACTCGGCTATACATTAGATTTTGGCCTCCCACTTGATACAGCCAAAAAAACTTCCCAACTGGTTTCCTCCAAATCATCAGCCGTAAGCTGCGATGGGTGGAACGAGGCCACACGCTCCTTTCCAGTGGGGAAGCTGTTCCCTGAAGCCCTTCTCCGGTGCTGGGGTGAATGTGCTCATCAGTGTATCAACTTCTACTTATTTCATAGAATTATAGAATGGTTTGGGTGGGAAGGACGCTGATGGAGATTGCCAGCAGAGCCTGGTGCACCATGACAGGGTGGCTTTTGCTCTTCTCCTAATTGGGAGTCAAGCAGCAAAGCACCTTCGCTGCCCTTGGGAGCCCCGCAGGATGAAATAGCTCCAAGTGCTGCAGCACCCACCAAGGGGTTGGCTTCCAGTGATTTCAGTCCTGGAAAAGCTCCGGAGAGGAGCAGGAGCACTGCAGAAGCAAAGGAAGGACCCTGGGTTGCATCTGCAAGGCTTAGGACCAGCACATTTAACCCCTTTCTTCTGGTAGGGGACAGCCCTGTGGTGATGGGAGGCAATGCAGAAGATGCATCAACCATCACAGAGAGACAGTGCTGGAAGAGATTTGTCCCTGACATCGGTGTCCCCAGAGATCACAGAATCCCAGCATGGTGGGGTTGGCAGGGCCCTCTGGAGCTGACCTGGTGGCACCCCCTGCTCCATCCAGCAGGGGCACCCAGAGCAGGGGCCCAGCAGCGCAGGGTCCAGCCGGGGTGGGAATCTCTCCAGAGAAGGAGACTCAGAGGAGATGGGGGTTTGGGTTGGGGTGTTGCTGAGGATAACCTCCCCTGTGAGAACCAGGAATGAACCCATAAGGGAAGCTGGGCTGGTGTGTGCACGCGCTGAATCTCTGCTGGGGGACAAAACGGTCCCATCAGCCTTCCAGTTATTTTCCAGTGAAACATGGGAATTCGTTGCTGATATCCCAGAAGTTATCATAGAATCATAGAATGTCAAGGGCTGGAAGAGACCTCGAGAGATCATCTAGTCCAACCCCCCTGCCAGAGCAGGATCACCTAGACCAGGTCACACAGGAACGTGTCCAGGCAGGTCTGGAATATCTCCAGAGAGGGAGACTCCACAACCCCCCCGGGCAGCCTGATCCAGTGTTCCGTCACCCTCACTGGGAAAAAATTTTTCCTTATGTTTACATGAAACTTCCTGTGCTTCAGCTTCAACCCATTACCCCTTGTCCTGTCACTGGGCATCACCGAGAAGAGCCTGGCTCCATCATCCCAGCACTCACCTTTCATATATTTATGAACATTGATTAAATCACCCCTTAGTCTTCTTTTCTCTAAGATAAAAAACCCCAACTCCCTCAGTCTATCCTCAGAAGAGAGATGTTCCACTCCCTTCATCATCTTTGTAGCCCTGCGCTGGACCCTCTCCGGCAGTTCCATGTCCTTCTTAAACTGGGGGGCCCAGAACTGGACACAGTATTCCAGATGTGGCCTCACTAGGGCAGAGTAGAGGGGCAGGAGAACCTCTCTCGACCTACTAGCTACACCCCAGGATGGCACTGGCCCTCTTGGCCACAAGAGCACACTGCTGGCTCATGGTCAGCCTCCCATCAACCAGGACCCCCAGGTCCTTTTCCCCTTCACTGACCTCTAACAGCTCAGTCCCCAACCTGTACTGATCCCTGGGGTTGTTCCTTCCCAGGTGCAGAGCTCTGCACTTGCCCTTATTGAATTTCATCCTTATCACCACTTAGTAGTCAAGAAACCCAAGCCCTGAGCCTGCTCCAGCTTGGCCAGTGAGACTGATGTGCACTGGGTTCGGTTCACACCTGCTCTGGTTGCAAATGTCCCTTCTCAGGGCAGGGGGGTTGGACTGGATGACCTTGAAAGGTCCTTTCCAACCCAAACCAGTCTGGGATTCTAATGCTCCACGGGTGTTAAGGTTCCCCACGCCAGGACCCTCCTATGGTCAAAGAATCCTTGGGTTAAACTGGGAAGCCAAGAAATTTCAGTGGGAGAAAGCTTCCTTTCCAGCGCCACAGCCACTGGGAATCACACCTTCAGCACATCTTCTGAGACACTCAGTGTTCCCCAGCTGAGCCGTCGGGCAGCAGGGAGAGGAGGAAGAAGACAAACCCAGCCCGTGGGAGGAAGGACAGATTCTTCTGGTGGGACGAGTTTAATATTGCTGTTCTCCACAGTGAGTCACAGCCTGGAGAAGTGGGGCATTAATCTCAGGGGAGATGAGGAGGTGGGCAGCATGTGAAGGCAACGGCCAAAGGAGCATCACAATTTATTCTCGCAGCTCAGCTCTTCCCAGGTAGCAGCAGCAGCTTGATTAAAATCAGAAATTTTCCACTAGCTCCTCAGACTTAAAAAAAAAAAACCCAAAAAACAAACCCACAAAAACTTAAAAATAAATCATGTCACCCTAGAAAGAAATCAGAAAATGCAGAGTTACAGAGTTTTCAACACCTCTCACTCCGAGGCATCATTTAAGCATTTAGCTTCTCTTTTGCAGTCACCCAGCAGCAGTCGGACCTCCTCAGGCCCTGCTGAAAACTCATCAGAGAAGAATAACAGTTCCTCAACATTTGGGGTTTTATCTTCACGCTCTGCTGCCGCTTAAGTGCTGGTTTGAATATGGAAAGAGTGTGCCCAGCACTGGTAATTGAAATCTGTTAAAGGAAAAGATCATGAAATATTTAAAGTGGTTACACTGTTAATGTTCTCATTAGTGTTTCCCTCGACTCGGCCTCCCCGACAAAGAGACTCAGCTGCCCAGAGCAAGAGGCAGACTCGGCCACCTCCACAGGTTCTTAGAGTCACAGAGTGAGAGATTGGTTTGGGTTGGAAGGGACCTTTCAAGGCCATCCAGTCCAACCCCCTGCACCCAGCAGGGCCATCTGCA
>JANVCC010000043.1:3138244-3160961 GCA_025345505.1 Todiramphus chloris collaris | reverse complement strand
TTTGCTCCAGGCTCAACAAGCCCAGGTCCCTCAGCTGCTCCTCACCAGACTTGTGCTCCAGCCCCTTCCCCAGCTCCATTGCCCTTCTCTGGACATGATATGGAGCCAGCAGGAGCCTGGAGAAGCATAAAGAAAACTACTCTTCCACAGAAGAGAGAATCACTTGGAAAGTCCTTTTCTCCTTATCACTTGTCCCTCCTTATCGGGCTGAGAAATGGCACTGGTTTCCTTGTGCATCTCAGCTCTTGGGCTTCCCCCCCTTCTGAATACCAGTACGGGAGCTTGGAATGGCATCTGCTCATGGTTCTTGGGAATTGCACGAACCCACTGGGGATGGAAAGAGCTATTTATTTCAGAAAATAGTGGCAGGATCCATCCCCGTTCCCAGCACTCTGGGCCACAGTCTTCCTCGCAGTGTACTTTTCACCTTTGGTTCAAAATGCTGACGTGTCACAGGCTGCTAATCACAGGACTGGTATGATCAAGATTTTCTCTGGTAGTTCTTCTTCATCTCTGGTAGTTCTTCTTCACCTCCAGTAGCTCCTTTTTGCTCATAGTTAGTTTCTCTTACCTACAAGGTCCACGGCCACAGAGGATGAGCTGAGGCCCACAGAGCTGTCATGCCACGTGAGAACAGTTACCAGCCAGTTCCATCATTCACAGCCAGTCTCCCCACACCCTTCGTAACTGCCTGGGAATGGTGGCAAGGGCTCATCCCCTCCTGTGGCCCAGTGCCCCACATACGGGATCAGAAGCTGACCATCTTCAGTCCCTCGCTTTCGAAGAGACTCTGCAGCCCCTCTGAGCTCCAGTGTCAAACCCCAAGCTGGATTCTTTGCCCCTAAGGTCCCACACCATGCTTCTCACAGTGCAGTTTCTCTCAGGAGAGGTCCCAAAACACCATCATGGGGAGGCACAGAGCAACTGCACTGCCTGGCAGCCCCAAACGGCTGCCCAGAGAGAGGGAATCCAGACACATTCCACGTAATCTTATTTTTGCCTTGGCTGAAAAGGAACGGCTCTGCCGCGCTGCACATTGCCAGGCTATTTTAAAGACCTCAGTCAACCTCCAGAGTAAGCAGAGCTGGCAAACCAGCCACAGGAGACTTGCTGGGCCCCCTCCCCACCCTCCAGCACCCCATGAGAGGGTCCGGGGCTCAGGGACCACGGGTGCTCGTGCAAGTCAGTGTATCAGCACAGAACCCTGACCCACGGGGCGCACAGAAAGCTGTGGGATCACCGAGCGGCCTGCAGTTACTGGCTACATGTGGCTGTTCTAGTAATTGTTAACACAGCCTCATGACACAGTCCAGCAGCACATTTCTTGCCTCCAGCAAAGCCTCGCTTACCAGGTCCCCTTAAAAAAAAAGAATCAAAAAGAGGAGAGAGGCCACAAACCATCCCGTGGCCGTGCAAGTCCCGGGGCTTTCTTTACTGCAAGGAGCCCAGGCCACCTGAGGTCTGAGCAGCCCCGCTGAGGGCCGGGACCCGGCTCCCTGACCCCACAGCCAGCAGCAGGCAGGTCCCTGCTGCCAGCAGCGAGGCCCCCGAGCCCATCACCGGGCCCTGGGCACACCGCAGGGCGAGGAGTTCGAGGGGAGGCCGCCATCTTGGGGGGGCACCCCCGGGCCCGGGACGGGCTGCGGCGGGCACCGCGGACTGCCCGCGGGGAAAGACAGGAGCCGGGGACGGCAGGGACCCTCGCCCCGGGCGGAGGGGAGGAGAGCCGAGATGGGGGGGAAGCGAAGCGGAGGGAACCGAGGCGAAGGGAAGCGGGGCAGCCCCGGGGGCAGCCCCTGCACGCCGGGTACCCGAGCAGGCAGCTCCGCACCGCAGCCCTGCGGGGGAGCGAGACTCCCGCAGCGCTGGCCGGCGGGCGGGCGGGCGGATGGGCAAGCGGCGGAGCCAATCGCAACGCGCGCTCCGCCTCCCGTGCCGGCGGCGGGCCAATAGCGAGGCGAGGGGCGGGGCGGGGAGGAGCGCGCGGCGGGCGGGCGGGCGGGCGGGCGGCAGTCGGCTCCCCGGCGCGGTGCGGTGCAGGTGGCTCCTCGGGCTCTGCCGGTGCCGCTGCCGGTGCCGCGCAGCCGCCGCCACCACCTTTTCCTCCCCTATGGAAGAGATGGAAGAAGAGCTAAAATGCCCGGTGTGCGGCTCCTTTTACCGGGAGCCCATCATCCTGCCCTGCTCGCACAACCTGTGCCAGGCGTGCGCCCGCAACATCCTGGTGCAGACACCGGAGTCGGAATCTCCGCAGAGCCGCCGCGCCTCGGGCTCGGCCGTCTCCGATTACGACTACCTGGACCTGGATAAGATGAGCCTGTACAGCGAAGCGGACAGCGGCTACGGTTCCTACGGCGGCTTCGCCAGCGCTCCCACCACCCCCTGCCAGAAGTCCCCGAACGGCGTCCGCGTCTTCCCGCCGGCCGCCCCGCCGCCCCCCGCCGCCCTGGCCCCGCCGCCGCCTCCCCGCAACGCCTGCCTGACGTGCCCGCAGTGCCACCGCAGCCTGGTGCTGGACGAGCGCGGCTTGCGGGGTTTCCCCCGCAACCGGCTGCTGGAAGGCGTCATCGATCGCTACCAGCAAGGCAGGGCGGCGGCCCTGCGCTGCCAGCTCTGCGAGAAGGCTCCCAAGGAAGCCGCCGTCATGTGCGAGCAGTGCGACGTCTTCTACTGCGATCCCTGCCGCCTGCGCTGCCACCCGCCGCGGGGACCGCTGGCCAAGCATCGCCTGGTCCCGCCGGCCCAAGGGCGGGTCAGCCGCCGGCTCAGCCCCCGCAAGATCTCCACCTGCACCGACCATGAGCTGGAGAACCACAGCATGTACTGCGTGCAGTGCAAGAGCCCCGTCTGCTACCAGTGCCTGGAGGAGGGCAAGCACTCCAGCCACGAAGTCAAGGCCCTGGGTGCCATGTGGAAGCTCCACAAGGTGAGCTTTGGTGTTGGGGGTGGCCTCTGCCAGCAGCCGCGGCTCAGCCTCTGCTGTGGAGGGCCACCCATCCAGCACGCCTTGCCCTGCATGGTCCACCTTCCCTTAGCTGGCGGGGTGGGAGCATCGCCGCCTTCTCTCCACCCTTGCTCGAGAGGAGAGTTGCCCGTCAGCACGAGGAGGCTGGCGTCAGGCAGGTGATGCTCCCCGCGGGGTCCCCAAATTGTGAGCCAAGGCTGTGCCAGTGGAGCTGGCAGGGCCTGGCAGTGATGGTCCCGGGGGTGGGTCGGGGACATCTGCGCTGCGGAGCTGGAAAAGCGATGGGGAGCGATGCTTTCGTGAGGAGGGAGGTGTGAAATCGGCCGTGGGGGAGGACAGGGACGTGGGAGCGGAGTGCTGTGGGCTGCTGCTGAGGAAGGGCTGCTGCTGAGGAAGGGCTGCTGCCTCCTCCCGTGCACGAAGTCATCGGGAGGAGGAGGAGGAGGAGGGATGGGAGCGAAGCCTTTCGCTGAATACTGATCAACTCCTCTTGAACGTGCTCACTCCCACACGCATCCTCGCTGGGGGAGAGGGTCCCAGCGCTCCAGGCAGGGATGCAGCCGTCATTAGCTTCAGCTCAACTCCATCCACACCCCCCCTGCCTCCCACCCTCCTTGCGCCAGTGACCCCCTCTCCGAAGGAACTGGGGCAGAAGTGACCAGGATGTGGGCAGACAGGGCGCAAGGGGATGAGCATCACTCCTTGGATGAACATTGAAATAATTGTCCCCTGCTCCAATAAATCTGTGCAGGCAGGAGCAGGTGGTGGGACGTGTGACAAGGAGCTGGGGAGGTGCGTGACCCCCCCCCTTGTTGAAAGGGGCTCGTCCAGGTCGCTCTCGAGGAACGTCCCTGTCATGCTTTGGCAGGCTGCTTGGTGGAGTAGTGGGTGCACACGGGGACAGCGTGTCGCTTGTCACGATGCCCTTTGAGAGAGCTGGGAGAAGAGGGTACCCACGTTACGTTGCAGTGTGGGAGGAAAGGGTAGAGTGGTGCCTGTTGCTGCTGGAAAGGGCTTGTCCTCACCCCCTTTTACTGGGAGCGTTCTTCGTCGCCGTGTGAGCGTCGGATCCTGAGAGCATCTTGCTCCTCTTGCCTGTTACGAAACCCACTGAGTGCTGGCTTTGTGAGAGCAGCCTCTTCTCCAGAGCCTGGTCCTCCCAGCCCAGCTCTTGGAGGGTGAACCCGTTTGGTCTGTGCTGACAGAGAGCAGGAGCAGAGCTGGATCCATCTCTTGGTGGTGTTCAAGAGAAATCTAACGGGTCTAATAATTTAATAAGGTTTTTGGCTTCACCTTCCTGCTTTGGTTTGGGTGCAGCAAGGCGCTTAATTCGATACGCTCACGAGCATCTGGACAACTTCACCTTCAAGTACTCAGATACTTTGTGTTCAGCCCTTACGTTCTTGATGAGGACGGTTTATTCTGCCTGGAAGTCTTAGGTTTTCCTCCAAAATACCTTGTCACAGAGGGAGAGCTTTAGCGGTGCAGCGTTTCAGTGATGCACGAAGAGGTGTGGAACCCTAGCGTTGTTTGAAGTGATGATTTTCCTGCCCTTTCTCTCAGATTTTTGGAATTCGGGATGCGAAGTCACATCTGCCTGGAGCGAGCCGGTGTTTCTGCAGGGCTTTGCTGCTGCTCCCTGATGTTTGCTTGTTAGGGGAGGGGAGAAAGAGCCTGTTGTGTGAAATGTGTCAGTACGATGTAACTGGGGGAGGGATTTCAGGGCTCTGCTCGCTCCTTGACATGCAGCGTAATAAAATCAAAGAGGAGAGGCTATCGGTGTTTGAAGCTTTCTCCTGAGCAAGGCTGGGCGTCAGGAACCAAGCCACCTGTGGATTCGAGCGGTGAACCCTCCTGCAAAAGTAGCTGGGTGTCATTTTTTGAAGGGACAGGCCTCTGGCAGCAAGACAAACTTGCCAGAAAGGTGACCATCCCTTTTTTACCTCTCTCTCCGCAGCGATGAGGGGTTGCAATGAGCCAGCTACACCTCCTAGCAAAGGAAGAGTCGCCAGCTCTTGACTCCTCCGTGACTACAACACCGCTCGGTGTAAAATATCCTTTAGGATACATCTGTGCTCCTCCTTTCTGAGCCACAGAGACTGAGATTCTCTCCGCAGTCAGTGCTGACCCCCGAATGCCTTGACGAGCTGCTGTTGAGAGCAGCGTTCACGCGTCACTAGGTGATTGCCGGGCTCCGGGCAATCGCTGGGAAGTGCAGCGTGCTGGGAAGGAGACCAAAGGGCTTTTCGCAGACCTCTTTGGGAACTGCCCCAATTTTTGCTGATTGTGTGCTGCTCGCAGATGATCCTTTCAAAATCATCTGTGCTGAGGTGCAATCAAACGTTGTTCAGGGAGCTATAATTTGTAAGCCGGACACAGATCATGGGAAATCCTCTCTTTTCTCCCATCTTCCTTTCAGGACAGCTGTTGAAAGATGGGTAAATATACAGAGGAAAATGGGGTTTTAATCTGAATTGTCCCAGTTTTTGTACATCTATTGCAGCTGGCTGGGTTTTATCCCGACAAGCTGGCGTGCTGCTGGGCATGTCAAAAGCAGAAACACAAGATGGAGCTGAATCATTTATTCTTTGCGCAGTCGAGTCCCTCTTGCTGGGAAGTGTGTGATGAGTGCAGGCTCAGCAGCTCACTAAAGTTCTTTTTCTGTAAAGGTAGATAGATGGATGGATAGATGGATGGATAGATGGATGGATGGATAGATGGATGGATGGATAGATAGATAGATAGATAGATAGATAGATAGATAATGTGTACAGCTGGTCTGGAAGGGACCTCCAGTTCCCCAGTTATCTCTGAGAGCCCTGAAATCCCATCACATCAGTTGATCAAGCTCTGTCTTAAAACCACTTTCCCCTTGCTGATGCATGTTAGGAAGGTTCTCCCAGAAGTTCGTGGTTTCTGGTAGTAGCTCTTAAGCAGTTTTGACCTCTGAGGTGGGACACTGAAAGGGGAATAGATTGAGCAGCTTGTCCAGCTCCTCATATAGTGGAGTAGAAAGAGGTCTTGGCTTCAGTGGAAGGTGAATAGTGCTCTCAGGTGTACTTGTATGTGGGATTTAACAGCCCAGAATGGGATTGCCCAAATTGAAGACACAAATTGTCCTCAAATTACAAATCCCTGCGGCATCTGGAGCATGTTTGGAGCAGGCCATGAAAATTATCCAAGGGCTGGAACCCCTCTGCTGGGAGAGCTCTGGGGTTCAACCTGGAGAGGAGAATGCTTCATCTGGGGAGACCTTCTGTTGGCCTTTCAGGACTTGAAGGGACCTGTCAGAAAGATGGGGAGGGACTTTAGAGCAGGGCCTGTTGGGACAGGACAAGGGGGGATGGTTTGAAAGTAAAAGAGGGAGATTCAGAGTGGAGAGAAGGGAGAAATTGTTGGTGCTGAGGGTGGGGAGAGCCTGTGCCAGGCTGCCCAGAGAGGTGGTGGCTGCCCCATCCCTGGCACCATTGCAGGGGAGGTTGCCTGGGGCTCTGAGCACCCTGCTCTAGCTGCAGATGGCCCTGCTGGGTGCAGGGGGGTTGGACCGGATGAGCTTTAAAGGTCCTTTCCAAACCAGTCTATGATTCCATGATCTCTGCAGATACTGCAGTAAAGACCAACCCTGTAAACTGCCACTGTGCACTCGGTTAAATCAGCTCTAATGTTTGTTAGCAGGCAGAGGCTCATTAGCAGAGGTGTGACGTACACCTCACCTCCTCCAGACTGTCACTGCTACAGATGGAACAAGGGCTGGGGGCAGAGCTCTTCTTTTAAGAATCAAAAATTCTGTGTACACGAGGCATGGCTTTATTCCAGTTGGTTTGCACATCTGGGTTGAACTGGGTGTGAAAAACACTACCAGTGCCTCTTAGTTTCATTCCAGGAGACAGTGTTAGAGAAACTTTTGAGGGAAGCTTTCTTGAGGCTTCATGAGCATAGTGATGTTGGGTCCCTGGGAGTTCCTGTAGCCCACAGCACTTGGGGAGGTGTCCAGGGAGTTGCTGGATGTTTGTGAAGTAAATTATTTGCAGGGAAAATCCTTAATCTTTTCCTGTTGCGAGTTATGCTCTTTCCTGAGCTTTAGTTTGATGGCCTTCCCAGATCCCAGCACCCTTGCTCCATCACCTACCATCTGCAACAGCAGAGTCCCTCCTGTCCTTCTCCAGCCACACCAAACAGCCTTCCCCATCTCATTCTTCAGTGGCCAAATCCCGAGAGTGCCAAACAGGACGAGGTGCTTTAATAATAAGCAAAGAAATGTCCATGAAGCCCATGGATTTACACCAGTTTGGGTCTGACCAGGATCTGGAGGCGATGGTGCCACCTTCTGTGAGTTTCTTTAGCAAACAGCTCACTGTCAGGTGGCCCTTCCCTCGGCACTTACCGCAGCTAACGGCCTAAGGAGCAACCACGAGCATCTTGTTAATCAAAGGTAATTACTACGAGGCATTCTTGGAGCCCATGAGGCCCTCGATGCCAGGAGATGTCCTCCTAGTTATTTACCACTGGAAGTGAGCCCAGGGCCATCTCGGAGTGGGTGTAAATCGCCGCGGCTTCATCGACTACACCGCAAATCCCCCGACCTGACAGGGTGATGCTGTGTTGCACCATCTGTGCTCAAGCTCTCCAAAGGCATCTTTGAAGCATCTCAGCGTGCAGCCTGGTGTCTGGTGGGATCTGTCCTCATCCAGAAGGTTCCTGTGCTCTAAATATCAAACCCTTCCCATTCTCCCCACACAGCTGTTATCAGATGTATTTTTTTTTGCCTTCTCCTGGACACTTTATGAATGGAGGATCCTGCTGGCTTGAGATTTCTTGTTGCTTTTCCTGGGGTGTGAGTCAGGAGCATCAGAGGTGAGATGGGCAAAAAATCATCCCGTGGACTAATCCTTGTCCCTCTTTCCTGGAAATTTCAGCAGGTATCAGTGTGTCACCCAGAGATTCTCCTGTCACCACATCCCTAGCCTGAAAAAGGAGAATTAGCGAGCGAAGCAAACACTGCACCTGGTGTGAAGTAAATGACACGAGGGTGAGAAAAAGGCATCTCTCTTTATTTACGAGATGCACCCAGAGCTGAGAGCGGTGCAGGGTGGAGCTCGGTCGGGAACACGTTCTCAGGAGGCTTCTGGGGCTGCTCTGTGTTGCTTCTTCTCACTCTTCTGAATAAACCAGAACCCAAAAGCTTGAGTTTTTAGAGGGAAAATTTTGCTTGGTGTCACTTAGAATCCCAGACTGGTTTGGGTGGGAAGGGACCTTTCAAGGCCATCCAGCCCAACCCCCCTGCACCCAGCAGGGCCATCTGCAGCTAGAGCAGGGTGCTCAGAGCCCCAGGCAACCTCCCCTGCAATGGTGCCAGGGATGGGGCAGCCACCACCTCTCTGGGCAGCCTGGCACAGGCTCTCCCCACCCTCAGCACCAACAATTTCTCCCTTCTCTCCAGTCTGAATTTTGCCAGAACCTTTTCACCTACGACCACAAAATCCTGCTCAGGAGTCTTGCCTGTGTGCTTTCTGGAGATCCAACACCTACCATTTGGAGGTATTTTCATTTTCCTTCCTGAAGTCTGAAGGATTTTTCTGCATCCCTCGATGAACTTGCACGATTCACAGACAGACCCAGTCAAAGCAGAGTGTTGTCAACCCTCACGTGCTCCTCTCGACTGTAACAAAGACTAATTAAAAAAAACCCCAAACAAACAGAAACAAATAATTGAATCATTACAACTCCCCAAGTCTCAAACCTGCTCTCTCGACAGCCTCGTTCCCTGCTGGTTTTCTTCTCGGGCCGAGAGGTTCTGTGTGCCCGTGGGGTGCAGTTTACCTTTTAAATTGGCTTAGAACTAAGCCAGCTTGTTCCCTGTTGATTCAGATAATCCTGCTGGGATGAACTGGATAAATATCTATTTAGAGCAAGCACAGAAGCCAAAGGGAGCTCACGGCATAAATCACCAGTGACCCCAGCTCAGGTAGTGTCCTTAGAAGGACCAGCAAAGGCTGGTGTTGGCAGAAGCCCAGTTACTGTGAAGAGTAAAAGTGATGGTACCAAAGCTCTTGGGATGAAAGTTTCTCCAGTCTTCATGGACAATCCAAGCTGTAAGTGAAGAGCCTGTGCTCGTAGGATGAGTGGGTGAACTGGTGCTCTGGGACCACTGTGGAGGGGTGGTTTACTGGATTAAGGTCCTACCAGACGATCATAAAAAGGGAAGCTCTTAAGCTTTGTAAGAAGGAGACCCATGTATCTAGAAACTGGGCCCAGTGGCACCTTGCTGATGAATGCAGAAAGCAGATGTGTCCGTTTATAATGCAGAAGAGACCAGAGCTGAGAACAGCGTGTCAGAGGATTCCGCTTCCCTGGGGAAAGGAACATTTTCTTGGTGCTCTGAACTAAGTTGCCTTCAGAACTGGATGCTGCTTTTGGGGACAGCCTGACCTGGGGCTGGCTGTCAGAGCCCAGTGGAGGCTCAGCATTTCTAACCAGAGAAGAATTTCTGTCTAGAAAGAATAAGACCTTGTTCATTCAGTGGTGTCCTCCAGGGCTCAGCTTTGGGACTGATCTTGTTCAATGTCTTTGTCGATGATCTAGAGGAGGGGGTTGAGTGCTTCCTCACCAAGTTTGCAGACAACACCAAATGTGTAGGAGTGTTGATCTGCTTGAAGGTAGGAAGGCTCTGCAGAGGGGTCTGGCCAGTCTGGATCAATAGGATGAGGTTCAACGAGGCCAAGTGCCAAGTCCTGCCCTTGGGTCACAACAACCCCTGCAATGCTCCAGGCTGGGGCAGAGTGGCTGGAAAGGGCCCAGCAGGAAAGGACCTGGGGGGGTTGGTTGACAACTGGCTGAAGATGAGCCAGCAATGTGCCCAGGTAGCCAAGAAGGCCACCAGCATCCTGGCTTGTGTCAGCACTGGTGTGGCCAGCAGGAGAAGTGATCATGTCCCTGCACTCAGCACTGGTGAGGCTGCACCTTGAGCACTGGGTTCAGTTCTGAGCCCCTCACCTCAAGAAAGACATTGAGATGCTGGAGTGAGTTCAGAGAAGGGCCACCAAGCTGGTGAAGGGTCTGGAGAACAAGTCTTACGAAGAGAGGCTGAGGGAAGTGGGATTGTTTAGTCTGGAGAAGAGGAAGCTGAGGGGGAGACTTTAGTGCTCTCTACAACTATTTGAAAGGAGGTTGCAGTGAGGTGGGTGTGTGCTCTTCTCTCAAGTAAATGACGACAGGACAAGAGGAAATGGCCTGAAGTTGCACCAGGGGAAGTTTAGACTGGGTATTAGGAAGAATTTCTTTCCTGAAAGGGTAGCCAGGCGCTGGAACAGGCTGCCCAGGGAGGTGGTGGAGTCACCATCCTTGGAGGTACTCAGAAGGTGTGTAGATGAGGCACTCCAGGACATGCTCTAGTGTGATGGTGAGGTGGCTTGTTGGCTTGGTTGGTTTTGGTTGGTTTTTGATGGTTGGACACATGATTTCAGCCTTTTCCAACCATGATGGTTCTGTGATTTTGACATTCCCTCGAGCCAGCGTCTGCCTGTAGCAGGTGAGAGCAGAGAGGTCCTTGACTCTGCGGGCTGACACCTAACACAGTGTGGGCAGCATGGACTGGATGTTGGAGCATGATTTTTGCATTTGATTACCCATTAAATTCCCCTCCTCACAGAAATACAGGAGTGTTGGAAGGTGCCCTATCCATTCTGCAGCATAGTTGGTAGGAAGTGCTCTGGAAGGGTTCTAACAGTTAAGGGATTTCCCAGCAGTGTTAATTACCCCCTGTATGAACATTTCTTCCCCTCGAGGGTTGTCCAGGGCTGTGCCAGGCTGCCCAGGGCAGGGGTGGAGTCCTCGTGATCCCTGGAGGGGTTTCCAAGCCGTGGAGCTGTGGTGCTGAGGGACAGGGGTCAGTGGTGCCCTGGCAGCGCTGGGGGAACGGTTGGACTGGATGATCTGAAAGGTCTCATCCAACCAAAACAATTGGATGATTCTATTTTCTTCCCTTTCCCCTGGCTGGCCCCTCTGGCTTGGTGCCATCAGTCCCCTTCCCCTCTGGGGGTGCCCGCAGCAGGACTGGTCGGTGTGTGGGAGTTACTGGTGGGTTACAGCCATGCTGTCAGCCTCTGTAAACCTCTGCTGTGGAACTGCAGCTGCCTCCCACCTCCAGCTCTTGGGGTCTTCACTGATGAAACCCCTCTGCCCTCCCATCTAACCAGTGCCTCTCAATTCAAGAGACATGAATTCACTATTTCTTTTAACGTCACCGCTTTCCTCAGCGCTGCTCTTTACCTCCTGACCTTTGCAGGCGTTGCTTGTAGGCACTGGAAGAGTTGCTGCTGCTCTTCACCCTGCACTCAGTGCTGAGACTGCCCGTGGTCTCTCTGCCTTGCTCTGCTGATGGGCTTTCTGCTTGTGAAGGACTTTTCTGTATCCAGGGGTAGGCTCAGAGGTCTGGTTTTGACTCCAGGGTGTTGGAAAATAGCCCTTTCCAAATAGGTCTCTCTGATTTTATGCTGTGGCCTTTCCATTGGAGTATTTAAAGTTGGGAGAAGGAGAAGTTGTGTCAAGCTTTGCAATGGATCATTTCTTACAAGGAATATTTATTGATTTCAAGACACAGACACAGTGCTTGGGAGTCAAAGCCACCATTCCCGTGCTCCCCTTCCTGGTAGGGCTGGGCTGTGTTACCCAAAGCACCCAGGGATTCAGCCTGAATCCCAGACTGGTTTGGGTGGGAAGAGACCTTTCAAGGCCATCCAGTCCAACCCCCCTGCACCCAGCAGGGCCATCTGCAACTGGAGCAGGGTGCTCAGAGCCCAGGCCAACCTCCCCTGCAATGGTGCCAGGGATGGGGCAGCCACCACCTCTCTGGGCAGCCTGGCACAGGCTCTCCCCACCCTCAGCACCAACAATTTCTCCTTCTCTCCACTCTGAATCTCCCTCTTTTAGTTTCAAACCATCCCCCCTTGTCCTGTCCCAACAGGCCCTGCTCAAAAGTCTGTCCCCATCTTTCTGCCAGGCCCCTTCAAGTCCTGCAAGGCCCCCAGAAGGTCTCCCCTTGGGGAGCCTTCTCCTCTGCAGGCTGCACCCCCCCAGTTCTCCCAGCCTGGCTCCCAGCACAGGGGTTCCAGCCCTCCCAGCATTGCTGGGGCTCCTCTGGCCCTGGAGCAGGAGAGGAGTGGGAAGGTGCTGGCAAGTGCAGCTCTGGCTGTTTCTGCTGCAGTGAGGAAGGGAACCATGGCAGCAGTTCCCTGAGGATGCTGGAAGAAGAAGGGATGGGCTTGTGGCTGTGACTGGAGGTCAGCTCTCCCTGCTGGGGATTTGCCTTCTGCTCCTGAGCAAATAATTGCTTACTCTCTGTGCTTTTCCCTGCCTCCGAGTACACTGACTTGTCCAAAGCTCCCTTCCCCCATCCCAGCAGCCTGACCATGGTATGATGGAAATTCATAACCCGGCACCGCCTGCTACACGCGGGGATGTCCTGAGATCTTCCAACAACACAGAGAGCATCGTCGCTGTCAGGCTTGGGTGAAATCCCATCAAGGATACAAAGAGTGCACCGGCCTCCCTCCCTGGGAAAGCACTTCCATACATGCTCCGGCTTAAATTGAAGTCACAGAGATTTCAGGGCATGACTTAAATTCTTTCTCGAGTCGGGGCGAGTGAAATGGTAAACTGGGGAGAGCCCTCGATGTGCAAACCGCATCGGATTAACTGCCTGCTGGCTGAGAGCTGGCGTTGTCCCCTGGCTCCGTGACAGATGCCACTGTTCCCCGGGAACACAGAGCTCTTTCTTTGGCAGGGTACAGGGCAGAAGTGTAAAACAAGCTTCGACTTTGATGGCAAAGCCACTGAAGTCTTCGTCTTGCTGTCTGAGGAAGCAGTCAAAATGCCTCTGACTGTCCCGACGTGTATTTTATTGGTGCTCCTTTGTAGTTCAGCTGGC
Organism: Todiramphus chloris collaris; assembly: GCA_025345505.1. Lineage (NCBI taxonomy): Eukaryota > Metazoa > Chordata > Aves > Coraciiformes > Alcedinidae > Todiramphus > Todiramphus chloris. The sequence continues at coordinate 3,148,071 of JANVCC010000043.1, read as the reverse complement.
TGCCTCTTTCTTGTGCCATTTTAAATCTTCATCAGCTCTTTGTGAAGGTCTTTTCTAGGAGGAGCAGCAGTGGTGGTTCAAGACGCGCTGTTGAATAAAACCCATTCAGCCTCCCAGCTTAGACATGGCCAAGTTCATCCCGTGTCCATCCCGCAGCAGCAATTCCCAGCACAGGAAAGACAGGGACCTATTGGAGCCAGGCCAGGGGAGGCCACAGAAATGGTATGAGGGCTGGAACCCCTGTGCTGGGAGCCAGGCTGGGAGAGCTGGGGGGATGCAGCCTGCAGAGAAGACTCCATCCAGGGAGACCTTCTGGGGGCCTTGCAGGACTTCAAGAGGCCTGTCAGAAAGATGGGGACAGACTTTAGAGCAGGGCCTGTTGGGACAGGACAAGGGGGGATGGTTTGAAACTAAAAGAGGGAGATTCAGAGTGGAGAGAAGGGAGAAATTGTTGGTGCTGAGGGTGGGGAGAGCCTGTGCCAGGCTGCCCAGAGAGGTGGTGGCTGCCCCATCCCTGGCACCATTGCAGGGGAGGTTGCCCGGGGCTCTGAGCACCCTGCTCTAGTTGCAGATGGCCCTGCTGGATGCAGGGGGCTTGGACTGGTTGACCTTGAAAGTTCCCTTCAACCCAAACCACCCTGTGATTCTATGATTCTTCCAACTTGATGCTGAATTCCCTGGAAACAAGGACCTGAAAGGGCATTTGCTTAGGTCTGTGCCACCATCAGCCCACAGCTTGGTGAATCAGACCAAGTGCGTAGACACAATTTCTCATCTATGAGATTATTTCTCACCTCCCCCAGAGCACAGCAGTTAATTTTTCTTGTTGGCTAAAAAAAAAACCCCTTCCCAACCAAACGCAGACCCAACTGTATCCCCGCAGAGAGTTGCACTTCTGTGTTTCTGGTTCAGGTTGCCACGCTTTGAGTATTTGCTTTTGGCAGATGTGCCAGATGTGGCCCGTTGACCAGATGTGCCAGCCCTTGGTGAGGTGAGAGCGGTAGGTAGGTGCCGGAAGAAGGTCACCAGGCTGCTCTGCTGCTGGGATGTCTCCTAAGTGTGGGAAGCCTGGAGGGATGCATCTGTTGAGGGGGAGAAAGGTGAGAGGAGGGAAGGGAGAGGAGGAGGTGGGATCCCACTCTGTGCTCTCAGCTGCTTTCTCCTTCCCCAGCTTGCAGCCAGACAGGACCCCGGGTCAGTGGAGTGCTATTTCTCTGTTCCAGGAGAAATACTCCTCTTTCCCCTAGTGATGGAGGGAGTGCAGGGTGCTCTGCTAGTTCCACCTCCTGAACCTTCATTTGAACCCTCTTTGGGATTGAACTAGATCCATTTTACCGTTCAAGCAAGTCAGTCTGGCTCCGGGATGCTGTGAGAACCAATGCAGGTGGATTTTGGTTTGAAATAAACCCATTTCTGCTCAGACAAATGACATTTTCTTCAATAACAGCAAGAGTATGGTGCAGTGCAGCAGGAGGAGGAAGCCACCTCTTCTCAGTGGTATCCAGAGGCTTGCACGAGTAGATTAGCACAGGGAAAAGTGCCAAAGCTGGTAGAGCTGTTCATGTAGGGCTTTAGCTGCCTTTTAGCTCTTGCCCCACAGCTTTGAATTCCAGGGTTTCATAGCTGTCTAGGTGCTGGTAGCTGTGTAGAATCATCACATTATTTAAGTTGGAAAAGACCTTTCAGATCATCCAGTCCAACTGTTCCCCCAGCACTGCCAGGGCACCACTGACCCCTGTCCCTCAGCACCACAGCTCCACGGCTTGGAAACCCCTCCAGGGATCATGGGGACTCACCCCTGCCCTGGGCAGCCTGGCACAGCCCTGGACAACCCTCAAGGGGAAGAAATTGTTCCTCAGCTCCAAGCTGAATCTTCCCTGGCACAACTTGAGGCCGTTCCCTCTTGTCCTATCAGATGTATGTCCTATCACATGTACACTCAGTCTTCACCTGAGAGGAAGCAGTCTAGCTGTGCTCAGGGTCTTAGAAAGCACTGGAAACGAAGCAGCGAGATCAGGTTTGTAAGATGTGTTCTTCAGCCCAGGCTCCTGCCCTATTTCTCAGTAAATCAACATAGATTTGTTGACTTAAGTGGCTTCTTCCCTGAGCGTGATCTTTTTCCTCTGACCCCTCTAGAAGCAAACACGAGTGTGACCTGGGGGGCTACCTCCTGCAACGACACCATGTTTCTTCTGCTGGGTTGGAAAAGTGGGACACTTCTACGGGGTTGTTTCAGTTCCTGGGATCATTTGCAGCTTGGCAGAGGCAATGTCAGGAGGACGATGCCGCGCAAGGTCGCTCGTGGCAATTAGCAGAGCTCGTTTTTTCAGCAGGAGCACATCCACTCAGCATTTGGCATCTCGGTTCATCTTGTGATGCATCGAAAGGAAAGCTGGGGGAATAATTTATCTCAGGGCTGCAGCAAGCTGTGTATGGGGGATAAAAGCCCTTCCTGCCATATGTCATGGATCTGGCTTCAGTGAAGCTGTGAATTGTTACAGGCGTCATGAGTCAGGGCAGATCCAAAAGCCTTGGATTTTACAAACCAGGCTGTGGCCCCAGAGAGCTCTGGGAAGGAGGGACAGGCTTCTGAGCATGGCCTGTTGGGACAGGACAAGGGGGGATGGTTTGAAACTAAACGAGGGAGATTCAGAGTGGAGAGAAGGAGAAATTGTTGGTGCTGAGGGTGGGGAGAGCCTGTGCCAGGCTGCCCAGAGAGGTGGTGGCTGCCCCATCCCTGGCACCATTGCAGGGGAGGTTGCCCGGGGCTCTGAGCACCCTGCTCTAGTTGCAGATGGCCCTGCTGGGTGCAGGGGGGTTGGACTGGATGGCCTTGAAAGGTCCCTTCCATTGTCCACACTGTGATGTGTCCCACCTCCAGTCTGTGCACATGGTGAGAGTTGACAGAAGTGCAACAATCTACCTAAATACTCTTGCAGAACTGGAAGGCTTTCTGGCTGCCCAGCTCCAGATATGGCACCTGGCTGGCACTCAGCCTCTGATCTGAGCCACCCGCAGAGGTTTCCCCCCCCCAGCACCTGAAAAAGTCTGTGTCTCAGCAGCAGACATCCAAGGGCTTCATCATTTCCCAGTCCTGCAAGGGCTTCTTAGGGTTTTGCCATTGAATTGCTGGTGATTCCCCACTGCAGAGAGGATTTTTATTGTCAAAGGAAAGGTGCTCACCAGGAAATGAACAGGCTGAGCTCATCTTTGATCAGGAGGCTGGGAATGGAAGGGTGGAATACTGGAGTTCTTCCTCACCCAGTATGCGGACTGGTCGTTTCCAGCAGAGATCACCAAGGCTGTCTGAAAGGTACCAGGCACTGTGATTTGTTCTAAGTTGTCTTCAGGTAGGTCATAGAACAGTTTTCTTCTAATGAACATGGGTTTTCATCACCTTCTATGTTATAGACAGTAAAATCATAGAATCCCAGAAATAGAAATAGAAATAGAAACAGAAATTTAAATAGAAATAGAAAATAAGGCAAAATCTTCAAGGATCGAAGCCGTGACCCAAAGGAACTGGCCCTGGCACTTCTGTATCTTACCCCCTTGCAGTGTGCTACTGAAAAAAAAAAGCCCAGATTTCACATTTGAGAGTTATATCAGAAACCCTGGTTTCCCACGACTTTGTGTTCAGTTTTTGTCCTTCCAAGCTGTTGTGAGAAGCAACCACAGCCTCTTCACAGTCCTAGGGCTGCAAAGCTAGCAGTGCTAGAGCGGGACAGGAGCTTTTCTGCCCAGAACTGGGTGGTACGGGCAGACCCAGCAGCACAGGGCAGCTGTGGGACAAACCCAGGCTGGTCCTCTGCATATGGATTGTGAACCCAAGGAGTTGTGGCAGGGACACTCAAGCTGACAGCCTGGGAGCTACTTAAGAGTCAGGGCTAATGAGCTCAGAGCACTCAGATAATCCTATTAGAGTAGGTCTGTTGTTTGTCCAGCTCTGTGGGGTGGACATCTCAGCTCGGGCACCCAAGGGAGTCCCTGCACCACGTTAACATACCTAATGGAACCAGTACGTGCCTGAGCATCTTGGAACCCTGTCAGGCTGCATGAAGCCCCTCTGCTCCAAGTGTTGAGGGGCTGGAGCGTGGCCAGAGAAGGGCAACGGAGCTGGGGAAGGGGCTGGAGCACAAGGGTGCTGAGGAGCAGCTGAGGGACCTGGGCTTGTTGAGCCTGGAGAAAAGGAGGCTGAGGGGAGACCTTCTGGCTCTGACAGCTCCTGACAGGAGGTTGGAGCCAGGGGGGATTGGGCTCTGCTCCCAAGGAACAAGTGATAGGACAAGAAACAGCCTCAAGTTGCCCCAGGGGAGTTTTAGGTTGGAGCTGAGGAACAATTTCTTCCCCTTGAGGGTTGTCCAGGGCTGTCCCAGGCTGCCCAGGGCAGGGGTGGAGTCCCCGTGATCCCTGGAGGGGTTTCCAAGCCGTGGAGCTGTGGTGCTGAGGGACAGGGGTCGGTGGTGCCCTGGCAGTGCTGGGTTAATGGTTGGACTCCATGATCTGAAAGGTCTCTTCCAACCAAAATAATTCTATAATTCTGTGATTTCCCAAGGATCCTTTTTAATTTCATGCTGGCTGAAGGTGGTTGCTGTGCAAATTTTCTGATGTTCTTCCTGGTTGGAGCTCACATCAATTTCCCTTACATGCTTATGGCCAGAAAGATGTCTTAGCATTGTTTAGATTCCTGCTGTTAGTGGCGCTGGCAAACCCTCATTTCACAGAATCCCAGCATAGTAGGGATTTGAAGGAACCTCTGGAGCTGATCTGGTGGCACCCCCTGCTCCATCCAGCAGGGGCACCCAGAGCAGGGGCCCAGCAGCGCAGGGTCCAGCCGGGGTGGGAATCTCTCCAGAGAAGGAGACTCCACAGCCTCTCTGGGCAGCCTGGCACAGCCTCCCACACCCTCACACCAAACAACTTTCTCCTCCTGCTCACATGGAACCTCCTGTGCTCCAGTTTGTGCCCATTGCCCCTTGTCCTGTCCCTGGGCACCACTGAAAATCAGAGTCTGTCCCCATCCTCTTGCCCCCCGGGGCCCTTTATCTCTTGCTCAGCATTGCTCAGCTCCCCTCTCAGGCTGCTCTTCTCCAGCTGAACACCCCAGGGCTCTCAGCCTGGCCCCAGCACAGAGATGCTCCAGGCCCTCAGCATGTCTGTAGCTTCCACTGGACTCTGTCCAGTAGCTCCTTGTCTCTCAAACTGGGCAGCCCAGTACTGCTCCTAATGCTCCAGATGTGGCCTCACCGGGGAAAAGAAAAAAATGACCATCCTGGGGATTGCTCGTTCAGGTGATGTGATTTTGGTGCTGCTGGCCACTGTGCCCCGTGGTGGGCTCCCAGACGTGGCTTCCCATCCACCCAGCTGAGCTCAGATCCCAGCCACACTTCTGAAGTCCTTGCAGAAGTCAAGTTTCTGCAGGGCCTCCAAAGCAGCAGGGGCCAGCTTGGTGAGTCCTGGGCTCCCTGTAGAGTGGTTTATCCTGGCCTTGCTGGTGATGCCTTTACTGCAGCGGGGTGTGAGAGTCCAACATCTAGGTGTATCCTCCCTGCAGTGGTATTTTCTAGAGCCTTTTAGAGTCATTCACTATGTTTGTGGCTCCTCCTCTCCTTAGACTGATTTTTCTTTAAGGTCCTGGGAGCACTTCTTTCTTTACTAACTATGACTGAAGTAAATGTGAATTATTCCCCCCTGCCATCCCTTGGTACTTCCTGGATTCTTCCCTCCTTCATAAATAACCATGAATGATTCAGTGAGCCCATTAACTGCTTTCCCCTGACAGAAAGATGGATTGCTCAGCTCCAGTGATTCCAGTGCCTTCAGTCTGGGGTGCGGAGCCCGCTCGCCTCCTTGCTCTCCGAGGATGCGCTGACAAGTTCTTCATTACTTCCTAATTAGCCACACGTCCTTTCTTATTAAAGAAGAAATTTTTTTTTTTTGAAAGGCACTCATTGTCTCTGCTCTTCCAGAATTATTGATTTATTCTTCCTCCTTTTTTATTTTTTTTTGATGAATGGGGCTGTAATCTTCTCCCAATCCATCCAGTTGGTTTGGTTAGCCCTCCCCGTGACGCCGCTCACCCGTCCCTGCCTACACCCTGCCGAGTCTCCTGCTGCTTTTCTCACTCTGTGCCTCTTCTCTGCGGTTTATTTTCCTTGAAAATCAGCGTGGGCTCTCAAGAGGCCCCTTGGAACATATCTTCTGAGCTTGACGGAGTGGAGATTCCAAAGAGCTCCTTCCTGGATTGCATGAGCAGAGCTGGAAGTTGAAAACCTCAGAAGTTTTAAATCTTTGCACGTGGTGAATCCAGACCTTCCTGCACTGCCCTGCACCTTCTCCCTGGGCACCTTGCAGGCTTTGGTAGGTTCCTTCCTGGAGGATTGATGGTTAAACCACTTCCACCACCTCCTTGTTCCTCCCTTTGCCAGTCTCTTTTCAGCTGTGCCCTGGGATAGGACAACAGGTAATGGTCACAAGCTGAAACACGGGAAGTTCCACCTCAACGTGAGGAAAAACTTCTTCCCTGTGAGAGTGCCAGAGCCTGGCCCAGGCTGCCCAGAGAGGCTGTGGAGTCTCCTGCTCTGGAGCCTTTCCAGCCCCCCCTGGCTCTGTTCCTGTGTGGGCTGCCCTGGGTGACCCTGCTCTGGCAGGGGGCTTGGACTCGATGATCTCCAAGGGTCCCTTCCAACCCTTACCATTCTGATTCCGACCTTGTGCTGTGCCACGTTGCCCTGCTTCCAAAAGGGACTATAGTCCTGCAAGCTGGTGGGTGAGGAGACCAGAGGTCTGGGTCTCCTGCCTCTCAGGGCACTTTGGCTGCTCATGAGCAAACGGGATGCCCACAGACTTGCTCCATTGGTTTCACTGTGGGCACCTCAAGGTGCCGTGTGTGTCTCGGTGCCAGGGCTGCTTTCCACTCAGCATCCCCAGGGGGAAAAAAACATGGGGTGTTCCAAGGGATTCATGTGAGGGGCTCTGGAGCAAAGTGGTGCAGCCCACAGGAGTGTGTCCTGAGCTTACTGAAGGAATGCCAGCCAGTCTGGCCTAGCTGCTGGGAGCAACTGGTTACAAGGGAGCTGGGGTTTGCAGTCTGCCTGAGGCCACTCCAGCACCCAGCCACAGGAAGACAAGGGCTCTGCCAAATGTCCCCTGTGCACACCCAATATTATAGAATCCCAGACTGGTTTGGGTGGGAAGGGACCTTTCAAGGCCATCCAGTGCAACCCCCCTGCACCCAGCAGGGCCATCTGCAGCTAGAGCAGGGTGCTCAGAGCCCCGGGCAACCTCCCCTGCAATGGTGCCAGGGATGGGGCAGCCACCACCTCTCTGGGCAGCCTGGCACAGGCTCTCCCCACCCTCAGCACCAACAATTTCTCCTTCTCTCCACTCTGAATCTCCCTCTTTTAGTTTCAAACCATCCCCCCTTGTCCTGTCCCAACAGGCCCTGCTCTAAAGTCTGTCCCCATCTTTCTGACAGGCCCCTTCAAGCTCTGAAAGGTCACCAGAAGGTCTCCCTGGATGGAACCTTCTCCTCTGCAGGCTGCACCCCCCAGCTCTCCCAGCCTGGCTCCCAGCAGAGGGGTTCCAGCCCTCCCAGCATTGCTGGGGCTCCTCTGGCCCCGCTCCACCAGGTCCCTGTCTCTGCTGTGCTGAGCACTCCCTGGAGCATCTAGCACACGTGCAGGTTGTTCCCTGTCTGAAGAAGGACTTTGGTTATTCTTAGGCTGGCAGTTTGACTGGGAACAAGATGCTTTCCCAGCTCTGTTCTTCCTCATAAGATCCTGTTCCCTCCATGTTTTGAAGTCTCTTGTAATCCAGACAGGCTTTTGGGTATCTGCAGCACCAAATGCAGTCTGGTTGCTGTCACATTTTGAGAATAATCCCAAATCCAACCCTTTTGGTCTTGGGAAGCTTGGATCCAGATGGAGGGGCGCAGATGCCAGTGCTGGAGGAAGGGGTTAGCAGAAGAGAAAGGCTGGATTTGCTGTGTTTCTCCTGCACTTGAGGTGAGATCTGAGCTTCCTCACTCTTCATTAAGTGCTTTCCTGGTAGCAGTCATCTGAGCATCTCAGCTGCTGCTGGGGTGAGCGTTGTGTTCCCAGTGCTCCAGTATCCATGGTGATGGGAAGTATCTCTGAAGTGGTGCTTCAAAGGAAATATGAAATCCTGGTCCTTGGACCTGCCCTGCGGTCTCTGTTGCACCTGCCCATGGTCTCCTCCTTGGAGAGGAGAAGGAGATTTCTCTCAGAGAAGCTGCACACATGGAGGTAGGACTACATGAAGCCCAAGGGGTTTGGCAGTGGCTCTTCTCTGATGGAGAGCCTGGAGCTGTTTTGCCCTCACACTGCAGCAACAAAGTGGGAGCATCTCTGCTCAGGCAGCGATGTTCACGGGAGGGAAAAGCTCTTTTTTTAGTAATAGAGCTTCAGATTTGAAGGGATCTCAGAGAGCTCAGGTCCAGCCTTCTCCAAGTGTTGAGGGGCTGGAGTGGCATGGCCAGAGAAAGGCACCGGGGCTGGGGAAGGGGCTGGAGCACAAGGGTGGTGAGGAGCAGCTGAGGGACCTGGGCTTGTTGAGCCTGGAGCAAAGGAGGCTGAGGGGAGACCTTCTGGCTCTGACAGCTCCTGACAGGAGGCTGGAGCCAGGGGGGGCTGGGCTCTGCTCCCAAGGAACAAGCACCAGGACAAGAGGAACTGGCCTCAGGATGCAGCAGGGGAGGTTTAGGTTGGAGCTGAGGAACAATTTCTTCCCCTTGAGGGTTGTCCAGGGCTGTGCCAGGCTGCCCAGGGCAGGGGTGGAGTCCCCGTGATCCCTGGAGGGGTTTCCAAGCCGTGGAGCTGTGGTGCTGAGGGACAGGGGGCAGTGGTGCCCCAGCAGTGCTGGTGGAACAGTTGGACTGGATGCTTTTAAAGGTCTTTTCCAACCAAAATGATCCTTTGGTTGATGATGTTTCAGGCTTCTCCTGCTACCCTGCGATACCGGGCCCCTTATTAAAAGCAGGCAGTCATCATTTGCTGATGTTCTGTTGCTAGAGGAGATTTGCCTGCTGGTGACTGTTGGCAAAGCAGAGCTTTATCCAGTGCTGCTCCTGTCTCTGCTGGGCAGGCTGGCTGGTGCAGGGGCACCGGGTGAGTCTGATGGGCTGTTAGACTGTGCCCTCCACGTGTCCCCAGGAGAGCTGCCCGGCTGCACCGGGGCTTGGTCTTGAGGGTGAAATGTCTCCTGAGCAGTCACACCTCGCAGCCCAGCGTGCCAAGGTGCTGTTGGCCTCTCCACCTCACTGCCAGTGCACCCGAATGGCAGATCATGGTTGTTCTGAGGGCTATTGCCCGTGGCTCGGCCATCACGAAGGGCTGTGGCCACGCTGGAGCTTGCTGCTGTTCCCTAGAGATGTGAGGGACAGCTCGAGGCAGCTGCTGGGAATGTTGAGGTCACCACAGCAGCTTTCAGTGATGTCTCTGGGCATCCTTCGTAGAGACAGGACGTCTCCGGGGAGTTCATGTTTCGCTTGTATGCTCATCAGGCTCTCACTGTTAAACACGAGCTTTTAAAGCTCTAGCCAAGAGCAACGTGCAGAGAAAAACATCAACATAGAAGCCACCTTCTCTTAAAATACAGCATGGAAGCAGAGAGAGAAGGGGTTGCTCTGTACTCCAAGGGTAGGTAGGTAGCGGTGTAATTGCCCAAAGAGATCACAGAATCCCAGACTGGTTTGGGTGGGAAGAGACCTTTCAAGGCCATCCAGTCCAACCCCCCTGCACCCAGCAGGGCCATCTGCAGCTAGAGCAGGGTGCTCAGAGCCCCGGGCAACCTCCCCTGCAATGGTG
>JANVCC010000043.1:3105733-3133244 GCA_025345505.1 Todiramphus chloris collaris | reverse complement strand
GGGGGTGCCACCAGATCAGCTCCAGAGGGCCCTGCCAACCCCTACCATGCTGGGATTCTAAGCAGGACTGGGCATGCTCTCCTCCTGCCTGTGATTCTCTCTCTTGGCACAAGGGCACACGGAGCTCCCAGCAACTTGGACACGTTCCCATCTCCTCTCTTGTTTCCGGATCTCTAATTGGATTCCGCTCTGCTCATTCCATCCCAGTGCCCCTGCGCAAGCAGCAGCTGCAGTCAGAAGTCAGGGACCTTGGCAGAACCCATGCCCAGTGGGAATGCCCCTCTGCAGATGAGGAGAGGAGGTAGCCCGGGGTGGAGGGCTGTGTGCTGTCCCACCCGAGATTCAGAGTGGAGAGAAGGGAGAAATTGTTGGTGCTGAGGGTGGGGAGAGCCTGTGCCAGGCTGCCCAGAGAGGTGGTGGCTGCCCCATCCCTGGCACCATTGCAGGGGAGGTTGCCCAGGGCTCTGAGCACCCTGCTCTAGCTGCAGATGGCCCTGCTGGGTGCAGGGGGGTTGGACTGGATGACCATTAAAGGTCCCCACCAACCTGAAACATTCCATGATTCTGTTTCTACCTGCTCAGGACACTGGACCATTCCTTGCAGGCTGGGGAGCCTGGAGAAGTCACTGCTCAGCTGCCATCTGTCTTCTCCCTCTCAGCAGCCTCATACATCTCTCCAAACATGACCAAACTGACACACAGCAAACGAGTCCTGTGTTTCCAGAGCAGTTTGGAAATGCCACTGGCCACTCTAGGCAGCAGCTATAGATCAGCCTGCTCCCAGCTGGGTCACAAGCCACGGCGACCAGCCACCGTTCCGACTGCATTTCTCAAACACAGCTCAGCATGGTCATTAGAGTGAGCTACACACTGTGGTTGCTTTGGGTGGACTGACTTGCACCAGGATCCCCCAGCCCAAACATCTTTTTTCCTCCCATCAGCCTCATTACAACCCACACGGAGCTGCCCGTCCTCATGTTGCTGGCAGATGTCACTTTGGTGCCTGCATCCATCACATCTGCACAGCTCCCCAGCCCGAGGAGTCCTCCAGTAGTGTCCATCTCTGGGGTTGGAAGCGAGCCCAGCCCCGTGTTGTGCTCTTGGTACCTGGGAGCTGTGCCCAGGCTGTGGGAGGATCTCCGTGGTGCTGGTAGATCAGTGATGTTGGTCACGTCCTTCACAGAGCTCTCGCTGCTGTGGTTGTCAGAGGTGTGAAGTCAGCCTTACGTCAAGGCTTTGGCATCACTGATGTGGACAGGAGGGGAACAAATTCAAATTCATCTGAGAATTTGGGTGAATTAAAAAAAAAATTCAAAAACATTTAAAAGCCTGAGAGCCCTGGGGCTGCTCAGCTGGAGAGCAGCCTGAGAGGGGAGCTGAGCAATGCTGAGCAAGAGATAAAGGTGGAGAGGTGGTCAAGAGGATGGGGCCAGACTTTTCAGTGGTGCCCAGTGACAGGACAAGGGGCAGTGGGCACAAACTGGAACCGAAGGGGCCGGGTTGGCCAGCAAGGTGCCACAGCAGGCAGGCATCCTGGTGACATCCAGGCTCAGAGGGGTGGGTACCTGTCGGGGGCATCCAACCCAAGCTCTCAGGACTTGCCCTTCACAAGAACATCCCAAACTCCTCCTGGGGACCAAGACCCATAACCCTGTGGCAGTAACTTATCACAGCAGAGGACAGATGTGTGTCTGTGTTCAAGATTTGTGATATGTGATGAGCAGGAATAAATTCAAATCAACGTGGGTTGAGCTGATAAGGCATCTGACTCTGACAGTGCCAGGGTTGGCAGAGGTTTCTGCTCTCTGCTGTAGCACCTATCATAGCTATCAACAAATAAGTGGCTTTAACAAAACCCTACCAGCTGGTGGGCAGCAGCCAGGCTTTGGGGCTTGGCATGGGGCAAAACCCACCTCATCTACTGCCCCAGCTCATCTCTGCCTGGCAGATAGGATATGAGGGTTTTCTCCTGACTGAATCCTCTGTTGCTTCCTCCTGGCCCTAGACCACAGTCCCTGCTGGAATGAAACTTGTCCCTGCCAGCTTTGGGTGGCACACAGGAGTCTGCTGTGTTGCTGCATTGGGGCAGGGGCAAATGGTAGAAGATGGTGGAAATCTGTCACTTCTCCCAAGGAGCAAGTGATAGGACAAGAGGAAATGTCCTCAAGTTGCCCCAGGGGAGGTTTAGGTTGGAGCTGAGGAACAATTTCTTCCCCTTGAGGGTTGCCCAGGGCTGTGCCAGGCTGCCCAGGGCAGGGGTGGAGTCCCCGTGATCCCTGGAGGGGTTTCCAAGCCGTGGAGCTGTGGTGCTGAGGGACAGGGGTCAGTGGTGCCCTGGCAGTTCTGGGTTAATGGTTGGACTCCATGATCTTAAAGGTCTCTTCCAAACAAACCATTCAATGATTCTATGAGAGAAAGAAGGAGGCTTCAATGAGAGAAAGAAGGAGGCTTCAAGAGTTTGTCCCCATCTTTCTAACAGGTCCCTTCAAGTCCTGCACCAGCCTTGGCTCAAAGTTCATTATCAGCAGCAAAGATGGTCCAGCTTTGCTCACTCTGTAGTCAGAGAGCATCAGTCCCTGGACCTGCTCTGCCAGACTGGGCCTGGGAGTAGAACTGGTCTCCGGTTGGCTCTTTGCTGCCAGATTGCTCTCAGAAGATGCCGAGGAGTTCAGCGGGCAGAGATGAGATTTTGGGCAGGAGGTGACGTTGCCTTGGGATGAGGTTGTCTCAGGGCATAGCCACTGCCCACTGCACATCCGTGTTTCCAGTGTCATTTCGGGGGGCTGGGCTTAGCAAAACACAATGCAGAAGAAGAGAAGAGGGCCTTTGAGGAGCTTCAGGTTTGCTGGCAGTAGCTGCAAAGGTGTCAGGCTTTTTTCATTGAATCATAGAATTGTTTTGGTTGGGAGAGAACTTCAAGACCATCCAGTCCAACTGTTCCCCCAGCACTGCCAGGGCACCACTGCCCCCTGTCCCTCAGCACCACAGCTCCACAGCTTGGAAACCCCTCCAGGGATCACGGGGACTCCACCCCTGCCCTGGGCAGCCTGGCACAGCCCTGGGGAACCCTCAAGGGGAAGAAATTGTTCCTCAGCTCCAACCTAAACCTCCCCTGGGGCAACTTGAGGCCCTTTCCTCTTGTCCTGTTGCTTGTTCCTTGGGAGAAGAGACCAACCCCCCCTGGCTCCAACCTCCTGTCAGGAGCTGTCAGAGCCAGAAGGTCTCCCCTCACCCTCCTTTGCTCCAGGCTCAACAAGCCCAGGTCCCTCAGCTGCTCCTCAGCACCCTTGTGCTCCAGCCCCTTCCCCAGCTCCGTTGCCCTTCTCTGGCCACGCTCCAGCCCCTCACTGTCCTGCTGGGAGTGAGGGGCCCAAACCTGACCCCAGGATTTGAGGGGCGGCCTCCCCAGTGCCCAGTCCAAGGGGATGATCTAGTCCTGCTGGCCACACCAGCACTAACACAAGCCAGGATGCTGGTGGCCCTCTTGTCCACCTGGGCACACACTGGCTCATCTTCAGCTGGCTGTCAACCAACCCCTCCAGGTTCTTTTTCACCAGGCACTTCCCAGCTGCTCTGCCCCATCCTGGTCTTCATCAGAGTGAGCACACGGGGGTCACTGGTACAGTCTGGGGATGTGTGCAAGGGAAGCAGGGAAGGGGTCTGGGCTGTTTGGTGGGCGCAGAGGCAGCATGCCCAGCACCATGGGGGTCTTGCTGGACAGCAGATGGAGGTTTCAGCAGTCAGCACGTCGCAGAGATGCTAAACCAGAGCAGGCCCAGCAGGACCAGTCCCTGCAGGGCCTACGGGAAAGCTGGAGGGAGACTTTTTACAAGAGCATGTAGTGACAGGACAAGGAGTGATGGGTTTAAGCTAAAAGAAGGAGATGTAGACTGGAGAGAAGGGAGAATTTTTTTATTCTGAGGGTGGTGAGACCCTGGCCCACGTTGATCAGAGAAGTTGTAGATGCTTCATCACTGGAAGTGTTCAAGACCAGGTTGGACAGGACTCTGAGCAACCTGCTCTAGAAGGAGGTGTCCCTGCCCATGGCAGGGGGGTTGGAACTGTGATCTTTTAAGGTCCCTTCCAACCCAAACCATTCAGTGATTCTATGACCCCAGGACACATCCCTGTCCGTTCTGATCTCCCCTCTCCCCCCAGTCCATGCTCCAGGGGCCGCTTCAGCCCAGGCTGCAGCTCCAGGCAGAGCTCCTGGTTTCTCTTCTTAGGCAACATTGAATCCAAAAGTCAGGCTTTCGTGACCGGACCCAAAACTCAATTAACAGCAGTTTAGCTTCATCAGCTTCCTGACTAAATGCAAGTTTTAATTAAACATCCCATTTTAATTAGTCGGGCATCACGTACATTAAGCTTGCCTCAAGATTCAAAGGCTGTAGGTTCTATCTATGCTTTAATTACAAGAAAGGAGCACGTGACTTCACCTGCAGCATCTGTGACAGCTCCTCATCCTTTCGAGGGTACCAGTGGAACAACTGGGAACAGCATCTTTTCTTGCCATGGCTTATTCCTCTTCTCTGACCTCCGTGTGGATGCTCCGGCAGAGGAGCAAGATGACTCGGTTGGCAGGAGAGAAGAAACAGGAGCTGGTTGCTACACTTGGGATGTCAGAGCAGGTACTGGGCTCTCAGTGTAGTCCCAAAAAAGGGTCTTTTCCCCATTGTGCAAAGACAAACGATGCACGGAGTCGAGGTATTGGTTTTATTTTGGTCTTGCAGAAACAGCACTGGGCAATAAATCGCAAATCCAGCCCCCAGGAGCTCAAACAGCACCAGTTTACATACAGTACAGCTAACAAAGAAACTGGATATGATGGGCTACGTGGTTTTACATCACAGAAATCTTTGTGCACATGCTCCATCAATGACCTAATTCATTAGACTATTACCTAACTCACTATACTAAAGTGGTCCTACATCCTCCTAGAGATGGGGGTTTTAGTATTAAAGTCACCACAGGTTATGTCAGGGACACATTGATGTTTTGATCTTGGTCCCAGTCTGTCTCTGGTTTATGTAAAGGAGCCAGAACGAGGCCTTGGCTACAAAGGTTGGCAGAATTTTACCGTTCTGATGTTGACTGCTTATCTTTAGATACTGCTCTTAATTCCTGTGTCTCGTTTCTGGTTAATTTAACCTTCGAGGTCATTCCGTCCTTTAGTCTTAGGGACCTTCCATTCCTCTTCTCCTGGTTTCAGACCAGTTCAGTATGTGCTTATTCAGCCTCAAAGGCTTTAACTCCATCCTTCTGACATCATCAGTGTAGTGCCAAGAGCTCTTCTGGGGTGAGTTGTCCATCCTGGGGTGACAGGGACCCAAGAAGGTGCAGTCATCTGAAATCTCGGGTGCAAAGGGCCTTTGAAGCAGGCAGCAGCCCAGAGGAGATGGCCTCACCAAGACATCCTCTTAAGTTGTGAACTCCTTGCTACAGGACCCCGTGGGTGATGAAAGCTTGTGTTGGTCCATGAGGAGACAGGACAGGTCTGTGGAAGAGAAATCTGGCTCGCAGAGGAGCCCTGCTCTCCAGCGAGCAGGGGACGAGACTCATGTCCCTCCTGAATCCTCCAGACACCTTATCTAGTGTCAGAGCCTGCACGTGAGTTGGGGTTTGAAGCGAGAGCAACTGTTCTTGCTCTTGTTGGTGGCCAACGTGAGGGACCATCATGCTGTGCCAGATGGAGCTGGCACACAGAGCTGGCTCCACAAACCCAGCAGCCGATGCCGAGCAGGACCCGCCGCCTCCTAAAATAACAGACCCAGCTCCCTCCTCACCTGAAGGGAAACCAGGAGGAGCTCCATCCCTGGCAGATGGCTTATATGGGAGGAGAACCAGACTAAACTCCAGCTGAGAGATGAGAGGGAGTTTAAAATGCTGCTTCACTCCCTTTCACAGAGCTTGCTCAGCCTTGCTAAGCTACCAACCTTTGCTCATCCGTGCACTGGGACCAGGGAGAATCCAAGAGTGACAGAAATCCCTTTGTCAGCTGCGCCTGGGAAGGAGGGAGGGATTGCAGAGCTATTAGCGAGCACAAAGAGGGGACGGATTCTCTCCTAAGTGCTCTGGGGACAGGGATTTGAATGCTTAGCTCCCATTAATGCTGATGTGAATTACAGAGGACTCTTCTTACAGCCTTGAAACAAGAGCATTGAAAAAGAGCCCAGCTTCCTGCAAAGAACAAAGTCACTTCATTTTAAGAAGCCTCTAAATGGGATTTTTCTTCATTTCACTCTCATTAATTCCCCTGCCTGTGCTAGCTCAGGGTGGGACTCTGCTCCGGTCCAGCACACGTGAGCTGGCTAGCCCACTGCAAACTGGGAGATGCTGGGTCTACATCCAATGTCCTCTGCTCTGCAGGGGGACAGTGGTCCCCAGAGCCACATTCCTGGTCCTGTGAAGCCCCAGGGACCCCCCAGGTTTTGTTAACCTGGAGCAAAGGAGGCGCAGGGGAGACCTTCTCTATCTCAACAACTCCCTGATAGGAGGTTGGAACTGTTATAAATGAGACCAAAATAGTCTTTAAATAGAAAAATAGAAATTTATTAGTGATGGGGAATGAGCAAGCAGCGCTGGGTGCGCGGGGAGTCTGCGCTCCACCAGCACGCACACCAAGATGCCAAGCAGGCAGGCATTTATCACACTAAATCATGAATATCCAACAGCATTAACTACATATTCATTCTGTGGGGTTGGATTGTAATCAGGTCCAGGAACTCGTTATCAGGGGTCTCCTTCCTTAGGCACTTGTCACCTTTTGTCTCAAAAGGATGAGTCAGGAACCAGAGGATTGGTGTGATCTGGCTTATCTGCAGGTAGGCTCTCCTGTCTCCTGTCTCCTATCTTCCTGTCTGGGACTTAGTTCCCTTATCTACAAAGATCAAAACTACACAAGACAGGCTACAGGATTTAGGAGAACCTTGATAACTTTCAAGGCTATGGGAGACAAAACACAACTTACAACTATGTAAGACAAGACACAGTTTACAGTTATGTAAAACAAGCTACAGTTTACAAGGCTACTAGGCTAGGTTTTATGATGATATTTACAACTCAGACCTCGGCCAGGCCTGTATCCGGTGGGAGCAGGGATGATGTCCTGGAGGGCCAAGTCCCCAGTATAGCAGCATACATTTGGTACCTTTCCATACCTGACTTGGTGCTTTTATTAGAGCAAACCAGCTTAAGCAATTGGTGCAAAGTTTGATGAACAAACAATTCACAGTTTATCACAGAACCAAGTGGGGTTGGGCTCTGCTCCCAAGGGAACAAGCAACAGGACAAGAGGAAACCACCTCAAGTTGCCCCAGGGTAGGTTTAGGTTGGAGCTGAGGAACAATTTCTTCCCCTTGAGGGTTGTCCAGGGCTGTGCCAGGCTGCCCAGGGCAGGGGTGGAGTCCCCATGATCCCTGGAGGGGTTTCCAAGCTGTGGAGCTGTGGTCCTGAGGGACAGGGGTCAGTGGTGCCCTGGCAGTGCTGGGTTAATGGTTGGACTCGATGATCTTAAAGATCTCTTCCAACCAGAACAATTCTATGATTCTATGCAAAGTGCAACGTTCCAGCTTCTCACAGGGAGGAGAAATCCCTCTGGAGTGTGTCAGAAATGTTAACAGCATCTTGTTTATCACAGTATGGTACAGCACCATCAGGCCACAAGGCTTGAAGTCCTTCCAGCACCCTTCCCCCATGTGAAGGACTCCTCCTGAGTCTCCATCTTCTGCTCTTTCCATGTAGATCACACAGAATCCCAGCACAGTGGGGCTGGCAGGGCCCTCTGGAGCTGATCTGGTGTCCCCCCCTGCTCCATCCAGCAGGGGCACCCAGAGCAGGGGCCCAGCAGCGCAGGGTCCAGCCGGGGTGGGAATCTCTCCAGAGAAGGAGACTCCACAGCCTCTCTGGGCAGCCTGGCACAGCCTCCCACACCCTCACACCAAACAACTTTCTCCTCCTGCTCAGATGGAACCTCCTGGGTTCCAGTTTGTGCCCATTGCCTCTTGTCCTGTCACTGACAAGAGTCTGGCCACATGGATGTGGGAAACCTGTGACTCTGCTTTCCCTGTCTGATGATTAAATCATTCCCTGATATGCCAGGCTGTGTCACAGCTTGGGTTTACTCCACGGGCCATGGAACGTACCTGTAGAATTTACAACCCCCATCAATCATTTAATTTCTCTCCGCAGCCTCTCACCTATTAACACAATAACAGAAACCAGAAGGACTTTGTTTTCCCTGCTACGTGGTGATGGATGCCATTGTCACTGCCTGCCCTGACCACATCCCGGCGTGCCCGCGGGTTCCCACACGCTCTCCGCTGTCCTATAGCATTAATTAACCTGGGTTTAATGGACCAGCCATGAGGGATTGCAGCTTGGAGTCCCCGGCAGGGTGACTTGCCATAAACAGCAGGGATGCAGCAGGGGAGCTGGGGCAGGTGTTGGTTTCAAAGGGATTGTGTCCAGGAACTTGTGTCTGCTACGGGAGAGCCTCACTGTGCTGGGCACACTTCCTGGAGATCGACACGGAGCTCATGCTGATGAAAAAGCAAATCTTAGAGCTCCTGTGTCCTGTGAGGAGCCTGTGGCCACCCATACTTAGGAACTGGTATCACCAGCTCTGCCAGGGCGATGCTCTCACCGCGCATAGAATCATAGAATTGTCAGGGTTGGAAGGGACCTTCAAGATCATCTGGTTCCAACCCCCCCGCCATGGACAGGGACCCCTCCCACTAGAGCAGGTTGCTCACAGCCCCAGCCAGCCTGGGCTTGAACACTTCCAAGGATGGGGCTTCCACCCCCTCTCTGGGCAACCTGTGCCAGTGTCTCACCACCCTCCTGGGGAAGAAATTCTTCCTACTGTCCAACCTGAACCGACCTATCTCTAGCTTTAATCCCTTCTCTCTGATCCTATCCCTGCCCCACAGCCTAAAAAGTCCCTGCCCAGCTTTCTTGTAGCCCCTTCAGATACTGGAAGGCCACAAGAAGATCTCCCTGGAGCCTTCTCTTCTCCTGACTGAAATCAGACACAGCATCACTGTGAGCTGAGCTGGGACATCCCATTCTCCGTGCCAGGGATGAGGGATGGGGCAGGATTGTCCACTGTGTACCTCACCCGCCCTTATGATTGAGGAAAAAATAGTTCCCTGATGAGTTCACTGCTTGCATTGAGAACATCAGAGGTGGTAGAAACATTCCAGGTGAGGTTGCCCGGGGCTCTGAGCACCCTGCTCTAGCTGCAGATGGCCCTGCTGGGTGCAGGGGGGTTGGGCTGGGTGACCTTGTAAGGTCCCTTCCAACACAAAACATCCTATGCTCCTGAGCTGAGCAGGAGAGGGTGGGGAGGGATGCTCTGAAGGAGGTGAACCTTTTGTGGTCAGCCCCAAATCTCGCTGTGCCCTGGAAGCCACTGCGTGCTGTGAGTCTGGGGGTGTGCAAGGTGGAGGAGCTGCACACGGGCAGCGCGCGCTGGCATCGCCCACCTCTTACCACATTTTAAGAGCATGTTTCCAATGCTTTCCCGTTAGGAAAGCCTCAAAAAGTTGCGTTGATGCGAAGGTCCCCTCTCCGAAATGCATGTTGATAGCCTTCCAAAGACTTCATTAAAGGATAAACCCCCCTCCCATCTGCTGTTTTAATGAGGAGCTTGTAAACATAGCAAACTCCTGCTGATTTCATCCATTAATTGCCTGCGTTCTGGAAGAGCAGGGCCCTGCTGCGCTGGGTCCCCAGCAAAACCACCTCCCCAGGCTTCAGATGTCCTCAGGAATCTGGGAGAGCTGGAGTGTGAGCATGGGGCAGGGCTGGGCTGTGGGGCTGCCCTGGGGAGCAGCTCCAGCCTCAGCTCCCCTCCAGCCTTTGCCTGGAGGAGGGGAGGGAGGAGAGGGGGGCGAGGACCTGCTGAGTGATCCCGTTTTTATTAGAGATGCATTCTCTGATCAGCTCTCTGTCCTAATGACTCGGGCACAATAAATGACAAAGGAAATGCAGAAATGGCTGGGCTTCTGTTAACATCTCCTGGGGAAGCAGCCGTGAGGTCACTGCATGGGCACCGTTTGTTTGCTACCTCCTCTCTTCAGCAGCAGTTCTGGCGGGGGTTCTTTTGTGTTGGTCTGGATTTCAGCCCAGCACCATCGCAGCAGCAATGACCTCGCAGCCCTCCTGCATCCTCACCCTGCCTGCACCCATCTCACCTCCTCCCCTCCCCCAGCACCAGCATCCTGGGGGGCACAGCGCGACGGGGCCGCTGACAGCCCCGTGCCGACGTTCCGGTGACAGGAGGGATGCTCACCTAAGGTTTTGGGAGATGTGGGGACATCAGCCATCTGCTGGGCTCCCTTCTGTGCCTGCCATGGTGAAAGATCACACCTCAAAACCTGTGTGGTGCTTCCAGGCATTCTGCAGCCCACAAAAGAGGCAAAATCTCCCCGAGAGATTGGACTACATGACCTTTAAAGGTCCCTTTAACCCACAGCTTTCTATGCTTCTGTGATTGTCAGGGTGGTTTGCCCAGCTCTTGAGATGATATTAATAATAAATCCTACTGAAAGCACAGCAAAAGGGAAAGATTCCTGAGTTAATGTTTGGAAAGTGACATGGAAATGAAAAAGCATAAGACACAATTATGATTATGATTATTATTATTATTGATGATGTTGTTGTTATTATTATGTGGTTCTCGACAGCTCCTGACAGGAGGTTGGAGCCAGGTGGGGTTGGGCTCTGCTCCCAAGGAACAAGTGATAGGGCAAGAGGAAATGTCCTCAAGTTGCCCCAGGGGAGGTTTAGTTTGGAGCTGAGGAACAATTTCTTCCCCTTGAGGGTTGTCAAGGGCTGTGCCAGGCTGCCCAGGGCAGGGGTGGAGTCCCCGTGATCCCTGGAGGGGTTTCCAAGCCGTGGAGCTGTGGTGCTGAGGGACAGGGGTCAGTGGTGCCCTGGCAGTGCTGGGTTGATGGTTGGACTGGATGATCCTAAAGGTCTCTTCCAACCCAAAGGATCCTGTGATTCCCATGTTACTCTGCTCAGCCCAGCATGGAGCAGAGCAGGCTGTGGGTGTGCACTGGAGGAGGATGGGGCAGTCGGTGTTTTGCATGGAGGACCCTGCTTCACCTTAACTTTCAGGAGCAATTGGGAGATTTTCAGTCTGATTCAGGTGGCCTGACCTGTGCCTCTTTTGCTGATCACCCTCAGCAGACATGGGTCAGATCCTACAGGATTTTTGCTCTCTGGCTCCCTGGAGAGCACAGATCCAGAGGAGGTAGCGACTGGCTCGCTTTGAGACCCTGAGTGGATGTAGCTTGTTTCTGATCCCCCCAGGAAGCCTGTGGAGGAGGTGGACACTGAATATCTGCTTCCCAAAAACAGGACATCCATGATGAAGGGTAACCCTTCTTTTCCTCTCCTTACACTGAGGGCAGGAGGGACAGAAGGACACCTCGGTGTGTCGCTGAGGGCTGGGAAGGCAGTGCCAAGCTGCAGTCCATCCCCAGCCCAAATTCCACACGCATCTGCTCCTCTGGCACAAAGATGAGTCCAGGACATGGAAATGACCTCTCTCTTTCTTCTCCCTGCAGAGCCAGCTTTCCCAGGCCCTGAACGGCTTGTCAGACAGAGCCAAGGAAGCAAAAGAATTCCTGGTCCAACTCCGCAACATGGTGCAGCAAATCCAGGTACCGTGTCTGCTGGTTGAGGAGCAGCCCCTTCCCACCAGGATGAGCTGCTCTCTCCCATCCTCTGGTTTAAACTTTGGTTTAGTGGGTGCTTTCCCCACACCTGACTTTTCACATCACCCCCCTCCCAAAAAACTTCCATGTCCCAAAGCTGCCTGTGTCATGGATGGAGCAGAAGAGACCCCAGCCCTTCCCGCCTCTGCCACAGGAAGATCCAAAGGCATGGCAGGATGGACCAAACAAACCCGTTCCTCACCTGCCACCACCACACGTGCCACGGGTGTGAGCATCCCATGTGCCAGTGCCGTGCTGCAGATGCACGTATAAAAATGGTATCTAAAAAAAAACCAAAAATCAGGTTTCTCAACTGAAACAGAGACGTGCCCCAGGCTGTGATGTTCTGCTCTGACCCGCAGGAGAACAGCGTGGAGTTTGAGGCCTGCCTGGTGGCCCAGTGTGATGCCCTCATTGATGCCCTCAACAGAAGGAAAGCTCAGCTGCTGTCCCGAGTCAACAAGGAGCACGAGCACAAGCTGAAGGTGAGCCCCTACCCAGTGGCTTCGGTGGTCAGAGAGCTTTCTGGAGGGTTGGCACCAGCTGAGGATGAAAGCTGTGATGGCTTTTGTTGGGGTGAAGAAGTGGGGAGGACACTGGAAAGCTGCTCTTCTTTCTTTTCACACTAGCTGAGTTCCATTCTGCTGCAGATTCACAGCCCGTTCTCAGCATGATGTGTCCTGAGCAAAGTGCTGCTTCCTCCAGGGTGGTTCTCACTGAATGACTCCATTACTGGCCCAGTTATGAGTCAGTAGGTCAGCAGGCCCATGGGTACAGTGTCCACAGGCTGGACAATGACCTTGGTCATGTTCTATGTTACCTCCAAGCTACTAGCATCATCCTGCAGGATGCTAAGTGCCTGTAGCTTCTGCTGGCTTCAGCTGAAGTTCTGGGGCACTTGGTGTCATGAGGTACCATTTGTGTCATCAGGCAGGAGCAGGAATTGCTTTTCTGTGCTTAGTGGGCACCTGGTGGCCTCAGGGCCAGCTAAGACATTTCACACCAAGGTCCCTTGGTGCTTCCACGGTCCCTCTTCCAAGGGCATTTCAGCGTTCTGTCTGGAAACATCCATGTCTTTTCTCTAGCTTCACTTGCATCCAACCCAGACTTGCTTTGGGCCACCCAGGAGGCTCCCAGTAGGCTTCCCAGACCTGCCTCACATGAGGGAGTAGACTAACAGCCTCCAGCCTGCCTGCAGATGATGGGCACCACAACACGAGGGCTCGTGAGCGTTGCCATCAGGAGATGGACAATAGCAGCTCTGTGGGACTGAGCCCAGCGTCAGTGCTTGCTGCCCAACAGCACAGCAGAGCCTCAAACAGACATTTCACATCACCAGAGGGGACTCCCACAGCCTGGTGGGCTCTTTCTCCTTCTTCCCCTTCAGGGCATGGTTAATTAAACCTTCACAAAGCTGGGGCAGCACAAAGAGATTTCCCTGCTCAGCACAACCCGCAGAGACCTTGCGCTTTTTGGCCAGGGGAAGGGATCTGGTGTTTAAAATCCAGAAGCAGCTCCCTGCTGCTCTGCAGACTGGGCAGTGTTGGTCATATGGAACCCAGGAGGTTTCACCTGAGCAGGAGGAGAAGCTTCTTTGGTGTGAGGGTGTGGGAGGCTGTGCCAGGCTGCCCAGAGAGGCTGTGGAGCCTGTCCCCCACATCCCCTTCCCCAGCACTGCTGCTGTCCCCACATGCACTGTCACCCAGGGCCAGGATCTGTGCCCAGGTTATCACACAACGGGGCAGTTTCCCCTTTGCCCACTCCAAGACCCCTCAGGACAAAGGCAGCACCAGCAACTCCAGCTGGGCAGGGGCTGGGCTGGGCTGGCCTCACTCAAAAGGTCAGGAGAAGATGATGAGATGTGAAAGGGGAGCAGCATTGTGCCTGGAGCAGCTGCCTCCCGACAGGATGTCCACTCTGCTGCCTGAGACTGGGGATGACAGGGTGGGGAAACAAAGCTCCCAGCTCTTCCTCTGAGGCTCTGGAGTACTGGACAGAGCAGAAGGAGCAGAAATTCTTCCAGGGTGAGCCATGAATGCTGTGAAGGGTATGAGGCTACAGCAGAGGAGCCATCTCCCCAGCTTCACCTTCTGCATCCATAGCAGCATAGAATCATAGAACGCTTGGGGTTGGAAGGGACCTTTAAAGGTCACCTGGTCCAACCCCCTGCACCCAGCAGAGCGATCTGCAACTAGAGCAGGGTGCTCAGAGCCCCGGGCAACCTCCCCTGCAATGGTGCCAGGGATGGGGCAGCCACCACCTCTCTGGGCAGCCTGGCACAGGCTCTCCCCACCCTCAGCACCAACAATTTCTCCCTTCTCTCCACTCTGAATCTCCCTCTTTTAGTTTCAAACCATCCCCCCTTGTCCTGTCCCAACAGGCCCTGCTCAAAAGTCCCTCCCCATCTTTCTGACAGGCCCCTTCAAGTCCTGCAAGGCCACCAGAAGGTCTCCCCAGAGACTTTTCTTCTCCAGGCTGCACACCCCTAAGTCTCTCAGCCTGGCTCCCAGCAGCAGAGGAGCTCCAGGATGCTGCGTTCGTGTTGCCATCTCCTCCTACACGTGCCCTGCCATGCACTTGGTGCTGAATTGGGACCCATGGTGGGTCCTGCTGGGTCTTGGCTAATGTTGACGTTAGGACAGGACAACGTTGGCTGCTGCCTTAGAATTACAGAATCATAGAATCATTTGGGTTGGAAAGGACCTTTCAAGGCCATCTAGTCCACCCCCCTTGCTCTGAGCAGGGACATCTGCAACTGGAGCAGGTGATAGCTTCACCCCTCCTATGGGAGACCAGTCCAGACCCTCCTACCCTGACCTAGAAATCCACTTGCTACTACCGTGCCCCCAGAGTATCTCAGCTGAGGAGGAGAGGAGCAGAGAGATTAACCATCAAGACGTAGCTGTGCTACCCAGAAGCCCTTTCACATCCAAACCAGTTGCTCCAGACGTCAGCGTGGAACCACAGCGCAGGTTGGCCAACCAAGCATGGTGTGTCACCATGTGAGCAAGGGGGAGAGGGACAGAGGGGCAGAGCCAGCCGGCTGGCACGGTGTCACGGGCACCTTTCAGCACAGAGCCCAAGTTCCCATTCCCCTGTGGCGCCCGGAGTTCAGCTCAGCTCAGCTTTACAACTGACCTACTTTGACTTGACACATATTTCATGGAGGCAGGCACACATCCAGCTTTGCCTGCGGGCCAGCTCTTAATTACTCCAGAGCGGGGAGAGGTTTGGGAGGAAACGAAGGGACATTTCCCTGCCTTTCCTCAACGTCCCCCTACGCTTGGATTCAGATTGAGAACCTGGGGTTAAAGTAAAACATACAGTAACAGACTGGTTTGGGTTGGAAGGGACCTTGAAAGCTCATCAAGTCCAATCCATCTGCACTGAGCAGGGTGCTCAGAGCCCCGGGCAACTTTCCCTGCAATGGTGCCAGGGATGGGGCAGCCACCACCTCTCTGGGCAGCCTGGCACAGGCTCTCCCCACCCTCAGCACCAACAATTTCTCCTTCTCTCCACTCTGAATCTCCCTCTTTAGTTTCAAACCATCCCCCCTTGTCCTGTCCCAACAGGCCCTGATCAAAAGTCTGTCCCCATCTTTCTGCCAGGCCCCTTCAAGTCCTGCAAGGCCCCCAGAAGGTCTCCCCTTGGGGAGCCTTCTCCTCTGCAGGCTGCACCCCCCCCAGCTCTCCCAGCCTGGCTCCCAGCAGAGGGGTTCCAGCCCTCCCAGCATTGCTGGGGCTCCTCTGGCCCCGCTCCACCAGGTCCCTGTCTCTGCTGTGCTGAGCACTCCCGAGCTGCCCCAGCACTGCAGGGGGGTCTCTCTCTCTCTCTGCCCAGAGCCCTGGGAGCAGAGGGGCAGGATCCCCCCCTCCCCTGCTGCCCACGCTGCTGGGGCTGCAGCCCAGGGTGCCAGTGCCTGCTGGGTGCCAGCGCACGGGGCCGGCTCCTCTCCAGCTTCTCCCCCCAGCACCCCCGAGTCCTTCTCCTGGGGCTGCTCTCCAGCCCTGCACCCCCAGCCTGGGCTGATACTGAGGGTTGCCCTGACCCAGGTGCACATTGCCTTGTGGAACCACCTAAGGTTCACGTGGGCCCACTTCTCAAGCTTGTTCAGATCCCTCTGATGGGCACCTTGGCACTCAGATGTGTCAAGCACACCACTCCGTTTGGTGTCATCAACACCTGGAGGAGCAGTGGGGCTGGACACTTGCTCCACCTCTGGGACAGACCTCTTTGTCCTACTCCTCATTGCTGGCCCTGGTTTTTGAAGGACTAGTATGATCTCCCCCAAGGGAAGATGGTCCAGTTTGAGCAGAGAACATAGAGGCTTCCCTGCAGCGTTGTCCCAGGAAGAAATCTCTCCTTAGTCCACAGCACACATGGACTGAGCTCCGGGTGCACCTTCTTTAAGCTCTTGGCAGTGTGATGGACCATTCTGGCCTTCTTCTGGCCTTCAGGTCATAGGATGTCATTGCTCTGTGATTTCACCAGAAAGCTTTGGCTGCAAAGCCCTTGCAGGCAAACGGTGCTCGCCACATTTCCCAGGGGAGAGAATTACATAGGAAATGCTCACCAAGGGCTCCTGACCTTGATCTCCAGAGATGAAATGCTGGTCCCTGAACCTTCTGTAGGGTTTACAGTCAGAATTCTTCAGGAAGGCTGAGCGAACTTGGTGTCCCCTGCTGGATTAGGTCACTGGTGAAGAGAACTGGTGTGAAAGGCTGAGAAACAGGACAGAAACACAGCTTTGGGTTCCTGTACCCTGCCATTTCTTCATGGCAACACCAGAGAGGACACACGGGTCAGATAAGCTCATCACAAGGTGCGTTATTTCCTGGAGATGCAGATACCAAACCTCTGCTTTCTCTTACAAACCCCTCCATGCTCTGCACTGTCTGTCCCCTGCCGTGGTTTCTGACCTCCTAAGGAAGAACATCAGCGCTGAGGAGCTCTGCAGAGCTGTGATCGAGCTGCAGGTGATGCCTCTGGTCTTCTTGATGTCCCTCAAGCTTTCTGCTTGTTCTGCTGAAGAGCAGGATCAGTCTGTCCTCCATAGCATCTGTCCATGTGTCATGTTCTCCCGTGGTTCTCTCTTCACTGGAGACCAGGTCTTGGCATTGCACCTTCCCATGCTTGGTGATGCCTTTGATGAGAAGAGGACGTGCTGCCACCAGCATCACGCAGGGTTGATAACGCTGCAGATCTGCTTTTCCCAGCTCCAGCCTGAGCCTCCTCCCCCAATAACAAGAAGCAGGTCACCATGGAAACATCCACCTGGAAATGCTCTGCTCAGAGGACATGTGATTGTGGGATTCAGCACAATCAAACTGCCAGGATCTGTCCGGGGGATTTTTCCAGCTGGGATTTTTGATTCTGGGCTTGGAAAAAAAACCCTAAGATCACCCTCCATCTCCATGGTGACCATACCCTGGCCATGGTGTGCTCAGGCTGAGGAGGCTCCGTGTCCTCCTGGACATCCTCATCAGGGCTTGCTCTGGGTGCTGAGCAGCCGAGGTTCACGGGAGGCTGAGTGCCTTAAAAACCAGTTCTCTAGGCAAGTACTGAAAAGAGGAGGAAGGTGAGGAAGACATTTAAGTAGAGATGAGTGCAGATGTTATTGCCTTCTAGGAGCTGTATTAAAATGTAAATTATAGTTCATGTCATCTTACAGGGAAGAAAAGCTCTCAAAATAAATTTCCTATTTTAAGGTAGTAGTGAACTGCTGTGAGGGCACAGTGAAAGTGCTTTTTATAGGGCTATAATTAGCAGCCAGGTTCTGGCTGTTGCCTCTTTTGGCACCTCAAATGACAAAAAAAAAGCACCATTTGATAAAAACAACCACAAACAAAATCATAGAATTGTGAAAAAGACCTTTACGGTCGTTGAGTTGAACCGTTCAGCTAATTCTATCAAATGCACCACTGACCCCTGGCCCTCAGCACCACAGCTCCACAGCTTGGAAACCCCTCCAGGGATCACGGGGACTCCACCCCTGCCCTGGGCAGCCTGGCACAGCCCTGGACAACCCTCAAGGGGAAGAAATTGTTCCTCAGCTCCAACCTAAACCTCCCCTGGGGCAACTTGAGGCTGTTTCCTCTTGTCCTGTCACTTGGGAGCAGAGCCCAACCCCCCCTGGCTCCAACCTTCTGTCAGGAGCTGTCAGAGCCAGAAGGTCTCCCCTCAGCCTCCTTTGCTCCAGGCTCAACAAGCCCAGGTCCCTCAGCTGCTCCTCAGCACCCTTGTGCTCCAGCCCCTTCCCCAGCTCCGTTGCCCTTCTCTGGCCACGCTCCAGCCCCTCACTGTCCTGCTGGGAGTGAGGGGTCCAAAACTGACCCCAGGATTCGAGGTGGATCCTCCCCAGTCCAGGGGGACAATCCCTGCCCCAGTCCTGCTGGCCACACCAGTGCTGACACAAGCCAGGATGCTGGTGGCCTTCTTGTCCCCCTGGGCACACATTGGCTCATCTTCAGCCGGTTGTCAGTCAATACTCCCAGGTCCCTTTCAGAGTATGGAGCTGCCCAAACCCCCTTGCCAGCTGAGCCATTAGCCCTTTCCTTGTGGATGCCACCACCATTCAGTGAGGTGTGCTGGTCTGAGGAGAGGTTTGTAAACTGTCTGTGCAGAATTCGTGGCATCCTGGTGATCTGGTGAATTCTGCAATCCCTTTGGGCTTCTTGAGGATGCTCCTCAACCTAAAATAGCCTCGTTTGCTTGCATGAAAAGCTTGAGGAACTTCCAGATTTTGCTTTCAAGTCTCTTCATCAAAATATTCTTCATTATTGGGGTAACGGGGAGCTGAGGTTCCCCAGAGAATAAAAATCCCTGATGCATGAAAAGAACCAGGGGTTGCTTAAAGCCATATGGAAAACTGGGCTTGATGGGATTGAGACCATGTATTCAAAGGTGTGGGAGGTGTTTATGTCTTATTTTTAAAACCTTCCATTTCCTTAATGCAAGTAATTCATTACTGAGGTTTAAATGGAACTTCTTCCCTCTCTGTTTGCGCCCACGTGCACACAGCTTTCCTGCAGCCTCAGCAAGCTCCTCCACTCCAGACAGGGCCGTCATTAGCAGGGATAATCTGCCAGGAAGCTCGGTAATTAATCAGCCTGCTGCTGGCCTCACCTCACCCCGCTCCTGGGGAGTGGGCAGGGTAGAGGGACAAAGTCAGGACTGGCAGTTCCTGAGGGACCTGGGCTTCTTGAGCCTGCAGAAAAGGAGGCTGAGGGGAGAGCTTCTGCATCTTGACAGCTCCTGACAGGAGGTTGGAGGTGGGGTTGAGCTCTGTTCCCGAGGAACAAGTGATAGGACAAGAAGAAACAGCCTCAAGTTGCCCCAGGGGAGGTTTAGGTTGGAGCTGAGGAACAATTTCTTCCCCTTGAGGGTTGTCCAGGGCTGTGCCAGGCTGCCCAGGGCAGGGGTGGAGTCCCCTTGATCCCTGGAGGGGTTTCCAAGCTGTGGAGCTGTGGTGCTGAGGGACAGGGGTCAGTGGTGCCCTGGCAGTGCTGGGTTAATGATTGGACTGGATGATCCGAAAGGTCCCTTCCAACCAAAACCATTCTATGATTCTGTGACGTCCTTGCCCCAGCTACCTCCTCCCAGACAGTTCCAGAAAGACCTACCAACACTGGAACAGTGGTTTCAGGTCCCCTTGGCTCTCCAGTAACCCAGTCTCTTGGCCAAGTGGGTGCTGGGTGAGCCAAACACATGTCCAGGTCTATCCTGGGGCACCATCTCTGTCCTTCCCCAGCAAATGCTGTGTCTTGGTGGATCACATCTGGCTGGTGGCAGCAGATGGCAGTTCTGCTGGTAATACTTTGAAAGCATCCACTCGGGCAGAGAGAGGCTCACAAATTCATTATCCTGGGAAAACCAGACAGAGACTTAAGCTGCAAAGAAGATAAGATTGTTTTACCAAGCCTATCTTTGCTGTCCTCCTGACGTGCATTTCCCTAGAGAGGAGTCACACATGAGAGGAGGAGGCTGCTTCTCTGGGCGATCAGGGTGGGATCCCCACTGCCCATCTGCAGCCTGGCAGGCAGGGAATGGATAAAAAAAAACTTTCCTCTGGCTCAATCAGTGCAGTCAGGACAGGATCTGAGAGCAAGGTTGGAACCCACAGGCTGGGGTCATCTCACACTCAGTGTTACATGATCTGCAGCTGGCTGAGGAACCCAACGTCCACACAGCCAACAGCCCTTGCAAGAGAATCCAAATCATCAGATTGTTTTGGTCGGAAGAGACCTTTCAGATCATCAAGTCCAACAGTCCCCCCAGCACTGCCAGGGCACTGACCCCTGTCCCTCAGCACCACAGCTCCACGGCTTGGAAACCCCTCCAGGGATCACGGGGACTCCACCCCTGCCCTGGGCAGCCTGGGACAGGCCTGGACAGCCCTCAAGGGGAAGAAATTGTTCCTCAGCTCCAACCTAAACCTCCCCTGGGGCAACTTGAGGCTGTTTCCTCTTGTCCTATCACTTGGGAGCAGAGCCCAACCCCACCTGGCTCCAACCTCCTGTCAGGAGCTGTCAGAGCCAGAAGGTCTCCCCTCAGCCTCCTTTGCTCCAGGCTCAACAAGCCCAGGTCCCTCAGCTGCTCCTCAGCACCCTTGTGCTCCAGCCCCTTCCCCAGCTCCGTTGCCCTTCTCTGGCCACGCTCCAGCCCCTCACTGTCCTGCTGGGAGTGAGGGGCCCAGAACTGACCCCAGGATTCGAGAGGTGCAGCCTCACCAGTGCCCAGTACAACCCCCCAGCCCCCTTTCCCTGGTCAGAATAGAGCACACTAATGCAAGGGGCAGCTTCACATGGCATGGGAGGGAGTGCAGGTCGCTTAGAGACTTTGAAACCCTGCTGCACCTTGTGGATCCCACCCCAGTGGGCTGACCATGCCCAGGGGCTTGTCCTTGCTTTCAGAAAAGGTCAGTATAAGAGTCCAGATCTCCAGGAGTAGCTGTTGCCTCTACTCCATCCCAGCAGAGCCCTTCCAGTGCTCTTAAGTGTTAGAAACTGGCACTGAATGAACTCTCCCCTCTAATGACAGCGTTTGAGGACAAAAAAACCTGGCTTGTGTGCTGATCATGCTGCTCACAAGCCCTGTCTCAGAGCAACCCAGTGTCTCTGCAGACCTCTCTACACATGTCTTGGTCCAGAGGAGCAATATGGGAGCTCCCCCTGCTGCCTTGTCCACCCTCTACATGGGGTGCACTGGGCTTCCTCCCAGTTTCCTCTGCCACAGGCTGGAAACATCAAGCTTGTTAAAAGCAGCAAGGAGTAGCTGCTCCCTAAGGGTTAGGAGCTTGCCAGAAGAGTGCTTGGTGGCATTTTGAGGGTGTGGGAGGCTGTGCCAGGCTGCCCAGAGAGGCTGTGGAGTCTCCTTCTCTGGAGAGATTCCCACCCCGGCTGGACCCTGCGCTGCTGGGCCCCTGCTCTGGGTGCCCCTGCTGGATGGAGCAGGGGGTGCCACCAGAGCAGCTCCAGAGGGACCCTGCCAACCCCCACCATGCTGGGATTCTGGGATTTCACAGGAGCACCTATGTCGTCCCAAGTTTCAAGACCGGTAATTCTTTTCTTCCTGTGAAGTGCTGAAGTAGAGCTGATTAACTATAATTAAACAACACACGATGGAATTGATTGCCCTGCAGGAGTCATTGCCCCCCTTTAAGCCCAGGTTCCTTCTCTGCAGGAGGCTTCATTTCACCTCCCCATCCCTCAGACCATAGGGATGCTCAGAGGAGGAGGTGGTCCTCAGCCCAGGGAGGTCCCAGGACCCTCTGGCAGGGCCCTGGGATTCACAGATTGCTGTGCTGAGGACACAAAGTGCTTTCAGAAATGTTAGTCGCTGCTTATTGCAGCTTTTTCCATCACACTGCAGCTGCAGATGCTGATGAGAAGCTCCTCTTTAGAAAGCTCATCCTGAATAGCTGTGGTCTCTAGAGCTGCGTGGCTTTGTTCAATCCTACTGGAGATCTTCACGCAGCTTTAAAGCTCTTCCAGAAAAAAAAAAAAAAAAAAGAAAAAGAAAAAAGAAAAAAATTATCTACCATGAGCACGTTCCTCTAAAGCATAAAAAAAAATCTCTCTTCCTGAGCTGCTCAGCCAATCTCCTGTGACAGAAATCCTGCTGGCAGCAGGTGCAGACCTGCACTGTCTCCTTCTGCAGGGGTTCTGCCTGAACCACAGGTTCTACAGGTCTACAACTCCCTGACAGGAGGCTGGAGCCAGGTGGGGTTGGGCTCTGCTCCCAAGGAACAAGTGACAGGAGAAGAGGAAAGGACCTCAAGTTGCCCCAGGAGAGGTTTAGGTTGGAGCTGAGGAACAATTTCCTCCCCTTGAGGGCTGTCCAGGGCTGTGCCAGGCTGCCCAGGGCAGGGGTGGAGTCCCCGTGATCCCTGGAGGGGTTTCCAAGCCGTGGAGCTGTGGTGCTGAGGGACAGGGGTCAGTGGTGCCCTGGCAGTGCTGGGGGAACAGTTGGACTGGATGATCTGAAAGGTCTTTTTCACCCCAACCAATTCTGTGGTTCAGCAGGAGGGACCAGCCAGCCTCCAAATAAACCCTCTCGGCATCGGAGCCTCAACCCCTTCCTCCCCGCCGTGTTTCAGGGAAGGTCAGCAGAGCCTCAGGCACCAGTCAAAACACACACTCACTTGTGTCCTGATGCTGAAACATGTTTCCCTCAGGGACCTGACAGAAGATGTGCTTCTCAGCCTGCAGCCCCAGGCAGAGCTCATCGTGCCGCAGGGAGCCCTGCTGCAAAGCAGGATTTATCTCCTCTCACTGGCACACCTCTCCCTCTGAGCTCATCCCCAAGCTCCCACTGGTGCCAGTGGAGAAAATGAGGTAATCCTGCAGCGTGGTCCATCTCAGCTGATGGGCAGATGAGCATCTCAAAGAGATGGTTAGTCAGAGCTGAAGCTGGGGGAGGTGGTGTGTTCATTCCTTCTGGAAAGACCACAATACCGGGCTCGCTCCTCACACCAGGGTGCTTGGGTGAAGCTGCCCCAAAGCCAACCCCCCCCAGCCCCAAGGATGGATGGGGCAGCCCCAGAGAAGCTGCAGCAGCAGCTGTGTGTCTCTGGGGGTAGGGCTTTGCTTTGCATGAAGTTCGTTTGGAAGCTGTCTTAATGAAAAACAGAACGTGGAGCTGCCCCGCTGCTTCGAAGGATTTGTGTGGGTTAATAATTTTGAGCTAAACATTCTTCTCGTTGTTCTCCCAGTTATCAAAGACCTGGAATTCAGTGTTTAAGTCTTGGCCAGTTCTGCCATTTTCTCTTTCCCTGAGTCTTTATCTCCCTTGGTGTTGCCCTGACCCTGTCCCTGTGCCCGCTCAGCACCAAGTCACCTCGGTTGCCCGAATCCCTCTGAGCCACGCTGCTCTCCTTGTCCCATCGCAGGTGGTCCGAGACCAGATTTCCCACTGCACGGTCAAGCTGCGCCAGACCACGGGCCTGATGGAGTATTGCCTGGAGGTCATCAAGGAGAATGACCCCAGCGGCTTCCTCCAGGTTGGTGGGGAACGTCTGGGTCGTGTCTGGGCTGCGAGGGGAGCGGGAAAGGCATCGCACAGTCCGGGGTTCTGGGGTGACCTGGGGGTGTTACACCGAGGATGATGTCCCCAGCTTTTCCAGCCATGAAATCAAGGGCCAACCTCTCATCGTGTCCAAGTCCCAGCAGGACAGAAGCAGAACCAGCCCAGGGATGTCCCTTACT
Source organism: Todiramphus chloris collaris (assembly GCA_025345505.1). Lineage (NCBI taxonomy): Eukaryota > Metazoa > Chordata > Aves > Coraciiformes > Alcedinidae > Todiramphus > Todiramphus chloris. The sequence goes on along the minus strand of JANVCC010000043.1, from coordinate 3,109,813 downwards.
CTGACCAGAGGGTTGCAGAAGACGGTGGTGTGTCTCTGGATCATCAGCTATAACGTGCTGTCCCGTGGCTCTTCAGTAAGAGACAGATACAGCACTTGAGAACTGCACCCACCACTCATTCCTAGGCTGGTCCCTCTGGCACTCGACTGCACCTTGCAAACAGTCCCCAAAGCTCCCGGGGTCCCTCTGCCCATCAGCCCGCAGCGAAGGGCAATGCTTGAAACCACACGTGATGTCCCAGCCTTTGGCAGTCAGGGGCAGAAGTCAGGAAGGGGATGGGGACAGGGACAAGGCACAGCAGGAGGCCCTCGGTAGCTGAGGCTGCTCCTTGCCACCAGATCTCCGACGCTCTCATCAGGAGAGTGCACTTAACTGAGGACCAGTGGGGAAAGGGGACGCTCACACCCCGGATGACCACGGACTTCGACCTGAACCTTGACAACGCCCCCCTGCTGCAGTCCATCCATCAGCTCGACTTCGTGCAGATGAAAGGTAAGAATATTTCCTCTGCCTTTCAAAAGCTGGTCTGCTTCCAGGTGACTCATTGCAAGGAAGGGGCAACACGGGAGTGTTTCTCATCTTCTCCCAGCAAGATTGGGCACCCCAGACTCAAGACTTATAGAATCCTAGAGTTTGGGTTGGAAAGGACCTGCAAGATCATCCGGTTCCAACCCTCCTGCCATGGGCAGGGACACCTCCCGCTAGAGCAGGTTGCTCAAGGCTCCATCCAACCTGGTCTTGAACATATCAGGGATGGGACCTCCACAACTTCTCTGGGCAACCCGTGCCAGTGTCTCACCACCCTCAGAGTGAAGAATTTCTTCCTAATCTAATCTAATCTAATCTAATCTAATCTAATCTAAATCTAGCCCCTTTCAGTTTAAAACTGTTACCTCTCATCCTGTCACTACACTCTTTATGATACAGAGTCCCTCCCCATCTTTCTGACAGGCCTCTTTTAAGTCCTGACAGGCCACCAGAAGGTCTCCCCAGAGCCTTCTCTTCTCCAGGCTGCACCCCCCCAGCTCTCTCAGCAATCTCACTGAAGGTGCCCCCGATCCCACCGCCCCTGTCGCTGACAAAGGTGTTAAACAAACATGTTAAGCCCATCCCTGTGTATTTTGCACCCCTGGGCCAGCCCTCTGCCTGCCTCTCTCGAATCCCTGGGTGGCTATGAGCCAGATCAAGGTGCCAGGAGCTTGGTCATGCCCAGCAGTGCTTTAGAAAGTGCCCTGCAAGTTGGGACCAGAGTTTCAGGAGCAGCACGAGGCAGTTCCCCCAGCTCACGCAGACTCCTGGCACGGGCCAGCTGCCTGCTGCGGGCAGCCACGGTGCCCCTCCAAACACAATGGCACAAGGAGCCACGCCAGTTAGACTGGGATCTTTCCTCCCTCCTCTCTCCTCCCTCTTGTTTCAGACCTTTGTGTCAGTTTTCATTTCCTCCTTGCTCTCCATTCCCTCTGTGCTCGCTCTCCCGCACCACAGAGAGCCCCTGAATCTGCAGTGCTTTGCAGGAAGCAGAGAGCAAACTCGGCACAGAATCCCAGCATGGTGGGGGTTGGAAGGGACCTCTGGAGATCACCTGGTGTGTCCCCCCTGCTCCATCCAGCAGGGGCACCCAGAGCAGGGGCCCAGCAGCGCAGGGTCCAGCCGGGGTGGGAATCTCTCCAGAGAAGGAGACTCCACAGCCTCTCTGGGCAGCCTGGCACAGCCTCCCACACCCTCACACCAAACAACTTTCTCCTCCTGCTCACATGGAACCTCCTGGGTTCCAGTTTGTGCCCGTTGCCCCTTGTCTTGTCCCTGGGCACCACTGAAAATCAGAGTCTGGCTCCATCCTCTTGACCCCTGGGGGCCCTTTATTGATGAACATTGATCAGATCCCTTCTCAGGCTGCTCTTCTCCAGCTGCACAGCCCCAGGGCTCTCAGCCTGGCCCCAGCACAGAGATGCTCCAGGCCCCTCAACATCTTCATAGCCTCCACTGGCCTCTCTCCAGTTATTCCTTGTCTCTCTTGAGCTGGGGAACCCAAAAGCATTGATAAGATCCTTGGTTTTAATTGCTCAGCTTGACAAGCCCTGGGAGGCTGGCGGAAGATGTAAATGGGCTGTGACACAGAGAAGCTCTGGAGGACATTGAGCCTGTACCTTCTGCTGGTGCAAATGAGCTGCCTGGAGGAGAGGCCACCAGCCACGGGGCTGGCTCAGCTCTTCTTGCCCTCACGGCTGCATTTCCTGACTCAGGAGCCAGTTGCACCAGAGTTATCTCAGCAGTCAGACACAGGAAGGCTGTTACCCAAACGCTTCCTCCACATCGATAGCATCTTCAGATAGCGGCCCCGCTGGTCTCTTCTGCAGTGAGAAGGGTGCACTGGGCACGGCTGCTGGGAACGCTCCCCGTTGCTCATCGTTAGCCAGGCTGCTAATTTGAAGTGTCAGTAGCATTTTTTGCTGGTGTGGGGAGCCCAGCCCAGGGAGGGCTGGATTACTGCTTGGCTTACGCACCAGTCGTGGAGACCTTGGCATGTTCCTGCCCTCCCTTCTTTCAATTCAGCCCAGAGGGTTATTTTTAATTAATAAGAGCAAATCTACTGCTAGTTTAGCCACCCACCCTCCTCTGTGGAGGCAGGAGGGACCAGGCATCCTGCACCCATCACCAGCATGCACAGCATCCCTGCTGCTGGATTAGCTCTGATGTCAGGGCTTTCTCCACTCAGGTCATCAGGTTTCTTACAATCCAACCCAGCAGATGGAGGAGTTGCAGAGGGAAGTCATGAATGTTGAACCTTTGGCAGTGAGTCCATCTTTTCCCTTCCGGGCATCCATGGCTCCTCCATATCTTGTCTGGATTCTCCATATCTTGTCTGGATTCTCCACATCTTTTCTTTCTCACTGGGTGTTACCAGATTTTGGCACTAAACCAGCATCGTTGAGAGACAATCTCATCTCTTCACCAAGTCACAGTTACCTCCCCTTTTAGGACAGATTCTACCGTGACAGAAAGATCAGGTGTTCCCTATTCTGCAGCACCCAAGGCTCATCTCTGCTGCTCCAGCATCACTTGTTCTGTTGGAAAAGCAGAGCTGTCCTTGCCACTGGCTTGTAGGTAAGGCCAGGCCCATGGCTGCAACCAGCAAAGCAGAGAATGTGGGAGGCTGTCCCAGGTTTGGGACCAGCCCAGGCAGGTCTACACCAGGTGTCTTGTTGTGCTGCCATATTTCACCCAAATGCATTAGGGAACAGAAAAGCTCTGGGCAAATCTCAGCTTCAGTGGGTTGTGGTGTGGAGGAATTTAGTGGAGCTCGTGGGGAGAACGGTTCTTTCTGCTTCCTCCCCAGCTCACACCTGCAAGACCATGGTTACATCCTTTGTGCCATGCTGGCTTTGCACCAAGCCAGTAAATCACAGAGCCACACAACCACCTAATGGCAGGGGTTGGGAAGGGCCCTCTGGAGCTGCTCTGGTGGCACCCCCTGCTCCATCCAGCAGGGGCACCCAGAGCAGGGGCCCAGCAGCGCAGGGTCCAGCCGGGGTGGGAATCTCTCCAGAGAAGGAGACTCCACAGCCTCTCTGGGCAGCCTGGCACAGCCTCCCACACCCTCACACCAAACAACTTTTCCTCCTGTTTAGATCATAGATGTCAGTGTTCCTTATGTTCCTCCCTGCTCCAGCTGAAACGTGTGTGCTCTGGCTGTCCCCCCACTCCCCCTCTGTGGTGCTGGCAGCCAGGGTTACACTAATTTATGTTTAGTTTCCTCCCCAGTGCCGGCCCCGCCGATCCTGCAGCTGGAGGAGTGCTGCACCCACAACAACAGTGCCACCTTGTCCTGGAAGCAGCCCCCCTTGTCGACAGTGCAGGTGGAAGGCTACATCCTGGAGCTCGACGATGGCAACGGCGGCCAGTTCAGGGTAAGTGCTCAGAGCACAAAGCCAGTCCTGGCTCCAGTATAGCCCTGCCATAAGTCACAGAATCATAGACTCATAGAATCATAAACTGGTTTAGGTTGGAAGGGACCTTTCAAGGCCATCCAGTGCAACCCCCCTGCACCCAGCAGGGCCATCTGCAGCTAGAGCAGGGTGC
>JANVCC010000043.1:3092547-3105333 GCA_025345505.1 Todiramphus chloris collaris | reverse complement strand
CTCTCCCAGCCTGGCTCCCAGCAGAGGGGTTCCAGCCCTCCCAGCATTGCTGGGGCTCCTCTGGCCCCGCTCCACCAGGTCCCTGTCTCTGCTGTGCTGAGCACTCCCGAGCTGCCCCAGCACTGCAGGGGGGTCTCACCAGAGTGGAGTAATGAAGCAGACAAAGAGATCCCCAGACTTTTTGCAAATCCCTTCCTTCTCTGGAGACAAGAGACTCACTGCTGGGGTGCCCTGGGAAGCCAACAGTGCAGGCAAGCTGCAAGTTCTTTGCAGGGCAAGGTTGTTGAGGGAGTGGAAATACCTTTCCAGTGACCAATATGACTTCGAAATACAAAGAATGTATTTAAAGCTCCGTCTTTTTAGGTTGCTAAATATTTCATGCAAGGTATGCTAATTGCCATGAAAGGCTCATGGTTTGCCAGCTGCCAGCAAGCAGAGGTGTTTAAGGCCTGAGGGCTTTTAAATTGCTGTAATTACACAATTAAAATATTATTTTTATCTAACTCGACACGCCGATAATTATCCTGGCGTGCTCACATCCACCGAGAGCCAGCGTGGGGACCAGCCCATTGCATCTGCTGGGTTCCTCCACAAGAAACTCAGGCAGGCAGGAGCCAGAGCAGAGTTGAAGCAGAAGAGAGGTGACATCCCCATCTTTCTGCCAGGCCCCTTCAAGTCCTGCAAGGCCCCCAGAAGGTCTCCCCTTGGATGGAGCCTTCTCCTCTGCAGGCTGCACCCCCCCAGCTCTCCCAGCCTGGCTCCCAGCAGAGGGGTTCCAGCCCTCCCAGCATTGCTGGGGCTCCTCTGGCCCCGCTCCACCAGGTCCCTGTCTCTGCTGTGCTGAGCACTCCCGAGCTGCCCCAGCACTGCAGGGGGGTCTCACCAGGGCAGATGGGCAGCCCTGGTGTCCACGCTGCTGGAGATGCAGCCCAAAGTAATGTCAACGAACAAATCATTGAGTCATTTTGCTCTGTTTTAGCCATGCCCAGTGCCCATGAGCCTGTCTCAGGTAGCAGGGAATGGTTGAGTCCTGTGCATTACAACTGCCTGGAGCTATTCTCTCAGCCCTGGTCTGTGCTTGCTTTGCAGGAGGTGTACGTGGGCAAGGAGACCATGTGCACGGTGGACGGGCTTCACTTCAACAGCACGTACAGCGCTCGTGTCAAAGCCTTCAACAAAACAGGAGTCAGCCCCTACAGCAAGACCCTGGTCCTCCAGACATCTGAGGGTAAGGCATTGCACCAGCTCCAGCCCGACACGCTCCCACAGCGCTCAAACGCACCCGTGGGGCCCATCCAGCACACCCCAGCTTAGCACTGCGACCCAGTACCCCGGCAATCACTGCAGGAGAGGCAGCGCTGACGGGAGGGGAAAGGTTTACATCAGGAGCCTTGAGCAGTGCCAGGATTTCTTTCTCACCTCTTTCCTTTGCAGAAGATGTTCTCTCGTAGAAGGGTTGGAAAGGGACCTTTCGAGGCCATCCAGTCCAACCCCCCTGCACCCAGCAGGGCCATCTGCACCTAGAGCAGGGTGCTCAGAGCCTGATGGGGAGGCACAGGGTGAGGCATCCCACAGAGAGGTATTTCACATTCAGCTGCAGCAGGTTTTTTTTATCACACAAAGGGAAGCTGGGATGTTTTCATTAATTCCCTTTCAAAGAAAGCAACCCTTTCAACGTTGCTCCAGAGACACCACTCCACGCCTGCACAACGCCATGACCTCACGATGGACACAGCCCCTGGCAGCCCACCCCAGAGACCAGAGGGACCTCGGAGTCACCGGGGTGTCCCTGCAGCCCCACAACCAGCCACGCTGGCCGGAGCTCGCTCAGAATGGGAAACACCTTCTTGCAAGCAGCAGAAGAGTCTCCCCACCTGACTTTTAAGTACGTTTGTCACACCGAGCGCTTAATCCGTCGCAGAAAATCGCCTTGCTTCTGGCACGTGGGTGGGGAGTCTTAAGCCTGGCTCCAAAAAACAAGGTGGGAGTCAAAAGCAGCAGGTGAGGCAGCTCTGAAGGAAGGAATCAGACCCCACCGGCACGTCTTGCCTTGCTGCCTGGCCAGAAACCCTTCCTTGGGAGTTTTCCACACTCAGTGGAGTCCCTTTTCCACATTCCCAGACTAAAATCTCTTTTTTTCCAAGCCACGTGAAGATTTTGATGTGTGAAGACCTGGCTGGCATCTGGCTTGAGAGCAGCAGTGTGTTTCTGCAACCCCAGGTGCTCCCAGACAACCCAGTCTGGGGTCAGGAGGAACACACATAGGGCTGCTGGGGTGGTGGAAGGAGGGCAAGAGCCTTCTGGCCACAGAGCATCTCCGGTGGCTTTGAGCAAGGAGAAAAAAGGGGTTTCTGCTGAAAACCAATTTATGGATGGAAGCAAAGCAAGGCAATGAGAAGCATTTTCACTTGCTTACCTGTGCTCATCTGCAAGAGATAACTATTCCAGTTCAGAAAGAGGTTTGGATGCGTGGGCAGGACAGGTCGGTGAGGAACAGGACCCACGTGTGGCAGGTGGAGCAGAGAGCAAACCTCTGAGAAACCTTTCTCATACAAGAGGCAGACAACTCGAATCAGAAGCCACAAAGGCCATCTGAGAGCTGTGTGCATGTTTGCAAAGCTGAGCACCAGCAGCAAGGAGGCTGCAGCATTCCTCTGGAGATCCAGGGATGGGACAACCCAGATCCAGACCTGCTCTGGGGTGACCAGGACCTCTCCCAAAGCCTGAAGGTCAACAGTTCTCACCCACTTCACTACCCAGCTTCAGCAGCCTTTGCAGGAGACGGCAGAGCTTTGGCTTCTCAGAAAATGGTTTGAGTCGGAAAGGACCGTCAGGATCATCCAGTTCCAACCCCCTGCCATGGGGGTTCTCATCACACTTGTGTTTAATAAGATCTACTTGAGACACAGTTTCCTAACCAAGCCCAGTTGGGCTTTAAGTCATCCCAGCCACCAGTTTGTAGGGGGATCCCATGATCTCTCCAGATCTGCTTTCCTCTCATAGGTGTTTGGCTCCAACAATACAAAGGAACCTGGGAGAAGATAACTGTTTGTGGTCCCAGCAGGCCAGGCTGTGCTTGAGGCCAGTGCCTCTCTCTGCACATGGTTGTCCTGCTCTAAGTGGTTATGAGAAATTCTCTGTAGAGGGTGTTATTTAAAAGCTGGCTGCTGGTCCCAGCACACAGGATCCTTTCCCACTTCCTGTAGAAGTTTAACTGGAGTCTTTCTTCTGCCTCTGGTGAGCAGTGGAATGGGTTGTAGAGGTTGGCGGGGAGTGGAACATCTTAGAGGGTCTCAGCTTCTGAAGAGGGTAAACTTGTGTCTGGGCTTCTGCAGACATCCCTCTGTGGTCATCTCCAGCCACACAACGGAGGTGAGCCAGCCAACACCGACGGCAGTGTCCCATGGGATGACAGCACAGGCACAAGCCTCAGCAAGCTGCAGAGCACCTGCCCAGCCTGTGGTGTGGCACATCTCCTCCTACTCTTCCCAAAGGAAACTTTGTTTTCCAGATAAGGAAACTGCAGTTCACTCTTCAAAGACGGTGCTTGGTGCCGTCTGGGTGGGAGCTGGGCTGCCATGGTCCTTCACCTTGAACTGTGTCTTCTCCCTAGCTGGCATCAGAGTGGTTCACAGAAGCTCTAGGAGTATCTCTTGCCCTGTCACATCAGCCAGTGCCTCCCAGGACCGTCCTTGCAGGCTCCAAGGCACTGCCATGTGGAGCCTGGCTTAACTTCTCTGTTTCTTCAGCACCAGAACGAAGTTGAGCTATAGGCTTGGATATCAGGCTGGAAGGAAGTTTGCCAGGTGGCCCTGTCCCAAGGCACAGGCAGCTTACCATCAGTGCTTGGCTGTTCTCACCTCCAGGAGACCTCAGGTCTCCCCTGAGCCTCCTCCTCCTCCCTGGGCTGAGCAGCCCCAGGTCTCTTGGTCTTTCCTCATCCAGCAGATTTTCCACCCTCTGGCCAGTCTCCTGCTGACTTTGGGACCCAGTCTGTTTTCCTCCTGGCATGTCCCCATTTTCACCCTACCCACAGCCAGCAGTTCCTTGGCTGTGGCAGGAGCAGCCTCTGAGGGCCTTTTGCAGAAGGCTCTGGTCTGCTGGTCATGGTGGGATGCAAATGGTCACTCCCAGAAACTGGCACCTAATGCACAGCGGCAAGGAACAGGAGAAGACCTCCCAGTTGCAGTGGGATTAGAGCCTGCAGTTGGGCTGGCTCTGGGCTGCTTTTCTCAACAAGGATTTCTGAGGTGGCTTCTGAGTCCTTCCAGCATTGTTTCTTTCCACGGGCTGTCCAGCAAGCTGGATGGTGGGATGGAAGACCAACTTGCCCCAAATGGAGATGGAGAAGATGAACTCAGCAGGCAGTTGCTGGAGAGGGGTGGACAATACAACAAACACTGCAAGAAGCTGCAGGAACAGAAGGTGCTAGTTTGGGAGAGCCAGGAGCCCGACTACTTTTGGTAGCAGTTCCTCTCACTCTTGGTAGATGTTGGAGGGCATGTCCCTCCTTAAGAGCTCCGTTTATTGACCTGTTGTGCAATAATTGATCTAACCCCTGCCTGAACCCACTGACACTCTTTGCTTCCACAGCCTCGGGCAGCACCAAGTTGCAGAAGTCACAACAAAGAAACATTTCCTTTTCTCTCCTTTCATGGCATTTCCAGCTCAGTCTGTATTTACAGCTGAGACAGGAAGGCTGGGGATAGAGTGTCCAGGAGTTTATCCAGTTGGGATGTGTTGGAGGATGCTGGATTCCACGTTTTCCCGTTAACACCTCCCTTGACAAGGCTAGGGAAGAAATGGCAGGAGGTGACCTCTTGGGAACCGAATGACCCGAGAGGTTCCCTCTACTCTGACGTTTTGCTGTGAATCACATGAGTTAAATTCTTCCTGTAAGGCTCAGATGTGTTTTGACAGGTACAAAGGGATACCAAGAACACAACATCCCGAACAACCTTTGAGTAAGGTGGGTGCTTGGTGGTACTTAGGGTAATAGAGCTTAGCACAGCCCTGCCAAATGCCTTTCAGGCGTTGCCACCCGACTAGTTCTGACCCCACTGATTATTGTGCACAAAGGAAGAAAAGAAGGTAGGCGATGTATTGACGCCCAGGGGGATGTGTGCATGGTAACCTGGGGCGACGGAGTGACGCCGTCCAGCAGATCCCCTTTTCTGATCTCTAGTTTGCATTGATCTTACGTTTAGACACGCAGTCAGAAGAACAGACCCTCCCTTTTCCAGTGCCTTTGGAAAGATCGCAGCTTCGTAGAATGAGTCCTTTCTCCTCCACCCTTAATCTACAACCCAGCTTTCCGGGGAGATCCTACTTTGAGCTAAGATCTTCGGCCCACCAGCTGAGCTTGCATTCTTCTTTACAGTCCCTGAATTCAGCCGGTGAGCCGAGTGCCTCTGGCATTTCCTCTTGGTCTGTGCTTCTGGGCATCTCCAAATTATTTGTTCGTTTTGTTCCGTTGTGTTTGTTTTTTTCCCATGACATGCGGATGGCAGGGAGGGGGAGCTCCTTTCTGTTTGTCAGCGGCCAGCTCCTGCCACCGAGGGAGTTTCGGTGCTGTAGGTCTCCTGGTGTTGTCACCTGTACGTACCAGCACGGGCAGTTTGAGGCGTGGGGTGATGGAGAAGCTCAGGAACTGCTAACGTGGGCGCTTTTCTCGGCCGAACCATTTCACAGGCAGGGCAGAGCAGATCCCTCGCCTCTCCTTTGCGTTGATCTTGTGTCTAGGGGCAGTCAGGAGAGCAGACCCTCCCCGGGAGAAACCCCTGGGGACGTCTCCGTGGTTTTTTTGGTTTACAACCCGAAAACGCGGCCTCTGCTGCGAGATTGGTTCAGTGAAATGAGTTTGCTCGATTAAATCTAGACCCCGCTTAAGAAAGCAGCGAGTATGGATGCCAGCAAGGTCTAGCCAAGGCCAGCTCGCAGACCCTGAGGACCCGGGCTCTCAGCTTTGAGCACCGGGCTGGGTTTTTGCAACACCAGCCACGATGGGACGGAAGCCTCTGGCTTGCCGCAGAGCGGAGGGAAGCGCTCCCGGGCTACTCGGCTCGCCTGGCAGTGGCCACGGCCCCTTTGCTCGCCTGGCAGTGGCCACGGCCCCTTTGCTCGCCTCCTCGTGCCAGGCAGGCCACGGTGGGACGTAGGCAGCGCAGGCAGAGCGGGTGACGGTATCGGGCAGGCGGCGAAGGAGCCGTGGGCCCCAGAGCATCTCCCCGAGCTGTTTTCTAACCAGCCTTTGCGCATCTTCCGTCGCTAAAGATCCGGGGCCCTGATTCTTCCACCACTCCACGGGCTCCGGTGGAGTAACTCACGGCTTCCTCCGGTGTAAGCCCAGGGAAGAATGGGGGCCCCCGACTCTTTGATCGCCATCCCATAACCCGCGCTGAGCCGTGCCGCAGCATGACCCCTGCCAGAATAACCCGGGGGGGGGGGGCCCCCCCGCAACTTTTTCTTTTCTCTGTGCTTTTTCTGTTTGATTTGTTGGTTTGGTTTGGTTGTTTTCCCATCGTACTCGCTGTGCACTAATGGCTTCAACTCTTGTTTCGTTCCCGACGTCTCTCACGTTGTGTCCAGCGTGCCGGGCCCCGCTGCACTGGTCCGTACTGGTGCGTGCGGCAGGGAGCTCTGGGGTAGTGGGACAGGGCGAAACGGGGTCCGGAGCGTAACCGGTGTGTCCGTGCTGTTCCACGCTCAGGTGAACGTGTATCCGCAGAGACCTTCCAGCCTGCTTTCTCACTCGGGGCACGATTCATTAAAAGAGGTGCTGCTGGCTGCTTGCCCACCCACACGGGGGTAAAGCCTTGCCAGAGGAGAGGTGAAAAACCAGTCACAGGGCTTTCCTGAGCTTCCAGCCCCCATAGCAAGTGTCCTCCCACGCAGTGCCAACACACAGGGCTTCGTGTTGCCTTCTTCTCCCGGCCAGGACGAGCTCCTGCATCGGTCCCTGGCCGCAGTGCAGCTCCCAGGAGGTGGTTGCAGCCAGCACAGCCCAGTCACCAGAGGATGAAAGATGCCTTGAGGCATCCTGCCCAGTTGAAGCTGCAGCCCGGTGTCCTTTGGGTGCTAGCGGGGGTCTGAGCATGGGTGTCTGCCCTCAGGGACCCCCTCACATGCTCCACTCCTGCCCAGAGCATGGTAACACATGGCAGGGGAGGCAGCCTGGAGATCTCGGTGGTCCCTATTCACTGGGCACACCAGTGGCTGCTCTTTCATCAATCCCTGGCCTCCAAGGAGCTGGTTTTTAAGGAATTCAATTGAGAATCAATCTAAAGAATATTTACCAAGTAGCCAAGATTTACCAAGGATAAAAATTCCAGCCTCTTTTCATAGAATCACAGAGTGGTTTTGGTTGGAAGGGACCTTTCAAGGCCATCCAGTGCAACCCCCCTGCACCCAGCAGGGCCATCTGCAGCTAGAGCAGGGTACTCAGAGCCCCGGGCAACCTCCCCTGCAATGGTGCCAGGGATGGGGCAGCCACCACCTCTCTGGGCAGCCTGGCACAGGCTCTCACCACCCTCACCATCAAAAAAAGTCTTCCTTCTCTCCAGTCTAACTTTTCTGGAGGCAAGTCCAACGATTTGGCATCCCAAGCAGTTAGCAATCAGACTCGATGCTCCTGAAGGCAGTGGTGGGATCTGGCAGGGAAAGAGCAGATACTCCACACTTCCCAGAGGCGAGGCTCACCAGAGCAACCAACATTCCACACAAGCTCACGGGTCCAGTTTGCGACCCCTCTCCGTGCTCTCTGGCTTTTAATGAATCAAGCCTCCCGTGGCTCAATTAACAGTTAAATGCTCATAAGTGTTTTTCAGGCAGTTGTTGTTTCTTAGCTGTGATGTGTGAAATGTAGTATCTCTTTGTAGGGTGCAATTTTGAGACACAAGGAACGCCTTACTCCCAATTAGGCAAGTATATTTATTACAATTAACTCCCGTGTTGCTCATCTTTTTATTTTCTTTTCTTAATCTTTACCTCTTCTTTGGCTGACTGAACAACATTGCCTGCCCATGCCCTGCTTGCAGGGTGCTCTCGCGTGTCCCAGCAGTGGGAAGATTTGGAGGAGGAATAGGGATGGACGTGTGATGTAAATCTTTCCCCTGTATGGTTTTAAAGAGAAGCCTGAAGTCAGTGCTCTGGAAGTGGCCCTGTAATTAAGGACTAATCGTAGAATCCCAGACTGGTTTGGGTTGGAAGGGACATTTCAAAGTCATCTGGTCCAAGCCTGTGCAACGAGCAGGGCTCTCTGCAGCTAGAGCAGGGTGCTCAGAGCCCCGGGCAACCTCCCCTGCAATGGTGCCAGGGATGGGGCAGCCACCACCTCTCTGGGCAGCCTGGCACAGGCTCTCCCCACCCTCAGCACCAACAATTTCTCCCTTCTCTCCACTCTGAATCTCCCTCTTTTACTTTCAAACCATCACCACTTTTTTACCACCTTTATTTAGAAAGCCCTGCTTTTATTTAGGCCAACAGCCCCATCTTTCTGACAGGCCCTTTGAAGTCCTGCAAGGCCCCCAGAAGGTCTCCCTGGACGGAGCCTTCTCCTCTCCAGGCTGCACCCCCCCCAAAACTGCTCCTCCTGCTCAAAGCCATACATACTCCAGCTCATTGCAGAGGCGATTAGCACCTCTGCAGCTAATTGGAGAGAGTCCTGCACAATCAGGCTCGTCCATCCCCCCCCCGGTACAAAGCTCCTTGTGCCCAGCCGAGCGGGATTCCAGCTCAGGCTCCATCCTGTGCCCGCTGGCAGCCCAATCCCACCCTCACCCCAGCTTCTCCCCACCTGCACCCAAAACGCCGAGAGGTCCCTGGGCCGGCCGGAGAAGCAGGCAAGCAGAAATTGTCTCTCGTCCCTTTCTTTCCCCAACCTGATGTGCTGTTTTCTCTCCCGCATGCCTTTCCCTTGGGAATGACCACAGTTGACATAAAAAAAATGGTGGCAGGTACGGAATCACCCCGGTCAGGCGGCGGAAGCGGGGCGCCCGCGTGCATGCGAGCTGTCCCGTGAGACGAGCCGATAAACCGATGACTGAATCTCACCCGAGTGGTTATCTTATTTTATTTTATTTTATTTTATTTCATTTTCTTTTTCAAGCCGTGTTTTGTGGATGTGTCCGTTCACGTTTCAGTGACCGCTGGAGAAAAACCACCCTGGGGAACCGGGCTGGTGGGCTGGCTTGTGAAACCCCCCCTCCTTCTGTCTTGTCGAGGCCGTGACGCTGTGTCTGTCACATCTGCAGTAACCGAGTCCTGGGCCGTTCCGAGTCCTGGAGGTTTCGGGGCATTTCCCAGCCTTTCCCATGAGCTGGTTCTTGGCTTTCCCTGCGGCCGGTCGCTCGGCGGGGAGGTTTCTTGGTGTGATGTAGCATCTCTGGTGATGTGGACCTTTGGATGTGCTTTTGGTTCCCAGGACTGCCAGCCCTCAAATACACACACAGAGTTTCCCCTTCCCGCGCCGGGCACAGCCCTGCAAACTGTTGCTTGTATGAGGAACCCTTAGTCTGAGAGGGAGCTCTGCCAGCTGGAGCCTGGAGACACGGCTGGGGTTGCACGATGCCTCCTGCTAGGGCCGTGTCTTAGGAAAACGTGAGGAACCTGCAGGCTCATGAGCTGAGTCAGAGAGATGGCAGGAGTGGACAGGCACCAGGGAGCAGCAAGAACCATAGAATTTGTTTGGCTGGAAGAGACCTTTAAGGTCATCAAGTCCAACTGTTAACCCAGCACTGCCAGGGCATCACTGACCCCTGTCCCTCAGCACCACAGCTCCACGGCTTGGAAACCCCTCCAGGGATCATGGGGACTCCACCCCTGCCCTGGGCAGCCTGGGACAGCCCTGGACAACCCTCAAGGGGAAGAAATTGTTCCTCAGCTCCAACCTAAACCTCCCCTGGGGCAACTTGAGGATGGTTCCTCTTGTCCTGTCACTTGTTCCCTGGGAGCAGAGCCCAACCGCCCCTGGCTCCAACCTCCTGCCAGGAGCTGTCAGAGCCAGAAGGTCTCCCCTCAGCCTCCTTTGCTCCAGGCTCAACAAGCCCAGGTCCCTCAGCTGCTCCTCACCACCCTTGTGCTCCAGCCCCTTCCCCAGCTCCGTTGCCCTTCTTTGGATGTGCTCTAGCACCTCGAATGACACCAGAGGGAGAGGGCTGTAGGAAACCTGCACCGCACTGCCTCAGGGTGTAAATGCAACTTCCCACTAAGAGCAATCGAAGAAAACTCATCTGAGCCCCAGCCATAAAACCTCAGCCACGCTGTCAGGCCGCCAGCCGCACGAGCTCAAAGCATCTCCCCCGACCACGACGGAAGGTGCCATCACGTGCTGATCCATCGTGCTGGAAGGTGCCTTCCGAGAGCCAGCAGCCCCTTCCACCGTGCAGCTTCTCGCTTGGTGGGCGTCAGCCCGAGCCCTCCGCATGCCTTCCCCCCCCCCCCCGCATCCTCGGCCCCGCATGCGGCATGCGCTGTTCCGTGTCCCCGCTCCGCGTGGCTCGCCCGCCGCCGGCCCCCTCCCCGCGCCAGGCTAACCTGCTGTCCTTTCTGTCTTCCAGTGGCTTGGTTTTCTTTCGATCCCTCCTCTGCCCACGCCGACATCATCTTTTCCAACGACAACCTGACTGTCACCTGCAACAGCTATGACGACAGGGTGGTGCTGGGGAAAACGGGCTTTTCCAAAGGGCTCCATTACTGGGAGCTCTCGATCGATCGTTACGATAACCACCCCGACCCGGCCTTCGGCGTGGCGCGCATCGATGTCCTGAAGGATGCCATGCTGGGCAAGGACGACAAGGCCTGGGCCATGTACGTGGACAATAACCGGAGCTGGTTCATGCACAACAACTCGCACACCAACAGGTACGTGGTCTGGAATGAGGGTCTTCCTCCTGTAAGAGACTGCAGCCCGCGGGAAGAGCCCATGGCTTTTCCTACAGGAGCCGTGGGAAGGGTGACACGGCTCCTAGCCACCTTCTAGTAGAGGATGCACCCTTGCCCCGAGCGAAGGACAGACCCTACCTCCCTGGTTCTGCCTTGCTCCAAGGTGCCTCCCCTGCCTCCGGTGACTTTGTCCGTGGTGACTCTTCCCCCGGGGCACCCTTTCCACTTGACATCCCAGCCTCGCAACGCGTAGAGTCACGGAACAACAGAATCATTGTGGTTGGAAGAAACCTTTTAAGACCACCAAGTCCAACCATTCCCCCAGCACTGCCAGGGCACCGCTGACCCCTGGCCCTCAGCACCACAGCTCCACGGCTTGGAAACCCCTCCAGGGATCACGGGGACCCCACCCCTGCCCTGGGCAGCCTGGGACAGGGTTTTACATGCAAGAAGGAAATAGTGTTTCCCTTTATCCCTGTGCCACAGTTATTGCTTGCTGCCCTGTGGGACAGCGGGGCTGGGGGCTTTGAAGCTTTCAGTAGCTTGGAGAGAAGCTGGTGTCACCTTCCTGCAGCTTCAAGGGCCTTTCCCTGATGGCTTAAGCAGGTTTTGAAGTGGGCCCTGCAGCTTTGCTCCCCAGGTCCACTCACTTTCCCCCGTGGTTGCGTTGCTGTGGCTGCTCGGGTAGGTAGCTGTGAAGTTCATCATTGTCATCTCTTGAGGTCCATGGGTGGAGGGCCATGAGCTGGGAGCACAAGGGACATTAAGCCCCAGAGATGCTCCTATCTTCTCACCCCCACAGAACCGAGGGTGGGATAACAAAAGGAGCCACAGTGGGAGTGCTGCTGGATTTGACCAGAAGGACCTTGACGTTCTCCATCAATGAGGACCAGCAAGGGCCGGTCGCCTTCGAGAACCTGGAGGGCCTCTTCTTCCCCGCGGTCAGCCTCAACAGGAACGTGCAGGTACGTGCTTCGACCGCGCTCTGGAGCACCACAGCCTCGTGCCCTGCGGCCGAGCTTGCTGGCAGACACCCTCCAGTGCTGTTGTCACTGCAGTGGGTGTTGATGGTCAGCAGCACAGGGACTCTGTGGAGCTGGGAGGGCTCTTGTGCGACAGGGGCAGCTTGGGAAGACCTAAAGTTACACCCTAAACCACCAGTGAGTCTGCAAAATCATGACAGGCCTTCCTGCTGCATCCAGCTCCCTGCTCCAGGTTTCTCCATCTCGGCTGATGAAGCACCAGTCTTCTCCAGCTCTGCCTGCTGGGGTTTGACAACTCTGTTACATGATACTACTCCACAAGAGCCTCACCAACTCTTACAGTTCTGCCAGGACCCAGACAGGACCAGTACCAGGTCTCCCAGGGCACATTTATAAAGCCTCTTATCCTTTGAGGAGTTTCAGACCCCTCTTCTCTGCCTCTCTCCCAAGCTCTCAGCTCTCCTGAACATCACCAAGCGGTGGCTTCCTGCGCCTATCCGGTGTTTTCATCTTTCATTTTCCTTCTCACTGATCACATCCCTACTATCATCTTCCCCACTCAGTCTTCCACATTCATCAAGACTGGCCTTGACACATCCACTCTGTCACCACTTGCACCTCCACCATGGCACAAGGGCCCAGACACATCGTAGGACATGTGCACGTAAAAGATGACCTTAGGGTGTTGAGCAGTTTGGCACAGTCTTCTGCAGTGGGTGTCCAGGGCATCATCACCTCTGTGCAACAGCAGAGCCAACAAGTAGCCTCTGTAAATTAGGGATCCAGGGATTGGAATCCCAGACTGGTTTGGGTTGGAAGGGAACCTCCAAGGTCATCCAGTCCAACCCCCCTGCACCCAGCAGGGCCATTTGCAACTAGAGCAGGGTGCTCAGAGCCCCGGGCAACCTCCCCTGCAATGGTG
>JANVCC010000043.1:3073958-3092147 GCA_025345505.1 Todiramphus chloris collaris | reverse complement strand
CCAGCGCACGGGGCCGGCTCCTCTCCAGCTTCTCCCCCCAGCACCCCTGAGTCCTCTCCTCACGGTGAGCTCTGCTGGGCTGGCCACTGGGATCCAGGGAGTGCTGCGCTTTGGTACCAAGGCAGTGACAGTTTTCCAGCAGATGTTGGTTGGTACCATCCCCAAGAGCATCCCTGCTGGAGTGTCCCAGTGTTTAATTCGGAGACATTTAGTTTAGTCTGTACTGGTTTTTGAGGTTGCTGTATTAATCTGGTGTGGTAAAAACATCCTGCTCTGTGATGGGTTTAATTCCCACCACAATCTTCTACACAGCCCCGAAAGGCGAGCGCGTTTCTTGGGCCCCTCTGCTTTCTGACCATTCCCTGGGCCAGGCAGAGCTTAAATCCCCTGACAACAGAGTAGCCTTGTGGGATGCCCATAAAAGGCTGCTGATAAACCCAGGCCATTCATTATCCTTCTTCAAAGGCGCAGGAGTCATTAGAAACAACTCTAATTAGGAGGGAAATAATTGTATTCTAGACAAAGTTTTCTGTAACTCTCTTGGAGGGGAGAATGCTGCTCTTCCAATGAAAGAAGGAATTGTGCTCACCTCCCAAATTAATGTGTTTGTGGGTGGAATGGGATGAGCCCCGCGCAGCTCCTTGGCACGTGGGTGGGTATTTGCAGGAGCTGGCCCCTCGTGGTCACCCCGTGCAAGGGGAGCCTGCCCGGGTCCCTTCCCACAGGCCGGGGTTTCCTAGATGCAGGGAGCACCAGGTCTCTGCTTTCTTTGGCTTTCCTTTTGTCATAGAATAATTGGGTCAAAAGGGACCTTAAAGATCATCTCATTCCAACCTTCCTGCCATGGGCAGGGACGCCTCCCACTAGAGCAGGCTGCTCAAAGCTCCATCCAATATGGTCTTGAAAACATTCAGTGATGGGACATCCACAGCTTCCCTGGGCAACCTGGGCCAGGGTCTCACCACCCTCAGGGTGAAGAACTTCTTCCCAATGTCTAATGTAAATCTACCCTCTTTCACCTTGAAGCCATCACCCCTCGTCCTAGTGCTAGAAACCCTGAGAAGGCTCCGGGGAGATCTTGTGGCCTTCCAGTATCTGAAGGGGCTACAAGAAAGCTGGGCAGGGACTTTTTAGGCTGTTGGGCAGTGATGGGACCAGAGGGATTGGATTAAAACTAGAGACAGGTGGGTTCAGGTTGGACAGTAGGAAGAATTTCTTCCCCAGGAGGGTGGGGAGACACTGGCACAGGCTGCCCAGAGAGGGGGTGGAAGCCCCATCCTTGGAAGTGTTCAAGCCCAGGCTGGCTGGGGCTGTGAGCAACCTGCTCTAGTGGGAGGTGTCCCAGCCCATGGCAGGGGGGTGGGAAGGGGATGATCTTGAAGGTCCCTTCCACCCCTGACAATGCTGTGATTCTGTGACTCTCTCGTTGCAGGTGACGCTGCACACCGGCCTGCCCGTCCCCGAATTCTACGCTTCGCGCTCGGCCATGCCGTGAGGCTGCTCCCCGCGCCGGCTGCCTCTCCTGGGCTCGAGAGGAGCCAGCCCCTTCCCTCCCGCGGGGCGATGCCGACCGCCCAGCCACCGGGTCCCCCCCTGGGCCGCCGGCCGGAGACCGGGAGGCGAAGCGGGAAGGAAGCCCCCCGGCTTGCGGTCACCTCTGGCTCTCCTCCCGCGCTGTCCTGTGTGTGTGCGCTTCGCTGTTTAGCTCTCTTTGGCTGATGACGTACCCGAGTAGCCTGAGATGTTTCTCTGTGTCCGCTTTTAGGTTCGGTTTCCTCGATTTGAGTTGGGGTTTGGGGGGGGGGGGGGAAAAGGGGCAGTTTCGTCTCGTTCGGCAGAGCGCTTTCCCCTCCCGCGGGGCCGGCCGGAGGGACCCCCGCCACGGGAAAGCTTTCGCCCGCGCCAGCCCCGTTACTTTGCAGGACTTTTCTTTCCCCCCGTGGCCTTTCTCGCAGAGCATCCTCGGTTACACGTAGAGGTGGGTCATGGATTACCAGTCAGTCTCCACATCCTCACCAAAACACCCGGCCTCGTCCCTTGCGTCCCCCCCCCCGCCCCACGAGGTGTTTTTATGGGGTGAGGAGGTAGGGGCTGCCCTGTCCCTGGGTGCTCCGGGTGCCGCAGACCCTCGGTCCGGTGCCGAGCGCCCGCGCGGTGCTCTCCCTCCCCCCAGCTCCCCGCAGCCCGGCGCCGGCACGCGCGCCACAGCCATACGCCGGAGAGCCCGCGCCCGGCTCTTCGCAGATTAGCGTTTATTTTTTTATAGTCGCCGTATAAAACGTAGCCTTAAATACTGCCAGTGTCCTTCTGTTCACCGGAGAACCCGCTCTGCAGTCAGGGTCTGACGGGGAGCCTGAGAATGGGGATGGGGATGTGGGTGGGGAAAGGGATGGAGGTGGCGATGGAGATGAGGATGGGGAATGGAGATAAGGATGGGGATGGAGATGAGGATGGGAATGGCGATGAGGATGGGGATGGGGAATGGAGATAAGGATGGGAATGGCGATGAGGATGGGAATGGCGATGAGGATGGGGATGGAAATGGCAATGGCGATGGAGATGAGGATGGGAATGGCGATGAGGATGAGGATGGAGATGGGGATGAGGATGGGGATGGAGATGGGGATGGAGAAGAGCTGGCCACAGCCCTGCCACGCACTCAGGAATAACATGCCCGCTGCCCTGCCTGCGCCTGCTGCCGGCAGCAGTTCCCGTCCGCCTCCGCTCCCTACCCTGACTTTCTGGTAATTCCGAGGCAGGAGAGGAGCGGGAGGGAGGTCGTGGGCGCCGTGCCCGGCGCCAGCCCCCCCTTCCCGTGCCGAGGGCGCCTGCATGCGCATGTCCCCACGCTTCGCTTTTCGGTCCCTCGCCGTCTCCCGGCGCGGCTGGCGGGGCTGGGGGAGGTGGCAGTGTCACTGCCAGCTGGGTACCGGTGTGCCCAGCCTGGCCCATGAGCTGCAGCTCATCCATCTGGGCTCGGGTGGGACTCTCTGGGAGTACCGGTCCAGCAGAAGTGTAAATAGACCATTCCCTTCGCAGCGTGCCCTCCTCTAGGACGGTCCCGTTCGTCCCCTTGTTGCTTTAGTATTAAGTTTACCTAATTTATTGGATGGGTGCTATCTTGTCGACTTAACACCGAGGAGCTTCTCTCAGCTGCTGGAGAGCCGTGTTGCAGGACAACGCCGAGCAGCTCTTTGGTGAATTCCTGACGAGCCCCCGTGGCCGGCTCACCCGGGGCTCCTCTCTCAGCCGTTATCCGCCGTTCTTTAGGATGTTCATGGTGCTTATTAGACTCCCAGTGATTGTAAGACGTCGTCCCCCTGTACCGCGATGGTAGCTGCCTACAGCCGCTGTACTGAAGAGAAGTGTCATGTTTGCTGTTCTAATAAAGGACTTTTATGAGAGAACGGTGGAGCTTCCCAGAGCGTCTCTGCTCCGACACAGCCCCTGGGCCAGACTCTGTCACTCTCACAGGGAAGAAGTTTTTCCTCCTGTTGAGGTGGAAATTCATGGGTTTCCCCTTGCTACCATCACCTCTTGTCCTATCCCAGGGCACCACTGACAAGAGCGTGGCCCCTTCTCCTTGACCCCCACCCTGCAGCGATTCATAAACATCCCCCCCAGCCTTTTCCTGACCCTTTCCCTTCCTGAGCACACTCCCTTGTCTGTGTGCACGGGGAGTGGTGATGGGTCCCCCAGAGCACTGCCGAAGTTTTCAATGTGAGGCCTCTTGAGGTCATCACGGGCTGGAGTCCAGGGCCAAATGCAAACCACTAACGGGTTGCACTGAGTGCATTTGTGTCTCAGAACGATGATCCTCCCCACCTGAGACGTCGGAGATCCAGGAATCACATCCTCTGGGCACCATGTAAAACACAGGCTGTAAGTTGTGCGTGTGGGGGAAGGAACAACCCAGGGATGGGTCCTGGAGGTGAGGGCAGAGCCACTTGCCAGATGCATCTCAGCTCTGGCTTCCAAGAGAGCAGCACTGGAGGTCTCTCTGGGCTGTCCAACCCCACCCAGGGCTCTGCCCCACGCTTGCCAGCTCTCAGAGCAGGTTGCATGGCACTGCTTCCATGGCTGCGTTGGAGGGCAGGTCCCAGACATCAAATACCTGCTCTAAGCACCGAGCCCTGCTCTGTCTGGCATCTACTGGCAAGGAAACCCTGCCCAGGTTTCCATCCGGACAATAATTTACCCCGGGAAAAAATCAGGAAGATGGGGATAATTCCTTTTTTTTCCCCCATGTGTGGTTTGAGCTGGCTCCTGAACCTCTGGTGGGATGCCAGGGCCCAGCTCAGTGTGGAGCCTCCTGCCACTCAGTCCTGGCCAGGGTGACAGTTGGGGTGACGGGGTTGACCCCAGGAGCACGCGTGGCCCAGCCAGGCCGCAAGGCAGCCGTTGGGTTCTCTCACTCTTCGGCTGCATCAGAATGAGGCGAGGCTGGAAAGCCTGCGCAGCCATGGCTGGAGGAAGAGGAAGAGGAAGAGGTGTTGCGTTGTGCGCTCAGATCAGCTATTCTTGCCCTCCGGAGGCACCAGAAGCAGGGCAGGGCTCTGCAGGCAGGGAGGGCAGGAAGAAATCCCACGGGAATTTGCGGAGAGACGACGGAGAAGGCAGAGAAAAGTGAGGAGGGGGCGGTGCGGGGAGGGGGTGCGGGAGAAAGAGTTGCAAGACAAGGGGTGCGGGAGAGGTGGGGGTGCGAGGGAAGGGGGTTGCAGAAGGGCTGCGAGGGAGGCGGTGCAGAGGAGAAGGCTGCGAGGGGCGGGGTGCAGAAGAACGGGCACAAGGGAGGGGATGGAAGGGAAGGGAGCGCAGGGGAACGGGATACAATGGAACGGGCTGCAACGGAACCGGGTGCAATGGAACGGGGTGCTGGGGGTGCCATCAGCCAGCGGTGGGAACGTGACGTTCTCCTCCTCGGCCATGAGAGGAGCCGTGCGGGAAGAACCTCCCAAGGCCCCCGAGGGCAGCCCCCGCCCCCTGCCCACCCCCGGGGCCGGCCCGGGCGGAGCGCTGCGTGGGGCGGTTCCTGCGCACCCGCGGCTGCCGGGACCGCGCCCGCTGCGGGTCCGCCCGGGGCTGGGGGTGGGCGCTGTGCTCCTCCTACCCCGGCTCCGTCACCCCCTCCTCTTGGCACCTTCTCCGGGTACCCCCCCCCCCCCCCCCAGAAAACCCCCTCCCTTTGTACGCCCCTCTGGGCACTCCCAGGGTGGTGGTCCCCGGGACACCCCCCCCCCCCCAATACCCTTTGTGCACCCCCGGAGTCGCGGTGCCCAGGGAGCATCCCCAGATCCCCCCCCTTTGCTTATACCCGAGGTGGAGGTCCCTGGGGTCCCCCCCGGCTTTGCACATCCCGGGGGGGGGACGGTCCCTGGGGTGACCCCCCCGGCTTTGCACATCCCGGGGGGTGACGGTCCCTGGGGTGACCCCCTCGGCTTTGCACATCCCGGGGATTGGCGGGGCCCCGTCCCCTCCCACGCGTGGGCGGCCCCTCTCCCGTCCCCTCCCCGTCCCCGTCCGGAGAACTCAACCCCCGGGGCGGTGCCATCCCAGGGCGGAGGCGGAACCCGGTGCCGGTGCCCATTGGGTGTCCCACCCGTATCCCACCCGTGTGTTTCCCCCCCCCCCCTCCCCGCAGCTCCCACCAGGATGTCGCGGCCGCTGTCGGACCAGGAGCGGCGAAAGCAGATCAGCATCCGCGGGATCGTGGGAGCCGAGAGCGTGGCCGAGCTGAAACGGGGCTTTAACCGGCACCTCCACTTCACCCTGGTCAAGGACCGCAACGTGGCCACCCCCCGCGACTACTACTTTGCCCTGGCTCACACCGTGCGCGACCACTTGGTGGGACGCTGGATCCGCACCCAGCAGTACTACTATGAGAAGGACCCCAAGGTGGGAGCCAGGGGATGCTGGGGGGGGGTGGGGGGCCGACCCCTCTTGGCAGGGCAGGGGGCGGTGGAGGGCGGTGGGATGCCCCCCTCCCCCCCAGGGTGGGTGCTGTATTATAGCAAGGGTGGGAGAGGGGGAATTTATTTAGCTTATGGGTGCAAACGCTTCTTCTGTGGGAAAATAGAGCGTGCGTGGGTCTTTTTTTTCTTGGTATCTGGGATATTCCCCCGTAACTTTGCCAAGCGCAGGGACTGGACTTTACCAAGCGCAGCCGCTGGCCTTTGCTTTGCACAAACAAACGGAGAGCGGCTTGGCCGGGAGCGGGGCGCAGGGCATGGGAATGGTGTTTGTTGTCCCAGGGCTCTGGCGTGGGTGCGGTCGGCCCAAAACAACTGCAAAACCTTCTAGGGGAAATTCGTCGAAAGGCTTGAACGAGCCCCAAGCCGGGCAGAGGCAGGTCTGGTTTAAAATAGGCGCAAGCCTAATCTGTGCCAAGTGGGAAAGGGTCGGTTGGTGCAGGTGTTCCTGGGCTGCGCAGGGCTCTGGATTACAGCTTAATCCCCTCCTGACACCTGGGCAGCCCTGTCCGCTCCAATTTCCTCCCTGCCAGGGTGGCCCTGCCAGCGCCTCGCTGGGACCGTGCCAGCCCCGATCGCTCAACCCCCCCACCCAGCCTGTTGTGTAGCGGTGAGGAAAAAAGATGAGCCTGTTCCAGGGCTTGAATCTGAGGACTCTCTTGGGTAGCTGAGCTGGGCACCGTCCGCCCGGCATCCTTCCGTCCGGCTCTGCTGGGACCAAACCCCTAAGCCCAAGCGATCCTGGCCAGCACGTCCCATCGCCGTCCCCTGCCCGACCCCTGGGGAAACTTGTCAAGTCAGCGACTTCCCCCAGCCTAAATCCTTCCTTAAAACCTGCCGGTGCTGACGCCGGGGGACAGCTTACACAAGCCTCTGTGTTACCGGCCGCATCCTGCACCCGTCACGTCAGCGAGAAGGGAGGAGAGGACAAGGCTGAGAGCGAAACCCCTGGGGATGGCGGGGGAAGAAACCCTTGGCCCGGCTGCTCGCTTGGTGTTCTGGTTGCTCTGCAGCTCGGGGCCACGTTAGGAAACGTCTCCTCTTTAAAGCTGAACTTTGTCCTGCCGCCGGCACGTTTGGGGTGACCGCCCTGGAGCTGTCCCCGCTCTGGGTCAGGGTGCTGGGGCTTGTCCAAACTCAACCATTTTGGTGCTCCCCTCTTCCCAGCTCGGGAAATAGCAGCGGCAGGAGAGCAGGGCTGGGGCTGCAGGGCACGGCCACCTCAGGGCCTTGGAGGAGCCCCAGCCATCAAATTCCTGGTGCAAACTCTGTTCAGTGGTGGCTTTTTTCCTCTTACTTCAAAATAATGCCCAGTAGCAGCTTCTGGGGTCCAGAAGAGACTCCTTGAACCCCAGGAAAGGTGACCAGGGGGTGTTTTTCTCTTTCAGAGGATTTACTACCTCTCCCTGGAGTTCTACATGGGGCGGACGTTGCAGAACACCATGATCAACCTGGGGCTGCAGAACGCCTGCGATGAAGCCATCTACCAGGTGAGCACCCCAAGGAGGTGCTGAGGACTCGGACTGGGGGGGTCTCGGTGCTCACCAGCTCCTGGGGATGTCTGTGTTTTACCCTGTGAGCTGCAAGCCATTCCCTGAGCCCCAAGTGGATCCTTACTGGAGAAACTGCTCCAGAAGCTGCTCTTCAAAGCCCTGGGGCCTCAGCTGGGGTTTGCAGCCCAGCAGCTGAATGCCAAGGGATGCTGGGGCACGGTGCTGCCGAGCACCGGTGGGATGCGGAGCCAAGCCCGTAAACTGCAAGCTCATGGTTGTGTACACGAGGCCATTAATAGCTCTGATCAATGGCAGAGGGGAATAAAACCTTGGCCCGACTCAACCCCGGCTTGGAGCTGGCACCACGTGGATTACAGAAGGTTTCTGGATGGCTCCTTTCCCCCATGCCCTGTGCGTGGGACCCTCTGACCAACGCCGTTGAACGTGGCTGGGGTGGTTGCACAACAGCTGGAGCAGCTTTTGAGCCGGGGCATTCAGAGGAGAGGAACTTCATTGTCAAGTTTTGGGTTTTTTTATCTCGTGGCCTTGTGATAAGGGCAGCTGGGGTGAGGGGAGAGGGGAAGAGCCTGGGATGCTGCATGGTGAGAGCCTGGGCAAGAGAAAAGGGTGAGGTTATTTGGAAATTAGACCCCCCTTGCAGTGCTGGGGCAGCTCAGGAGTGCTCAGCACAGCAGAGACAGGGACCTGGTGGAGCGGGGCCAGAGGAGCCCCAGCAATGCTGGGAGGGCTGGAACCCCTGTGCTGGGAGCCAGGCTGGGAGAGATGGGGGGGTGCAGCCTGCAGAGGAGAAGGCTCCCCAAGGGGAGACCTTCTGGGGGCCTTGCAGGACTTGAAGGGGCCTGGCAGAAAGATGGGGAGGGACTTTTGAGCAGGGCCTGTTGGGACAGGACAAGGGGGGATGGTTTGAAAGTAAAAGAGGGAGATTCAGAGTGGAGAGAAGGGAGAAATTGTTGGTGCTGAGGGTGGGGAGAGCCTGTGCCAGGCTGCCCAGAGAGGTGGTGGCTGCCCCATCCCTGGCACCATTGCAGGGGAGGTTGCCCGGGGCTCTGAGCACCCTGCTCCAGTTGCAGATGGCACTGCTCTCTGCTGGGTGCAGGGGGGTTGGACTGGATGGCCTTGAAAGGTCCCTTCCAACCCAAAGCAGTCTGGATTCTCTGATTCTCTTTGCAGCAATGGCTGGTGAAGCTCTCAGGGAAATGCTCCTTGGTCCATACGCAGTGTCCCCAGGACACACGTACCAAACGCTTCTAAAATAAAACGTTTGGCATAAATTAAATCCCATAAAACATTTCTGGAGATGTTCCAGGCTGCCACTGAAATCCAGACCTGTGCAGCCCAGTGCCACAGAACACTGGCGAGGCTGTGACCGGTACTGGTGCTCTCAGACCTGGCTGTGACTGGTTGGTTGTGGAGGATGTGCTGCCCACTGACATCTTAGGGTGGCCATGGGACCACGGGACATCAGGGGGCTGTTGGACCAAGAGGTTTCCGTGGGAAAAGGTGGCTGGGAAGGCACCAGTTTATTCCCGCTGAGCTGCCCGAGGAGCTTTGCGTAGGCAAAGCCTCTTCCTCCCACAGCAGCCCTGGCTGGAAACCTTCCTTGGAGCAGGGGTGTAGCTGCTTCTCTGGGCATCTCTGGTATCAGGGGATGCCTGGAGCCAGGGGGATGGGCACCTGGGTGCCTACCCCAGGGAGATGGAGGCTCTGGGGGAGCAGGAACACGGTACCTGTCTCCGTGAGATGAGAATGAGCCCTGGGAGACCTGCCCAAAATGTCTAGGGACATGAGAGCAGCACCCTGGTCATAACCGGGTGCCCCCCAGATCCAGGAGCTTGTCCAAGGCAAGGTCAGGGGCACGCATGTCCCTTGCAAAGTCTTCTGGAGTGACTTGGAACACCAGAGGTGGTCCCTGCTACACTGTGGAGGGGGAGAGGGGCTGCTTTGGGTGCAAATCACTTGCAGGGATGGGTCTTGCAGGCTTTTCACCCATCCTGGAGCCCACCAAAAAGGGGGATGGCAGCAGTGGGTGCAGAGCAGCACCCAGGGGGGTGTTGCCACCAGTGCCTTCCCTCCACGGGGCTGGGCACTCTGAAACCCTCCAGCCCATTTCCTTTTCCCTCTTATCTATAGCTCGGGCTGGACATGGAGGAGCTGGAGGAAATCGAGGAGGACGCTGGTCTCGGCAACGGTGGTCTCGGCAGGCTTGCTGGTGAGAGAGCCCCTCAAAGGGTCTCGTTGCCTGGGTGGTGGGGCTCAGCCCCACTGCAGGGGGGTACCCAAACCTGGGGTGGGGGTGGGTGGTACTGCTCCATCCTCTCCAGCAAAAGAGGTGCTGGGTGACCAGTGAGCGAGTGGTGGCCCTGGCTTGTGTCCCGGTGGCTGCCATCGGCTCTCCACGGGCAGAAGGAGCTGCAGTGCCATGGGGCTCCTGGCTCTGTGGGGAAGTGCAGCTCCCTGCCCTCCTCTCCCCCTGGCAGCCTGCTTCCTCGACTCCATGGCCACGCTGGGGCTGGCAGCCTACGGCTACGGCATCCGCTACGAGTACGGCATCTTCAACCAGAAGATCCGGGATGGGTGGCAGGTATGGACAATGGCGTGTGGCCCTCGACCTCCCCTGGCACAGCCAAAGCCCTGAGTCCCTTCAGTCAGGGCAAGGTCAGGGTGTACAGACACTCTCCCTTAGCTTGGAGGCTGCTGGAGGCAGAGATGGTGCTGTGATATTTCACACTCGCCAGATTTCTCAGATGAGTTTAATTCTGGGCTCCCCAGTCCAAGGGAGACAAGGAACAACTGGAGAGAGGCCAGCAGAGGCTACAGAGATTCTGAGTGGCCTGGAGCATCTCTGTGCTGGGGCCAGGCTGAGAGCCCTGGGGCTGTGCAGCTGGAGAAGAGCAGCCTGAGAGGGGAGCTGAGCAATGCTGAGCAAGAGATAAAGGGCCCCGGGGGGCAAGAGGATGGGGACAGACTCTGATTGTCAGTGGTGCCCAGGGACAGGACAAGGGGCAATGGGCACAAACTGGAAGCCAGGAGGTTCCACCTGAGCAGGAGGAGAAAGTTGTTTGGTGTGAGGGTGTGGGAGGCTGTGCCAGGCTGCCCAGAGAGGCTGTGGAGTCTCCTTCTCTGGAGAGATTCCCACCCCGGCTGGACCCTGCGCTGCTGGGCCCCTGCTCTGGGTGCCCCTGCTGGATGGAGCAGGGGGTGCCACCAGGTCAGCTCCAGAGGGCCCTGCCAGCCCCCACCAGTCTGTGGTTCTGTGTGACTCTGTGATTTTTAAACCAGTGCTAGCTCTTCGCATCCCTCCATGCAGTGGGGAAGTTTGTTCTCCATCCCAGCTGCCTCTGGCACAGAGGGCCTGGGATCAGCCTGGCGTAATGGTTTCCAGTCAAGCCTGTTAGTGGCCCCATTAATTAGCAAAAAGCTGTGAGTCATCAGCAGGACAACTTCTCCTTCTCAGCTGGGTTTCTGCAGATGCAGGGACATGAACCGTACCCCCACCATACCCCCACCGTATCCCCTTCCTGGAGCTGCTGCAGCAGCAGAGCGGAGGGGTCAGTGCTTCCATCTCTCCGGCGTTGCCGCACGGAGCCACAGCCACCCCGTGCCCTACCAGCAGTGGGGACCTTTCCTCCTCCGCGCTGTGAAGCAGCAGTTCCCTGGCTGCCGTGTCCCAACGGGGCTTATCTCCTCTGGCCCTCACACAACATCCCTGCCACCCTCCGACCTGGCGATGCTTGTGCTGGGCTCTCCCCTGCCACGGTCCTGCTGGGGTAGGGAAGGACTTTGCTTCGTTAAGCGGTCTGCAGATTGAAACGCCAATTAAGAGGGCTAATGGCATCTCAGTGGCAGCCCGGTGGTGTTAGCGATGTGCTAAGAGAAATGTTGCTTTCGTAATCGTTTTGGTTGGATGAGAGCAAGATTAAGATTATTGAGTCCAACCGTTCCCCCAGCGCTGCCAGGGGCCACTGACCCGTGGTCCTCAGTGCCACAGCTCCACGGCTTTGATCTCCAGGGATCACGGGGACTCCACCCCTGCCCTTTCATCCCCCACCTCACAGAATCGCAGAATTTCCGAGGTTGGAAAGACCTTTAAGATCATCTGGTCCAATCATGAACCTAACAATGAGAAGACCTCGACTAAACCATATCCCTCCTCACCCCTGTCCATCACCCCTCCGGCAGCGAGACCCCAGGGTGCTGGGTGGTGTGGGCAGATCCCTGCCTCTGGGCTCACCTCATCCACATTTAGGGCAGACAGACTCGGAACCATCATCCCCTTGGCCATGAGCAGCCAGAGCCTTCCCTGGGCACCCTCCAGGTGAGGTCCCCGTGGTTGGGTGACCTTGTCACCGCTCTTTCTCCCTCTGGCAGGTGGAAGAAGCTGACGACTGGCTCCGGCATGGCAACCCCTGGGAGAAAGCCCGTCCCGAGTACATGTTGCCCGTGCACTTCTACGGCCGGGTAGAGCACAGTGCCAGCGGTGCCAAGTGGGTTGACACCCAGGTACGGGTCTTGTGGGGCTTGTCCCATCACCTGGTGGGCTCTCACTGGCCAGCTTCACCCTGGGAACCAGTGAGGGCAGCATCCCTGTCTGGGGAGAGTTGCACCGGTGAGGTGGCTTCACTGGAGAGGAAAAGGCTTCTCCTGGGGCAGAGCAAATTGGGGAGGAGGTGGACGTGGGGATGGGGACAGGTTTTGCTGCTCCACATCTGCAGCCAACCTCTGAACCAGCTCCAGCAGGTCCATGTGCAAGGCACAGCCCAGCACAACGGTTTAAACTAAGCCTCTCCTGATCCTCGCAAGCCTCTCGCCATCCTCTGAGGGCTCCTGCCAAACAGCATCCGCTGGGCAGACCCAGGGGAGCCGGGGTGTCCCCAGGGGAGGGGTTTGGGTACCAACCGCATCCCCACGCACACAGCCCTGTCAAGGTGGACGCACATCCGACTCCGAGCTCACTCCTGACAGATGTCTGTGGGATAGGAGGGCTCCGGCAGGGCAGGGGGGACATGGGGGGGGACACCAGTGCCCTGGCTGCCCTGCCGATGTCCTAGGTGGTGCTGGCTCTGCCCTACGATACCCCCGTGCCCGGGTACATGAACAACACCGTCAACACCATGCGTCTGTGGTCGGCTCGAGCACCCAACGACTTCAACCTGCGGGACTGTGAGTGGGTGCTGGTGGGGTGCTGAGCGGGATGGGGCACAGGGAGGGTTCCACACCCATCTTATCCCTCTGCTCCTTCCCAGTCAACGTTGGAGACTACATCCAGGCTGTGCTGGACAGAAACCTGGCTGAGAACATATCCCGTGTCCTCTACCCCAACGACAATGTAAGTTGGGATGCAGAGGGGGGGTCCCTCATGTAGGGAGAACCCCCACTCACCAGGATGTTGCAGAGATGGTTGAGTGGTCCAGGTCTTCTGTAGAGCTTGATTGGGGATTGATGCCTCTCAGCAGCACTGCCCGGGCTGCAGCAGAGATAAATCTATTCCTGGGTGAACTGAAAGAGGGGAGATTTGGATTAGATATTGGGAGGAAATTGTTGGTGCTGAGGGTGGGGAGAGCCTGTGCCAGGCTGCCCAGAGAGGTGGTGGCTGCCCCATCCCTGGCACCATAGCAGGGGAGGTTGCCCGGGGCTCTGAGCACCCTGCTCTAGCTGCAGATGGCCCTGTCCCTGCAGGGGGGTTGGACTGGATGGCCTTGAAAGGCCCCTTCCAACCCAAACCAGGCTGTGATTCTATGGACTCCATGCTCAGCACAGTAGAAGGAATGGGGATGAGCACATCCTGCTGCAGACAAGTTCCTCGAGTCTCACAGGAAGGCAAACTGATGAACTGTGCTGGCCCATCCCTTGCAGCCCAGGACCGGAGATTGTCCCTCACATTGCCCCTTGCATCCTAACCTCTTGCTGTGGGTGTTCATGCCATGCTGCACGGGGCACTATGGGATGTATAGCCCTTCCCTGGGCACAGAACAAGCTGAGGAGCAGAGGAAGGTGTTGAAGGGCAGCTCTCCTTGCTCTGCAGCCTGTTTTGAGCAGGTCCTGATGGGGTTTTTTTTCTCCATTTAATTGTACCCCAGCCTGGTGAGAAGACCTGGGGGCACCACAGCTCTAGATCCCCTCTCACAGACCAGTGGCTTGATGTTCTGTGCCATGTGAATGGTGGTTTTCATTTTTGTCTTGGAAACAGCTGATACAACTCCTGTGGTTTTCCTTCCCACTGCCCCAGTGTCTCAGGGGGTACTTTTTGTGAGCAGAATTCTCAAACCAGGGCACTGGGGTGACCAGCTTTTCACGCTGCTTGGGGTAGGGGCTGGGATTTAAACCTCTGTTTATACCAGCACATCTCCAAAACCCTGTGATGGGAGCTGGGCAGCGAGAAGACATTGGGGTTTGAGCTGCTGCCAACAGTGGTGCTGGGGAAGCCCCAGGTGCTTCCAGCGTGCGGTGGCTCTGTGCCAGCCTGGGTGCCCATGCTGCAGGGCATCCTGGGCAGCATGGTACAATCCAACATCATCCTTCTCCTCTGCTGGCAGTTCTTCGAAGGGAAGGAGCTGCGGCTGAAGCAGGAGTACTTCGTGGTGGCTGCCACCCTCCAGGACATCATACGCCGCTTCAAAGCGTCCAAATTCGGGAGCACGGACAGCGTCCGAACCGTGTTCGATTCCTTCCCCGACCAGGTAGGAGCCAGGGCTGCTCTGGCAGGTTCCTCGGAGCTCGTTTTGATGCCTCCCAGATGCACAGCCAGGGCTGGAGAGGTTTTGTGGAGCCTCCATGGGTGCCCCTGCCCAGTCCCCGTGTGCCACCCCCGCTCTCCCCGCAGGTCGCCATCCAGCTGAACGACACGCACCCCGCCATGGCCATCCCGGAGCTGATGAGGATTTTCGTGGACATCGAGAAGCTGCCGTGGAACAAGGTAGGGAGACCCAACCTGGCCCTGGGGTCCCTTCCGTTTGCACCCACCCACCTTGCCCGCAGCGGAGAAACCGGGGAACCGGTTTGGTAGCTGTCGGTGGCCTGGGGAGCGATGTGGAGCAGGCAGGTTGGGTTTAACCGGTATGGACTTGGAGAAGCTGGCTCAGCTGTGCCCCTGGCTATGGCAGGAAGACCATGCGTGGAGCTGTCTCCACCCTCGCCACTCAGCACTGGGTTTCCCCCCTGGCAGGCCTGGGACATCACCAGGAAGACCTTTGCCTACACCAACCACACGGTGCTACCTGAAGCCCTGGAGCGCTGGCCGGTGGATCTGGTGGAGAAGCTGCTCCCCAGACACCTGCAGATCATCTATGAGATCAACCAGAGACATCTGGATGTAAGTGCCTTGGGGCAGCACGGGAGCACAAGCCAATGATTTTGATGGTGGGTGGCGTCCAGGTGGTTCTGGCTGCTATTTTGGGAGGCTGGTGTGCTCTTCCCACCATTCTGTTGCCATCTCGCAGTTCGTGGCTGTTTTAAAGACTTCACCCGTTGCTCCAGGGACGTCCCTGTTGGCATTTCTTCCTGGAGAAGTTATGGGGTCAGGGCTACAAAGGAGGTGGTGGTTTGTCCTCCTGGTCTGGCAGGACAAGGCTTTTGCCAAGATGACCCTGCTGGTCCAGCATGTGCCCGCAAGCCCTTCTCCGTGGGGACTTGGGGTGTCCTTCTGTCCGGAGACATCCCTGCTGGGGAAGGGCACCCTTTGGAGAGGTTTTGCAGAGTCACTCTGGAGTAAAAGCCACTGCTCTGGCTGGTGGCAGATGCACTGGGGGACATCACTGTGGCCACCTTTTTGGGAGCCAGTGGGTGGGACATCCCTAATCACCAGCACCATCCACCACCTCTCCATCCTCCACCGGCAGCACATCGCATCCCTCTTCCCCAACGACGTGGACCGGCTGCGGAGGATGTCCCTGATCGAGGAGGGAGGCACCAAGAGGATCAACATGGCCCATCTCTGCATCGTCGGCTCCCACGCTGTCAACGGCGTGGCCAAGATCCACTCCGAAATTGTCAAGACTCAAGTGTAAGCGTGGGGAGGGAGGCCAGGGGAGGATCACCCTCAGCTTGGGAACGGTGGTGCCGCCAGGGTGGGGGAGACTGAAGCTGTCCTCTCCTCCTCCTTGGCCTCACAGCTTCGAGGACTTCGCAGCGCTGGAGCCGGAGAAGTTTCAGAACAAGACCAACGGCATCACCCCGCGGCGCTGGCTCCTGCTCTGCAACCCGGGGCTGGCAGAGCTCATCGCAGAGGTAACGGTGTGCGGGGGGTGTGCTGGTCCCCAGCCTTCCCGACCCCAGGAATGCTGCCCCCAGGGACACCACTCCAACCTCAGCTGAGGCCAAAGGGATGAGGTTCAACAAGGCCAAGGGCCGGGTCCTGCCCTTGGGTCACAACAACCCCTGCAACGCTCCAGGCTGGGGCAGAGCGGCTGGAAAGGGCCCAGCAGGAAAGGACCTGGGGGGGTTGGTTGACAGCAGGCTGGAGATGAGCCAGTGTGTGCCCAGGTGGCCAAGGTGGCCACCAGCATCCTGGCTTGTGTCAGCACTGGTGTGGCCAGCAGGACTAGGGCAGGGATCATCCCCCTGGACTGGGCACTGGGGAGGCTGCCCTTCAAATCCTGGGGTCAGTTCTGGGCCCCTCACTCCCAGCAGGACAGTGAGGGGCTGGAGCGTGGCCAGAGAAGGGCAACGGAGCTGGGGAAGGGGCTGGAGCACAAGGGTGCTGAGGAGCAGCTGAGGGACCTGGGCTTGTTGAGCCTGGAGCAAAGGAGGCTGAGGGGAGACCTTCTGGCTCTGACAGCTCCTGACAGGAGGTTGGAGCCAGGGGGGTTCAGTCTCTTCTCCCAAGGAACAAGCAACAGGACAAGAGGAAACAGCCTCAAGTTGCCCCAGGGGAGGTTTAGGTTGGAGCTGAGGAACAATTTCTTCCCCTTGAGGTTTGTCCAGGGCTGTGCCAGGCTGCCCAGGGCAGGGGGGG
This sequence comes from Todiramphus chloris collaris, assembly GCA_025345505.1. NCBI lineage: Eukaryota > Metazoa > Chordata > Aves > Coraciiformes > Alcedinidae > Todiramphus > Todiramphus chloris. The sequence continues at coordinate 3,075,714 of JANVCC010000043.1, read as the reverse complement.
AGTCCCCGTGATCCCTGGAGGGGTTTCCAAGCTGTGGAGCTGTGGTGCTGAGGGACAGGGGTCAGTGGTGCCCTGGCAGTGCTGGGGGAACGGTTGAACTTGATGATCTTCAAGGTCTCTTCCAACCAAAACACTTCTGAGATTTGCTGATTCACATCTTCTAAACAGTCAAGCTCTGTTGGTATCTCACCTGAGGGCTCTGCTCCAGCTTGCCCAGCTCCCAGCTTCGCTGGGCAGCAGTCCCGTGCCCGACGCGGGCGGTGGCTCCCATCCTGTGCCCAGCCCGTGCCTGTGCTCCTCTTGCAGAAAATAGGAGAGGACTACGTGCGGGACCTGAGCCAGCTGACGAAGCTGCACGAGTTTGTGGACGACGACCTCTTCATCCGGGAGGTTGCCAAAGTGAAGCAGGTGAGGGGGGCGGGCAGCGGGGACGCAGACCCGGGGACCGCAGCCGGGGGCTGACGCGCTCCCTCCCCTCGCCCAGGAGAACAAGGTGAAGTTCGCGCTGTACCTGGAGAAGGAGTACAAGGTGAAGATCAACCCTTCGTCCATGTTCGATGTGCACGTGAAGAGGATCCACGAGTACAAGCGGCAGCTGATGAACTGCCTGCACATCATCACCATGTACAACCGTAAGCCACCGCGTGCCCCGAGGGGACGCGCTGCCCCCGGGGGTGCCCAGGCACCCCTACCCCACCCCGGGCTGCAGCTGGAACGGAGGGTGACACCACGCTGCTGTCTTCTCCAGGCATCAGGAGGGATCCTGCGAAGGTCTTCGTGCCGAGGACGGTGATCATTGGGGGCAAGGTAAGCTGGGTCAGGAGGAAGAAGTCCTTGCAAATGCCCTAGGGGGGTTGGGTGCAGATGTTCTCATGGAGCCCAGTCTATGAAGCTCTGCCAGAAAGTGCTGGGGTTGCACTTGTTGGCTTCATCCCAAACAAGGCACCGAGTTTAGGGGTCCTTGCACAACAATGTGTGCTGTCTGTGGTCACACAAGACCCCAGAAACTTGGTGGCACAACACATGTTGGGTGAGGGATGGGAGCAGGGCTAAGTGGGTGCCCGCCTGGGCACACGGGAGGCAGGTGCTCCCCACCTGGCCCTGGCACCAGCCCTCTGGGCTCACCCATGGCTTTTCTCCTAGGCTGCCCCAGGGTATCACATGGCTAAAATGATCATCAAGCTCATTAATGCTGTGGCTCACGTGGTGAACAACGACCCCATTGTGGGGAGCAAGCTGAAGGTCATCTTCCTGGAGAACTACAGGGTCTCTCTGGCAGAGAAAGGTAACCCACGTGGAGTGTGCTGTGGGAAGGGGAAGGCTACCCTGTGGCTGTCCACCAGCCCATGGCTTCATCACTGCCAGACAGCAGATCTAACATCCTTTGGCACGGTACAAACCCAAAGCTGGTCATCATGAACCCCTTGTGTCCCTGGGCTTTGTTGGCAGTGATCCCTGCTACCGACCTGTCGGAGCAGATCTCCACGGCAGGCACCGAGGCGTCGGGTACGGGGAACATGAAGTTCATGTTGAATGGGGCTCTGACCATCGGCACCATGGATGGAGCCAACGTGGAAATGGCTGAGGAAGCTGGAGAGGAAAACCTGTTCATCTTTGGCATGAGGGTGGAAGACGTCACGGAGCTGGACAGGGAAGGGTGAGGGCTGGGGATGCTGCCGAGGGGCCACCAGAGGCAGCCAGAGCAGCACCATCTCATCTCATCTCATCTCATCTCATCTCATCTCATCTCATCTCA
>JANVCC010000043.1:3062883-3073948 GCA_025345505.1 Todiramphus chloris collaris | reverse complement strand
CATCTCATCTCATCTCATCTCATCTCATCTCATCTCATCTCATCTCATCTCATCTCATCTCATCTCAACCCTTCCCTGCCAGGTACAATGCCCAGGAGTACTACAACCGGCTCCCCGAGTTGAAGCAGGCCATTGACCAGATTGCCAACGGCTTCTTCTCCCCAGAGGAGCCTGACCTCTTCAAAGACGTGGTCAACATGCTCTTCCACCACGACCGGTGAGACCTGGCGTGCCTGGCTTGGGTCTCTCCACCAAACTCCTGGTGCACATGCAGAGCAGTCCCCTGCACTACCCCTCCACCCTCTGACTGGCAAGGTCCTCTTTTTCTGGCCCCAATGTTGTGCACGTGGATGAGCAGTTGGTGCTCCACGGGTACAAAAGGCTCTCCATGGAGGGCACTTCACACTTGCTGCATTAAAGCCTGGGGTACGTTAAAGCCAAGACACGTTTTGGAGCTCAACCCTCACCAGGTGACAGATGCTTTCAGAGACCTCAAGGGCTTTCCTGGCTGGAGCACTAAGCAGCCAAGGGTGTTTGCACTGGGGAAATGTTTTCCTGGTGAGCTGACACGGGCTGTGTCCTCCCAGGGTGCCCATCCAGCCTCTGCCCCAGCCCCTGCGGGCAAGCAGGGCTCTGAACAAACACCTTGGGGAGGATGAATTCCTCTGAAGCATTTACCTCTCTGCTCGCACTGGGGAGGCCACTCCTCAAATCCTGGGGTCAGGTTTGGGCCCCTCACTCCCAGCAGGACATTAAGGGGCTGGAGCGTGGCCAGAGAAGGGCAACGGAGCTGGGGAAGGGGCTGGAGCACAAGTCTGGTGAGGAGCAGCTGAGGGACCTGGGGTTGTTGAGCCTGGAGCAAAGGAGGCTGAGGGGAGACCTTCTGGCTCTGACAGCTCCTGACAGGAGGCTGGAGCCAGGGGGGTTGGGCTCTGCTCCCAAGGAACAAGCGACAGGAGAAAAGGAAACGGCCTCAAGTTGCCCCAGGGGAGGTTTAGGTTGGAGCTGAGGAACAATTTCTTCCCCTTGAGGGTTGTCCAGGGCTGTGCCAGGCTGCCCAGGGCAGGGGTGGAGTCCCCATGATCCCTGGAGGGGTTTCCAAGCTGTGGAGCTGTGGTGCTGAGGGACAGGGGTCAGTGGTGCCCTGGCAGTGCTGGGTTAATGGTTGGACTGGATGATCTGAAAGGTCTCTTCCAACCAAAGTGATGCCATGATTTTGTTCTATGATTCCATTTGTGCTGGAGGAAGCCCCAGGGCTGGCAGCCCAAGCCCCATGCACTGCAGCTCCCACCTACTTGTTTCTGCTGTTGCCAATTCCCCCTCTTCTTCACCTCTACAGGTTTAAAGTGTTTGCAGACTACGAGGCTTATGTCAGATGCCAGGAGAAGGTCAGCGAGCTGTACCTGGTGAGTGCCACCCAGGGGTGAGGTGGGGGAGCTACGATGGGGACACAACACCCCATCCCGGAGAAGGGAGCTGGTGGGGTTCCCCATGTAGATGGTTTCCTGGCATGGAGGCTCCTGGTTGAGAGGGGTTGAGAGCCAGTCTTGGGGCCCACGTGGCACCCACGGGCACAAGCCATCCAATCCCACCGCTCTCCTCGCAGAACTCCAAGGCGTGGACCAAGATGGTCATCAGGAACATCGCGGCGGCCGGCAAGTTCTCCAGCGACCGCACCATCAAGGAGTACGCCCGAGACATCTGGCACGTGGAACCCTCCGACCTGAAGATCCCACCCCCCAACGAGCCCCGGGAAGCGGCCGAGGACAAGACCCCCAACGGGACGGCGGCGTAGGGAGGGGGACGGAGTCACCGGTGGGACCCGAGCACCCGCGGGCTGTAAAGTTGTCTCTGCTGTCTCGTGTCTCCCGTTGCTGCTGCTGCTGCTGGGTTCCTCCGGGGGGGGAAGGTGGGGGGTGGGGGGGGGTTTTATACCATGCGGAAAGAGAAACTGCGTCGCCGTCTCGCTTGCGTCGCTGCTAAAATTAGAAGTGCCACCGGAGGCCACGGGGCTGTTGGCCCAAGCCTAAAATTAGGGACTGGGCTCGTTCGCACCCACGCTAACGGAGAAAGAAGGGGAAAGGGGTGAGGTGGTGGGGCTGGGTGTGGGATAGGGTGGGGGGCACAGCTGGGCACAGCTGGCTGCGCCCCCGCAGGCGCTGCTGAGGCAGGACTTGGCGTGCAGCTCTCGCCCATCCTGAGGCATCAGTGCCAGGGGGGTTTTTGGAGTCAGACCCCTGTACCCCTCCCCTGCTCCATACGATGCTTCTGGCCACGGCTGCACGGTCCCGTCCCCGGAGCAGCGCCCAGGTCGCAGCCGTTTCCCCATCCCCTGAGCAACCTGCAGCCCTCTCCAGGCAGGGGGAGCATTAGGAAGTTTCTCCGTTAGTTTTTATTCCGTACAGCAGTGAATTCAGTGCAACGAGAGGGGTTCCTGGGGGTCCGAGGGAGTGCTCGTGGTGGCCGCGCACGGCAGCTGGGCTCACTTCATCTGCAAGAAGTCTCTGCAACAAGACGCAATAAACTGCACCCTGTGTCACTGACTGCCCTGAGCCTCCTTTCTGATCCCTGGGTGTGGGGACACCTCTCCTGGGAAGAAAGGCTGAGAGTGTTGGGGGGTGCAGCTGGAGAGGAGAAGGCTCTGGGGAGACCTTCTGGGGGCCTTGCAGGACTTGAAGGGGCCTGGCAGAAAGATGGGGAGGGACTTTTGAGCAGGGCCTGTTGGGACAGGACAAGGGGGGATGGTTTGAGACTAAAAGAGGGAGATTCAGAGTGGAGAGAAGGAGAAATTGTTGGTGCTGAGGGTGGGGAGAGCCTGTGCCAGGCTGCCCAGAGAGGTGGTGGCTGCCCCATCCCTGGCACCATTGCAGGGGAGGTTGCCCGGGGCTCTGAGCACCCTGCTCTAGTTGCAGATGGCCCTGCTGGGTGCAGGGGGGTTGCACTGGATGGCCTTGAAAGGTCCTTTCCAACCCAAACTACTTTATGATCTCTGAATGTGGGTCTGAGCTGGGCTTAGACCAAAGCTGCATCTCTGTAACCATGGCAAATAGGAGCTGGGGTCTGACTCCAGGGCCAGCTCCCCACGACACCTGGGTCAAGAATGAGCTCAATGACTGTAGCTCAAAAAATTGATGCTAGCAAGCACTGTAAAGAAGCAGGAGCAGGGAGAAGGCAGCCACAAGGTTGCAGCAGGGGAGGTTGCAGCAGGGGAGGACGTCCCCATGGGAGAAGAGGCCGAGGCTCCTTCTGTTCTCCCCCCACCCCCCCTTTCTGCAGAGCAGCTCTTACTTCACCAGGGTGGGCAGCTCGGGGTTGAAGGAGATGTAGTCATGGCCCAGGCCCAGCTTTTCAGGAAAGGTTATGAACTTCACCTTGGCTTTGTCCTTGTAGGCGCTGCGAGCCACCTCGAAGAGCTGCCGTGGGGGAGGGGAACGTGGTTAGTGGCACCTGCAGGGGACCCCAAACCCTCTTCTGGGACCAGACACCCCCTCTCCCTCTCCTCCAGCCCCCTGAATCCAGGCTAAACCAGTACCCACCCCCCGTTAAAGCCTGTGTGGTGATGGTGGTACCCACCTTGCGACCCAGATGTGGAGGCAACACATCATCATCTTCTGCATGCAGGATGAGGAGCGGGCAGTTCAGCACCTTCACACTGGGGGCAGCAAGCACAGCACCAAGGAGTCACCCCAGAGCCAGCTGACCCATGGGAGCCTCCTTGGGTGCTGCTAAAACACCCACAGCAACCCTGACTCCCCTCTCTGGGTGCTGCCTCTCAGAGCCAGCCCGGCCCAGGGCAACTGGGGTGATGCCCACCCTGCTCACCCAAGCACTCCAATAACCTGCAACCCTCACCACAGGGTGCTCAGGCTTCAGAACCACCCGTGAGCCAGGTGGGTTTTAGCACAGACGCCCACAAACACGGTGGGCAGGACCCTGCCACCCCAGGATGCTGAGCTGGGCGTGAGACAGCAGCACGTAGAGCTCAAGAAATAAAAGATGTTGGCTGGTGGACTTTGCTCATTTGTAACCTTGATATCTGAAGCTATGCAGAGTAAGCATGAGTAAGCTGGGCAAACACAAATATAAGCACAGGGATTGTGTGATGTGACATAGTGACAGGGCAAGAGGAAGCAGCCTCAAGATACAGCAGGGGAGGTTTAGGTTGGAGCTGAGGAACAATTTCTTCCAGCTCCATGAGGGTTGTCCAGGGCTGTCCCAGGCTGCCCAGGGCAGGGGTGGAGTCCCCGTGATCCCTGGAGGGGTTTCCAAGCCGTGGAGCTGTGGTGCTGAGGGCCATGGGTCAGTGGTGCCCTGGCAGTGCTGGGGGAACAACTGGACTTGATCTTTCCCAACTAAAATGATTCTATGTCCAACCCCTCCCTCCTCAGCCAGGTGGCCCCACCATCATCCCCTCAACCCCTCGGGGATGGCTGTGCCCCCCTCTCCAGGCACTCACTTCTCATCGCTGCGGAAGAACATGTTACCCAGGGCCAGCGAGTCCAGGATGAGGTACCCAAAACCTGGGAACTGTCGGTAGATCTGCCAGGGAGGAAGGTGGGGGGGCTGCCACATCATGGCTTTGATCGCTGCCCACTTCCCTTGCTGGGGGGGGGGCTAGAGCTCCAGGCAGCTGGGGCTGCCACCGCTGAGGGACCAGTGCCACCAGAGCCCCGTCCCCACCGCTGCTGGGGGACCCCTCAGGCAGAGCTCACCTTGGTGATGGGGATGTGGGCGGCTGCCTCACGGATGTTGGTGTAGGGTGATTCCAGCACCACGGCATCAACCTGGACCCCTGAGGGCAGAGTGGGGCACAGCAAGAATGGCTGGGGGGGGGGGGGTCCACACACTGCTGCGTGTGGCTGCTGCCACGCACCCATCTCAGGCAGCAGCCGTGAGGCCAAAGTGCCCCTGGCCCTTCAAGGAGGGTGGGGATGGCCACTTGTCCCCCCCAAGGGGGGCTGAGCCTGATGCTCAAGCGGAGAGTGGTGGGGCTCCCAAGCTCCTGGGTGGCCCCCAACATCTGTGCAGAGGTTCAGGGGGACACCATATGGGGTCAACCCACCCACGCTGGCCCTTACCTCTCTCCTCCTGCAGTTTCCTTGCCACGTTCGTGGCAATCCTGTGAGAAGAGAGGTGACAGTGAGGGGGAGAAGCCACGACACCCTGTCAGGGGGTACAGCACCCTCAGACTCCACCCTTGCCTGCTGGGTTTCTCTTCGCAGGTGCCACCACCAAGGAGCTGCTCCAACCCCTGGGTCCATTCACGGGTGGCACGGGTCTGGCAGCAGCCTGGGGACCAGCCGTGTGCCTGGGCACCCACAGCATGTCCCCCCCTCACCCATCCCTGCACCTACCCTGTCCCCAGGGAGTGTCCCCAGAAGAGGATGCTGCTGTTCCCGCTCCGTGCTTTGGCCCAGTCGTAGAGTGCCAGGACATCCGTGGTGAAGCCGCTCTCCGTGGGGTACCCGCTGGAGTCCCCATAGCCTGGTTGGGGGCACGGGGCATTGTCACAACCCTGGTGGGGGGGAACCACCTCCGGGGGGGGGTGGGGTGCCACTCAGGGAGGGGCAGGGGGGGTGGCTTTACCTCTGTAGTCGAGAGCCAGGATGTGGAAGTCAGCAGCTCCCATCGTCTGTCGGAGGAGTGGCACCACATTATGTGCTGGGTAGGGGGGGAATGCACCCCAGGACCCCCCAGAGTGGCCGGGTTTGCTCCGCTCAGGGTCCCTCTTGGGTCACCAGAGCCAGCGTGAGCCTTACCCCGGCAGGTCCTCCTCCTTCTGCAGGGGACCACTTACCTTCAAGAACTGGACCCGGTGTCTTGCAGCTCTGATGGGGACAGGATGGTTAGAAGTTGGGGAAGGACCCTCAAGGGATCCTCCCCTCCAGCACCAGTTCAGGTGAGGGACTGGGGTAACCTTTTCCCAGGAGGAGAGAGCTGGATGCTCTGAGGTGGGTAAATTTGGATGTTTCCCTTTAACTCAAGAGGACTTTGGCTGGACTCGTGGGGTCAGAAGCCACCGCAGCAGCCCCAGCCCCACGGTGCCGCTGGCTGCAGCACCGAGTTTGCCAGGTCTCGTGCCACGCAGAGATGCTGTGGGCACACCCATCCACCCCTGGCAGAGGCACACGTGTGCCCTCGGGTACTCGCCTGGTCCCCCCATTGCCGTGCAGGTAGATGATCACGGGGTGAGCGTCACCAAGTGCCTCCTCATACCAGGGCTGGTCCTTGCCCCGCGCCTCGGCCTCTCTGCTGCCTGGCACCGTGTGCCTGGGGGGGGCCAGAGCAGGGTTACCCCAGTGATGGTACCAGGGATCCACCCAGGATGCTGGGGCTGCCTCACTCACCAGATCCCGACCGTGATGCCCGGCTCAGTGGTGAGGTACAGGCTGATGGTGTTGTTCAGCAGCAGCTCCGGCCGCCGAAGGTCCACGAAGAACGGGAAGGACACTTATGGAGAAATTGCAGCCATCAGACCGGTAAACCACGAACACAGAATCCCAGCAGGGTGGGGGTTGGCAGGGCCCTCTGGAGCTGCTCTGGTGCCACCCCCTGCTCCATCCAGCAGGGGCACCCAGAGCAGGGGCCCAGCAGCGCAGGGTCCAGCCGGGGTGGGAATCTCTCCAGAGAAGGAGACTCCACAGCCTCTCTGGGCAGCCTGGGCCAGGCTCTGCCACTCTCCCGGCAAAGAATTTTCTCCTCCTGCTCAGATGGAACCTCCTGGGTTCCAGTTTGAGCCTGGTGCCCCATGTCCTGTCCCTGGGCACCACTGAGAGGAGTCTGGCCCCATCCTCTTGCCCCACACCTTCAGCTACTCATCAGCACGGAGAAGACCCCAACAGAAGAACCCTCGTACCCAGCTGCTTTTATGCAATCATTTTTTTTTTCCAAAGCAACACGGTTTTGTTTCTTTCCAGCCCAGTTGATGCCGTGCATGCCCAGGTGTCTTGCAGACATGTCACAACATCAGGAGGTAAACAGGGTTGGCAGCACCAGTTTATTACAGCTTGCAAAACACGACAGCCCTCTGCACCTCCTCTGCCAGCCCACGGCAAGGGGGGGGTGGCCGGATGGGTGCTGTCTCAGCACCACCCAGGTGCTGGCTGTGTCTCCACCCACGTTTTGGGGATCCCCCACCCCCCCCAACCCCTTGCTTGCTGCATCCCTGCGTGGGGCTCTCCCAGTCGGGACGGCCCCAGGGCACTCACAGAAGTTGAGGAAGACGAATTTGGTGAGCACATCTGGGAAGAGGCGGATGAGGAAGGGCACGGAGATGTAGATAAGGAGCAGGTCCAGGAGGAGGGTGCGCAGGCGGGGGCACCAGGCCAGCCATCCCCTGCAAGGCACACACCCCATCAGCACATCCCCACCTGCCTCAAGGGCTTTTTGGGGCACAACAGAGCGAGGTCCCAGTTCCCAACCCCAGTTGGTGCTGGTTGGAATCAGTAGCTTTGTCTCAGCATGGGCCTGAGCCTGACAATTGTATCCTCCCGGGGCCACAAACTGGTTCCCAGTGCTGGGGTTGTGTTTGACTTTTGGGGATGGAGCTGAGGGGTCAGAGGAGCCCCATCACCATAAGAGCCCACAGTCTGGTGTCCCAGAGCCACCCACGGCACTCTGGCAGGCAGGAAGGGCAGGGCATGTGCCAGGGCTGGGAGCTGCCAGCCCAACGGGCAACAAGGAGCAGTCGATACTCTGTGGCCACACCCTGAACCATGGCTGGTGAGAAACGGTCACAGACATGTCCCCGAGCCCAGCACTGAGACCCTCTCCGGGGACAAGGAAGAAAGCTGGGAAAGGGACTCAAGGAACCCGCAGCACCACAAGGAAAAACCAGTCCCCAGAGTGATGTCCTCCAGTGTCACCAGCACAGGGTGGGAAGCATGACCACCTCCAACAGTGTCCTGCCCCAAAGACCTCCAGGTGCCCTGAGCCACCAACCAGCCCCAGCCTCCAAGAAGGAAGGGAAAGCCGAGAGCTGCCAATCGCCCAGTGTCGAGATCCCTCGTGGGCTGACGGTGCCAGGCGATGGGGAAACTAGTCTGGCACTCGGGGATTGAGGGCAGAGGTTCCTGACCGGCATCCAAGTGCCAGCGTGTGCCCAGGGTCACCACCGCTCCCGCAGCAGCGGATTCAGTCCATTGCCTGCCCTGGGGAGTGCTGCAAGGTGCCGAGAAAGCTTTGCCAAGCGGGTGGTTGGGCAAGGTGGCAGGGTCACCTGGGACACCCCGGGAGGGTGTGGGGTGGCACGGGCCACAGGGAGCTCCTGGAAACCCAGCCACCCCTCAGGGATTGGGTCTGAGCTGTCAGGCCAGCGCTGCCCTGGCAGTCGGTGCAGTTGATGAGTAGGTGCTGCTCTCGCTCTGCACCTCCCGCTCAAGTGCAGGGGTGAGAGCTCATCCCCGCCCCTGCACGACACCCGACGGGTCCGGATCCGGGAGCACGGGGCGGGGGGGGGGGGGACCGTGCCCACCAAGGGACGCCTCTGACAGCTGGCCCGGCGACAGGCCGTGGCTTCGCGGGGATGACAAGGTGACACGGGGACACGGCCGTGGTGTAGGATCACAGCCGGGGGGACACGTGGGGACACGGCCGGGACACACACGCACACACACGGGGTCACAAGGTGCCAACAGCACGGTGATGGCCTCGGCAGGGGAGCACGGCCGCGGCGCGGGGACAGACCTACGGCACGGGCGGCTCCTGGTGACAGAGGACACAGACGGGACGGGACGGGGGGGGAAACGGGGGACAGCGGCGGAGAAACACCGAGCGGGGACTGGGACACGAGCCGCCAGCAGCGCCCACCCCCCGGCCCGGGCTGCCCACCCCGTGGCGGGTACTCACCGCTCCCGCCGCTCCCCGCCGGCCCTGCCCTCCTTCCGCCCAACGCCGCCGTCCCCGCCGCCGTCCCCGGGGCCCCGCTCGCCGCGCCGCCGCATCGCTCCCGCCGGCCGCTCGCGCCGCCGCCGCCACGCCCCGCCCCTCCAGGCCCCGCCTACATCTCACCAGGCCACGCCCATATCCACTCGGGGCACGTCCACTTCCGCTCAGGCCCCGCCCCACAGCGCCAGACCCCGCCCACTCCCCCACCCACACCGCTCAGACCACGCCTACGTCTACTCGGGCCACGCCCATACCCGCCCAGGCCCCGCCCACAGCCGCCGCTCGCAGGGTCCCCTTCAAGCCACGCCCTTCCAAAGCTACGCCCCCTTAAGCCACGCCCCCTTTGAGCCCGGGGGCGGGGCCGCGGCTGCCGGGGCGGAGCTGTCGCGCCCTGCCCGGGGTCTGTGCCCGGGGTCTGTGCCCGGGGTCTGTGCCCGGGGTCTGTGCCCGGGTGGGGGCACCCCGGGGAGGGGGGATCCCCATCGGGGCTGCAGTCCCTGGTCCCCCAGGGCCTGGCCGGGGAGAGCAGGGGGACAGCAGCAGTGGGACGCGCTGGGGACGTCCGCCTTGCCGTGGGAAGGAGGGAAGGCTCCCCGGTGAAGAAAAACCTCCCAGAATGAGATGAAAATTGTTCCACCCCAAGCGCGGGGTCCCTCGGGTTCAGCTGGGAGGGAGGGGAGAAAGCTGCTGCGGGTTCCCCTGGCCTGCTGCCCGTTCCTCTGTCCCACCTACATCTCCCTCAGGCTGAGCCAACCGGAACTTCACAAGCTGCAGCTTCCCGCTGGGAAAGGCATCTGCCGGTGTGACCGCTGTTCCCCGGGAAACTCGACGCGCTGCCGGCATGCGGGCACATCTGGCCTGCCGAGCTGTGCCTGCCAACGTGGCCCGCGACCGAGAGGGATTTGTGCGATAAGGTCGCATGGGAGGGCCTAGAGCAAAGCCTTCCTGCAGAGCAGCAGCCAGCCCATGCTGGTGTTTCCAGTGCTCCTCTTCCACCTGCCCTGCAGAACAAGCCCTGCAGTGCATTTCTCCACTCCGCTCCGGTGAGACCTCACCTGGAGAGCTGCGTCCAGTTCTGAGCCCCTGTCACAGGAAGGCTATGGATGTGCTGGAACGTGTCCAGAGAAGGGCCACCAGGATGCTCAGAGGGCTGGAGCACCTCTGCTATGGGGACAGACTGAGAGAGTTGGGGTTGTTCAGCCTGGAGAAGAGAAGTCTCCAGGGAGTTTCTTGTGGCCTTCCAGAATCTGAAGGGGGCTACAAGAAAGCTGGGCGGGGACTTTTTAGGCTGTGGGGCAGTGATAGGACCAGAGGGAAGGGATTAAAACTAGAGATAGGTGGGTTCAGGTTGGACAGTAGGAAGAATTTCTTCCCCAGGAGGGTGGTGAGACACTGGCACAGGTTGCCCAGAGAGGAGGTGGAAGCCCCATCCTTGGAAGTGTTCAATCCCAGGCTGGCTGGGGCTGTGAGCAACCTGCTCTAGTGGGAGGTGTCCCTGCCCATGGCAGGGGGGTTGGAACCAGATGAGCTTTAGGGTCCCTTCTAACCCTGACAATTCTGTGATTCTATGATTTCCTGAGCTCCCGTGTTTTTATCCAAGCTCACAAGTGCAATGTGACGGTGGGACAAGCTGTTGGGATAAGGCAGGAGGCAGGCGCATGGCTCTGCACCCCTCCAGCACCCGTGGGTAAGTGTCTGGCAGGGTGCTTCTGTGCTGTGAATCTGGCTGGTATGTGAGGACGCAGCTTTCACCAGGCCCGGAATGCAAATCCAAAGACAAACAGGTCCAGTCAAACCAGGGCTGTGGGCCAGCGGGTGCATGTTCCCCGGCAGCAGATGTTGCAACCCACAAGCTGCTCTTCCTGTCCCACAGGGGTGAGAGGACAAGTCAAAGCAACCTGCAGATCTGGCTGATTTTACACACCAGAGCTTTTTCCTTCCACCCCCAGTTCTACCCTGTTCTACTCTCTTTTTCTTCTACCCCGTTCCCTGTTGGGTGCTGGGACTGCAGCTGAGGCGCGTGGCAACACATCACCATGAAGATGGTGGGAGAGAGAGATGGTCCCCAGTGCCTCTACTTTGCTGCCTGCAGGGATGGGCAGGGTCCAGCCAGCGCTGCCTGCAGCGGCTTTGGTCCAAGTGAGGGCTGGAGGGGATCAGCATGGAAATACAGCCGGTG
>JANVCC010000043.1:2983991-3057883 GCA_025345505.1 Todiramphus chloris collaris | reverse complement strand
CTGAGCACCCTGCTCTAGCTGCAGATGGCCCTGCTGGGTGCAGGGGGCTTGGACTGGATGACCATTAAAGGTCTCTTCCAACTCAAACCAGTCTGTGATTCTATGATTCTGTGCTTCAGCAGCACGGTTGAACAGCCACACAAATACTTTTTGCAATAAGGACCCGGCACAGCAAACGAACCAAACACAAGGGTCTCCTGGGCCGGAGGGAAAATCCTGCAACCGAAAGCGTGAGCAGGATCAGGCCCGAGCAGTGGCGGTGGAAATAAAACTTGTACAGCAGGGACTGGACGTGCGATGGCAGCAATGAGCCGCAGCCGAGGAGACAGGACACTGCTGCGGCTTAGCACTGCTCGCCATTGTTTTATATATAAAAAAAAATCAGAAAAATCCAACTTTGTGCTTATTTCATTCCAAACTTCTCCCTGCGCCAGCTGCCAGACAGACGGGGAAGTTTCGGGCTGGTTTCTCCTACCCAGTCTTTTCCTAAATGCTCCCTTTGTTTACTTTTTGCTGACGTTTTCGTAGCTTGTTTTGCTAAATTTAAATTTTTTTTTTTTTGCTGTTTTATTGCCTTGCCTTCCCCTGCTCCGCTGGGAGACTGGGGTGATGGGTGCCTCACCCAGCACGGGAGCTGCCGGAGCAGCTCTCGCCTTCCCCCCAGCTCCCCAAGGCCACGGCCGGACCTTTCCTCGCTCCGGGCAGAACAAAGCTCCCCATTGTCGAGGGAAAACGGGCAGGAAAGCGTGACGGGGCAGCGGGAGGGGGTTTCTGCAGGGACCAGGCACCCATGGCCTCGCAGAGGGGTCACCCACCCCCTGCGCAGGCGCCCGCGGCCGCTGTCCCCATTTTTGGGTGGCTCCGTGCCAGCCCTCGAGCTTGGCCACAGTGCTGGGTCCGGCCAAGCCATCAGAGGCAGCTCCTGGATTTTCCCATGTGCCCAACCGTGGTTTTTTTTCTTCTCGTGGCATGTGCCACACGTGACTTCGTGGGCGAGCGGAGGTTTCCTTCCGCCGAGCTCGCTCGGAAGGCGCTGGCTGCACATGCCATCCTCAAAGGCAGCTGCTCGCTGGAAGAGGGCTCCAAAAATAGGCCGGCGGGGTCCGTGTCTGGCAGGGCTCCGCTGCTCCTGGAAACGTGTTTTTCTCCTGTGGGAAAAAGAGGGGGAAAAAATAAAATCAGGATGCCTTTGCTAACAGCCGGTCCTAAAAACAAGGGAGGAATTTGCGCCGCGGTGATACGGCCAAGCCGGGGGGGGATCTGTGCATCCCCGTGGGCACACCAAGGGTGCTGCCTGTCCCCCCTGCCATGCCAGCTGCAGGCCTGCGAGCACGCGTCGGGTCGCTTTGGTGGGTGACGAAGGAGATGTTTCGGGGCTGTCGTTTGGATTAGCGAGGCACCGGTGCTGGGGCTGCGAGGAGGAGGAGGAGGAGGGTGAGGGGGGATAAAGGTCCCGGCACTCGCCGAGCTCTCGCAACAAAACAAAGCACCAGATGGTTTCGACTTCGGCATAATGCGCGGTGAAAAAGTGAAAGAGAAAGAAAAGAAAAGAGAAACCCTCGGTGAGTGTCAGAGCAGAAGAAAGCGCCGGAGAAAAATGGCAAATGTTAAAAAAGCAAAACAAAAAGCCCTGCCCCGGCACAAAGCCGTGGCTGCTAACATCTGTCCAGCCGAGCCTCTCGCCAAGGCCCCCTTCCCTTTAAAGTCACCTTGTCCTTGTGGGGACACGGCCCCATCCTTAGACAGCATCGCTCGATGCTGGGGGGACCCTCTGGGCTTTGCCACGTCCCCCGTGCCCGGCGTTGGCACCGGGGCAGCAGAGCTACCCTGGCTGCTGCAACGGGCTGGATATTTCATAACGCTTCTCAGCTCACGCAAGGTGTCCCAGGTGCCCCCGTCGCAGCCGGCGGGACCACGTGGCGAACCGCTGCAGGCTCTCCTGGGGTTTTAAGGCTGGTTTCACAGCGAAGCAAGGCTTGTGCAACCCGCCGTGCATCCGGCTGCGAGGCTTGTGCGTTTCCCTCGCTCCTTTCCCCCACAAAATATCTTGAACTCGCAGACCGATTTCAGAATCGCCTTAAAAAAAACGTGAAGAGGGCTTGAAAGTTATGATGGCCCTATTATTTTCCCCCCCCCAAAAAAAGAGCAAAATAAGCCCATGTAATTGTGTGACAGTAGATTGCAGTGTGAGCTGAACCCCTTATTAGCCACCAGAGAATCCACAAGCCTCAAACCCTGGGGACCGCCGGCTCGCTGTCACTCAGCCTGTGCCAGCAGGAGCGTGGGCGGCCGATGGCTCCAGCCTCTAATGAGAGCTGCTGAGGTTTAAGTAAGGGTTTGCATTTTGCTGATGCCCGTGGTTGGTGTGTCAGTGCCCCAGCAGGATGGCTCACGGGGCACAGCGTTGTCCTTGGTTGTGCCCTTGCCCCCCCCCCCCAAAAGCAAGCAGGGGACACAGGAAGGTTGGTGTGCCAAGCCACCATGGGTGCTGGGGTGGGTGCCGTGGGGTGCAGCGTGATCACAGTGACACGAGAAGACCCAGGAGGGGACATTGACCGTGGAGTCCCCAGGATGGCGGAGAGCCAGGGTGCCCTGTCCCCAGGGTGGGGGACACTCGGATGATATGGTGCCATGACCTTCAGCCATGGTTCAGCCCAAGTGACTTGGCACTGTTTTTTGGGGACTATGAGGAGCTGCAGTACCATGGCCCCAGGGGCTGTGCAGGACAGGGGGGAGCCAGGGTGGTATCACCCTCGGGTGCAGGACAGTGGGGAGCCAGGGTGATGCCACCATGGAGTGCAGGGCATCAGGGAGCTGGGGAGATGCCACCCTGGGGTGCAGAGTGTTGGAAACTTGAGGTGATGCTACTGGAGGAACAGGACATCAAGGAACCAGAGTGACGCCACCCTGGGGCACAGGACGATGGGAAATTGGGGTGATGCCACTTGGGAGTTCAGGACAGTGGGGAGATGTGGTGATGCCCTCCTGGGGAATGGGACAGGGGGAAACCAGAGCGATGCCACCTGGGGGACAGGTCAGCTGGGAGTCAGGGTGATGCCATCCTGGCTTGCAGGATGGTGAGGAGCCGAGGTGATTCCACCCTGGGGGTGCAGGACAGTGGCGAGCTGGGGTGATGCCACCCTCGGGTGCACGATGGTGGGAATCGAGGTGACTCCACCCGGGGAACAGGACAGCGGGGACCGCGGCGGTGCCACCGAGGGTTCGGGCCAGGGTGGAGGGGGGGTGGGCAAACCTTGGCAGCTGTCACCCGTGGTGCGGACCCACCGCCGGTGCCAGGCCGGGGGCGGACCCGGGCGGGGCCAGCGGGGCCCCAAGCCGCACAAAGGCCGCCGGTTGTCCCCGCCCCGCACCCCCGGGGCCGCCCCCGAGCCGCTGCCCAATAAACGCCGCCGCATTTGAACGCGGTACCTCCCTCCCCCCGGTCCCCGTCCCCTCCGCAACGCTTCGCTCCGCTGCGCCCGGAGGCAGCGGCACCGGCAGCGGCAGCCGCGCCGGGTGAGCCCGGGACGGGAGCGGGGAGGCAGCGCGGGTGGGGATGGGGGGGATGGACGGGACACGGCACAAGGATTAACCGGGGCTGGGGCTGGCCGCCTCTGCCTCGATTCTTCCTCCGTGGGCGGTACCGGGGGGCAACCCGCCCCTTCCCGGTGCTGCCGGCCTCGTGTGCGGGGCGACGGGGAAGGGGCGCAGCGGGAGAGGTGGGTAAGGGGTTCTGGAGAGGAGGGGGGGGGGGGGGGGGGAAGGTGTTGGACGAATTGTTGCTGGAGAGGAGCGGGGGTTGCTGGAGAGAAGGGAAGGTGCCCGAGGAAGAGGTGGTGGGGATGCCGGAGGAGGAAGGGGAGATGTTCGAGGAGGAGGAAGGGGGGGATGCTGGGGATGGGGTTTTGTCACCAGCGGGTGCCGTGGGGTTTCTGAGCCGTGGGTGGGCACGGAGGGGTTGCCTGCATGGGTGGTGGGGATGAGGGCCACACAAAATCCCCACCCAGTCCCTGGCAAGCGGCCTTTGCGCTGGTGGTGGCAGTGGTCCAGTGGGGTGAGCTGCCCTGGGTGCCGCTCACCCTCCGGCCAAGGGCACCCAGTCCCGTGGTGCAGCCCTGTCCCATCCCTGGAGAGATGCCCCAGAACTCTGGGAGCGGGTTCTGGACCAGCTCTCCCTGGGCTGAGTTGAGGAAGCAGCAGGCTGTGGCTGGAGGAATTAATAACAGCAGTTGTTTTGTCATCGGCAAAGCGCTCGCCGACACCAGGGCGGCAGACGGCATCTGCTGTCTGCTTGCAAACAGTGGGCCCGTCACTTCTGGCCCATCCCAGTAAGGATGGGGCTGAGGCGAGGAGCTAGGAAAGCCCCAAGCCACAGCCCAGGAGGGTCAGCCATGGGAGGTGGGTGCACTGTGCATGCGAGTGTCAGTTCAGGTGGGTGAGTTTCTCCTGCCCATCTCGAGTGGGTACCAGTTTGGGTGGGTGAGTTTCTCCTGCCCATCTCAAGTGGGTATCAGTTTGGGTGGGTGAGTTTCTCCTGCCCATCTTGAGTGGGTATCAGTGTGGGTGGGTATGTTTCTCCTGCCCATCTCGAGTGGGTTTCACTTCAGGTGGGTGCATTTATCCTGCCCGTTTATCTTCTTTCCCGTCTGCTCACAGACACGGGGATGCTGCCGAGAGGCTCGGCGTTATCGCCGTGATTCAGCACGGCCCGCGTTTATCGGAGCCGGTGCAGAGCTCCCCAGGAATTACCAGATCCCTGATTTCCCGGCACGCAAGGCGTCGCTGGATAAATTCCCGGCTCGCTTTGTTTACTCCAGAAATAATCAGCTTTGTGCCTATACCTTGGGCTTTATCGCACCCGGGGCTCCCCGAGTTATTGCGGTGCGACTCCAGCCCGATTTGCAGAATCAAAACAGATGGGTGCTTTGTTTTTCCTTATTGAGGGGAAGGCTGCTCAGTGAAAGGCCCTATTAGGATGCAAATACCGGGGTGGCGTGAATATTCAAAACGCTGCACTGCTTTTGAAGCTCTTTGCATCAATTTATAGCGCTTTAATACGCCCTCCGCCGCTTTGCTAATCTGGAGTGGGGCTTGGTTAACAGGATCTCTTTCTCTCTGCCAACTTTCCTAGGGTTTGGCCGCGTTTTGGGGCGCAGGGGGAGAGGTGTCATTGGGGTGCTGGGCTGCAGAAATGATGACCGTGCTCAATGGGGAGGAGGACCTGCCAGCTGTAAAGCTGACTTTGGTGGTGACCCTTGAAGAGCTGGGCGTGCTGTCAAGTGATTTACTGATATCTGGGTGCTTCATTGTCCTTTTGGGATTTTTTTTTTCCTTTTCCTTCTTTTTTTTCCTTTGGTTTCTCTGTGCAACCCTTTGTGGAGCTGCTGCCCCTCAAGAAGGGATGGGATGTTGTGGGATGGGCTGAGCTCCGAGGTCACGCTGATGCTGGGCGTGGGGGTTTGGGGGTGTACAGCAGCTTGGCCGCAGCTGCGATGGGTGAGATGGTTCGTTAGGGGAAGGAGATAATGACTTAGATGAGTTCTTGTTGGAAAGCCAGAGCTGGGGTTGACTTAAGGGTCTGGTTTCGATGGCCACCTCATGATAAACCCTGCCATTAAAAACTGGGGTCCTGGTGGCTTTTGCCAGCTGCGTTCACATTGCCCCACTTGTCCCAAGCGCAGAGGGAAGGATGAGTTGCTTTTAGCCTGGGTAGATGCAGCTGAATGGTTACACGTCGGCAAGGTTACGTGTGCTTTGGAGGCGGCCGCGTGATGCAGCTCTGCTGGGCACTTACCCGCTGCTAATTGCCATCGAGGCAATCGAGAGAAGCAGCAAAAGCAAGGTTTTTCCTTCTTACCCCTTGGAGGTGACTCGGTCGAGGCTGCTGCCTTCTGTGGAGGATTGGTTGGGATGGGGGCAACATAGCCCAGTAGCCACATGCCCTGGAGATGCAGCCCACGGGAGCATCCCGGCAGAGCATCCCTGAAATCTCCACGTTGTGCCACTGCGCAGCAGCAAACGTGCTGCTTGCTTTAACACTTGTTTTCCACAAAAGGGGAAAAAAAAAAGGCTAATTTGTAGTGGTTTTACTTGATGGTGCCATTGATTGACCACGTAATCTGTGTCTTCATTAGTTTGGAAGCTTGGGGGTCGATATTGATTCCAGGCGCTTAATATGCGAAGCGGTAATTACCGTTTAAGCCTATATTGTGTGAGTTAAATTTAGCTGAGAGTTTAGTCCTGTCAGGCCTCTACATTGTGCTCTGAAGGTTATCTGCCTCTCAAGAGGGGGTGGATTTAAAGGAAGGAAAGAAACGCCGGTGAAAACTTCCTTTTCTCATCATCCCCGAGCGCTTTGTTTCCCGGGACTTGTTAGAGGGAGAGGAGAAATAAAGGATAATGGGGTTGTGACTCCAAGTAGCTCTCCTAAACCTGCACCTTTCTGCGCCGTCTGTTCAATTTGGTCCTTTTTTTTTTTTGGGAGGGGGGTGGTTAACAGAAGGCCGGCTATAAATCTAAACAAAGTGATGCTCTATGGAGGGAACGGCCCCTCTCCTCCTCGCAGGGGACCGGGGACCCCCAGCTCAGCTGCCGCCCACCCGTCCCTATTATCCTGCCAGCTCCAGGCTGCCCTCCTGCATCTCAGCTGCTGGCCCATCTGGAGCAGAGATGAAAGGCTGGGGTTTAATTCAGGCTTTGTGTGCCTCCTGTGTTCACACACAACCCCCCCTCTTCCCCTCTTAGCCCTTTCTCCGCTGCCACTCTCCCATCCCTGACCCCAGGAGGCAGCTCTGGCGTGCCAGGGTGGAGGGTGGCTGCTCACACCGGGTCTCCCATGCCGCTGACCTCATTTATTTTGACTGCTGGGTGATGCTGGGCGGCCTCGGGAGCTCATCAGGTAGGAGGGTTGGGTTGGTTCGTTGTGTTTGGGTTGGTTTGGGTTGGTCCCCCCCCGCCTCCCCTCCCCAAAGCTCGCTTCTGGAAGCGCTGCTGAATAATTCAGCTGGGAGTAGGCATCTTGGGTCACCTTGCGCAGCCGGCTGCGTGCCGGAGCTGCCTTCCTAAGATGGAGGTTGCGCAGGATGCGCGCGGGATCGCCTCGCTGCCGCCAGCTCGCCGTCCTTGACTGACTGCAGGTAGGCGAAGAGCCTTGCCCTTCTTTCTTTATTTCTGATGGTTTTTTTTTTTATGCTGGAAAGCCTGAAAACCCCTCCCTGGGCTGGCCGGGTCTCGCCGAGCTGGTGCGGAGCCTGGTGAGCTCTGCCCATCACTTGCCCTGGTGAGCTCTGCCCATCACTTGCCGTGGGGATGTGTGAGGCTGCCAGGGCCACCGTGCCCTCGCCTAAAGCTCACCCAGGCTGTAGGGCAGGTCTGACCCCAAGCAGGGACCCTGCATCCAAGGCTCCTTTTCTTTGAGGATCACATTTTTTTCTTGCTGGTTTTACTGGGCTCCCTGGTGCATCCTCTCTCAGCCCATCTGGACTCTTACAGGGTGAGTTCTTGGGGCTTCCCAGTGGCACAGCACCCAGAGGGGGTGATGCCAATGGTCCAGCAGCTCAGGGACACACAGGGAGGTGGCGTTTAGCTTTCTGTGCTGTCTAACTGGGGGAACTGGTTCTGGTGGTGTGGAAGTAGGGTCGGGTGCTGGAGAGGTCTCCGTGGCTGACCCTGAAGATAAGAGGCTCAGAAATGCCTGGGAAGCTCCAGGGGTCAGTCACCTTTGCTGCAGGTTTTGGCTGTGACTTTTGGGGCTGGTGGGGTGGGCAGGGCTCTCCTGATGCTGGTACCCAGCAGCAGCCCCTGTGGAGCCCTGCGGGTGAGAAATGGGGCTGCCAGCGTGAGAAACTGGTTTGCTGCCTGCCTTCTGCTCGCAGGCACCTGAGTTTTTGGGTGCTGCCTCCTCTTTTGCACCCTGGGCTGAGTGCAAGCACATCTGTACCCTCACTCCTCCCTGCAGCTCTTGGCTGCTTTGCTAAAGCAGTTCACGAGGCGTCTGGAGAGTGGTGGAAGGGAGGACACTGAAGGTGGGAGGTGACGTGGGGATGGGGAGGGATTGTGGCCACACTCTCTTAAGGTCTGGCCACGGTGCCATCCTCACCCGTGCTGGTGCCACGGGAAGGACAGCCAGACTGGGCTATTTCTGTCCCACAGACCCTGCGTGCTGCTTGGCGGCAGGCACAGGAGCCCAATGCTGCTCTGTGTTGGCATCTGCTCCCGTGCCCAGCCAAGTCAAGGGCATCGCTGCTGCAGTGTCTGCCCTGGAGATTGCCCAGTTCTCCAGCCATGGTGGTGGGACAGGTTGTTCTGGTTACCCCTCTGCTGCAGGGCACTTGTGGTGGCTCAGGATGCTCTTGGAGACCAGCATGTTCCCTGAGGCTGTGGGGGTGGGCAGGAGGGGGGGAATTTAAGCTGCACCTTGCAGCTCTGCTTGTTCTGGGACAGCCACGAGCACCTTTGGTGATGCAAGAGGCTGGAGGAACCCTGTGATGCCGAGAGGGAGGAGGGGATGTGGCCATTCCATAGCAGGGGCTGGATGGGACCCCCTCTTTAGGAAGTCTGTCTGGGACAGGCTGCAGTGGTGTAGGCAGAACAATTCACACACTTGGGTGATGGTCTGAGGCTGGCTGAGCATCCTGGGCTTGTGTCTTTGAGATGCTGGGTCCCGGTGGTTCCCGTTGCCACTTGGTGCACTGTGGTGCCCCTGGGGTGGTGGCATGGCCCCTGTGGTGGCTGTGCATGCCAAGGCTGCCGTGGCACCGGGTTATGCTTCTGCCCCAAGGTGGTGGGGATCCTTGCAGCCAGGCTGGGTAAACAGGTACCAGTGGAATCCTTCATTTTGGACAGGAAATTTCCCTCTCAAAACAGTTCCTAGGGCTGCAGTGCTCTGGTTATTGATGGGATGAGAGAGAGATGAAAAATTATTGATGTGGAGGGGAGGACAAAGGCCTCGGGCAAGTGGTGGGGAAACCACCTGGGCTTTGTTTACTGGTGAGGAGATCAGATCATGTTTTGGCTGTCTCCCTGCTGGGATCAGCTCTGCTCTGGGGCTCTACTCCACCCTAGAAACGTGTCCTGTCAAACACTTCTCTGCCTTGGGACAGGGTTTGACCTGAAGTACCTAAAGGAGAGCAGTGCAGCGAGTGCCACGGGACCAGGCATGTCCTCCCTGGACGTGAGACACTGGGCTGGTGGAGGGAGGCAGAGATGCTGCACACCAGCATCCCCAGGGCTGATGGCGTGTTGGGGCTCCCAGCACCCAAGCCATCAAAGAAAGGAGCCTGTTTGGTGCCAGGCTGTGTTTTGTCCCTGGAGGGGGGTATACCTGGTGACTGGCTGGCTTGGAGCATTCGGGGTGGGGGGAGAGGCAGCAGTTGGGCTCTCCTGCCCTCCCCAGCACAGGCAGAGCCCCACACTTCACCCGCTGCCTCTGGGGAGCTGTTGCTGCTGGAATAGTTGTTTATCTCCTCGCTGAGGCAGATAAAGCATCACCTGCAACACCTGGGAACCAGTGGAGCTCAAGGGAACAATTTTCCCCTGCAGCACTTCTGCTCTGGCTGAGCCAAAGGAGCTGGTGGTGGAGCCAGAGCAAGGTGGTATGTGGGGACCTGGGGCTGCCTCAGCCACCCAGGTTGTCCCCACCTGGAGGCTTTGCCTCTGCAGGTTTGGGGCTATTTTTTCCCCTCTTCTTTCTGCTGTGTGAGTTTTGGCTTCCTCCAGTGGGATGGAGGAGGCTGGAGTGGTGGTGGAGCACCAGGTTCTCTTAACACCAACAAAATCAGCATAAAAGTCCTTGTGGGCTGTGCCCCCTGGACCAGCCCGTGGGGTTCCTCACCTCTGTGTGCCGTGGGTGCTGCGCTCGATGCTCACTGGCCCCGTCTCTCCCCACAGGTGAGCGTGGCAGGCTATGGGATGGATGAAGCTGAGCAAGACCAGTATGAAGCTCGCCTCAAGGAGCTCTTCGACAGCTTCGACAGCACGGGCACGGGGTCCCTGGGGCAGGAGGAGCTCACGGACCTTTGCCACATGCTGCATCTGGAGGAGGTGGCCCCGGCGCTGCAGCAGACCCTCCTCCAAGGCAACCTCCTAGGCAGGGTAAGGCTGGGGTGATGGTGGGGGACAACGTGGGGGGAGGTTTGGAAGCAACCAGTACTGAGCATCTTCTCCTGCACACGTGGGAGGGTGTTATAGAAAGAGGCTGGATGTCTGTAATTAGTGAGTATCCAACACCACTGGGGCTCTGGGGCTGCAGGACTTGCAACATGTGCCCCCCCTTCC
Source organism: Todiramphus chloris collaris (assembly GCA_025345505.1). Taxonomy (NCBI): domain Eukaryota; kingdom Metazoa; phylum Chordata; class Aves; order Coraciiformes; family Alcedinidae; genus Todiramphus; species Todiramphus chloris. The sequence continues at coordinate 3,047,608 of JANVCC010000043.1, read as the reverse complement.
CCCCAGCACCAGTTGCTTCTGGCCTGGGTCATCTCCCCAAACCAGCTCACCGGGTCCTTGCACAAACTCTGCGCTGCTTGGCACCCGGCGGGGACTTAAAGCCAGGGCTTGAGCCTGTGATTTGCATTGACTTAAGCTGTAGTTGTGGTGGTGGGGCCGCGTGCAGTCGTGCACGCCTCTGGAGAGGAGAAGATTGTCCAACCCCAGCGGTCCCCATTCCCTGGTGTCCACACACAGCTGCAGTTCTCCCAGACCTGCCTGGGTTAGGGCTTTGGGGGACAAATGGCTCCTTCATTCCAGGGGGCTGCAGCATCCCACCAGCCCATGGAGGTGAGCCCGCCGTGCTTCCCAAAGCGATTTTTCCGTTGTGGTTGGACCTTTCTAGAGTTAAGTGCCAGGGCATTGAGCTGCTCGCCCTTGGGGGGGACCTCCACGTTCACCCTGGATGTCCTTGTGCTCCTGCATTACCTCCTTCCCCATGCCCTGTGTTCAGAGCGTGTTGGATGCTTCCCTCAAAAGTCACCCTGAAACCCCATCACTGCTCATTAAAATCAGCAGATGCAGAGCAGGGCAGCCGGGGCTCTCGATAGCCATGAGCTAAGCACCCACCCCGACTCCAATTTCCCATCCAACCGCAGCTTTTGCAAAATGAGATCATTCCTTTGAGATCCAAAACCTCCTCTTTGTCATCTGCCCTGGGGCTGTAGCATTTCTGCTGGATCCAGGTGGAGGTTTCTGACCTTTGGGATCAGCGAGATGTCGAGCAGCTCGGATGCCGTTGTCTGGCTTTGCCACTTGGAGGGTGGTGGGATGGAAGGAAAGGAAGAGCAGCGCTGAAGGTGTGTGTGGTCATCACAAAAAGTGATGGTCATCACAAAAAGTGGCTAAAGCCACTGTGCTCATCCCCGGGGGTGGAAAGTGAAGTTCATGCAGAGCACCCGCAGCCCAGCAGCACTCAACAGCCCCCGCTTCAGCATCCCGAGCGCCGGGTCGTGCTCACCCCATCCCAGCCAGCAGCTCCATCCCTACGAGCTGGCCAAGGGCAGGAGGCATCCCCAGGAGCATTTTTAGTTCGTTCTGTCTGCTGGGGCTGCTTTACGGTGACCTGAAGGGCGGGATGACCCTCGTCCCCTGCGTTCCCTCCCATCTCCCCGCTGTTTGCGGCGCTGGCCCGACCCTGATTGAAGAGCTGTCGAATCCTCCGGGTTTCTTGAGGAGATGGTTGGGAGAAGAGCAGCACACGTGGTGCTCCTCGGGAGCAGGCTTCTTGCACCTGCCCTGCTCCTCGCTGCAGATGGTCCCTCTCGGGGGTGGGAGCAGCTTTTGTTTGTCTGCACTTCCAGGGGATGGGATTTATGGGAGGGCACTGGTCGGGGGGGATGGTGGGTGGTTTTGTCTGCTGAGGGCCAGCCCGGTGGGGCCACGTGCTTCCTTTTGTGCCAGGGGGGTTCAGCGCTGGGGGTGAAGGCACCAGGATGGGGCTGCTTGGTTGGAGCCAGGGCTGAGCTGGTGTCCCGGTGAGGGGCTGGATGTGCTGCCTCCCCTCCCTGCTCTGTGAGATGGTGGGGGGTTAGCAGGCACACGCTATCTCTGGGGTCCACTGGGGGTGTGTAAACCCTGCCCTGGCCCGTGGGAGAGCTGAACCATACTGTTCCCTCACATGCTGGTGTGTGCAGGAGATGCTCACAGCAGTTCCTGGGAATCCTCAGGGGGCCGATTCCTCACACGGGACTGCGGGACTGAGGAGATGTGTGTGTGGGGGGGGGGGGGGGGGGGGGACTTTCTCTGAGAGCAGTGCCCATTATCTAGCAGCTGATGCAGAGTGGTGTCTTGGACAGGGGTTGTGGGCCTGGTGATGGCTGGTTAGATGATTTTGGAGACATGCCCTGCACCCCCATTCCCCCCCTGCAGTGCTGGGGCAGCTCGGGAGTGCTCAGCACAGCAGAGACAGGGACCTGGTGGAGCGGGGCCAGAGGAGCCCCAGCAATGCTGGGAGGGCTGGAACCCCTCTGCTGGGAGCCAGGCTGGGAGAGCTGGGGGGTGCAGCCTGCAGAGGAGAAGGCTCCCCAAGGGGAGACCTTCTGGGGGCCTTGCAGGACTTGAAGGGGCCTGGCAGAAAGATGGGGAGGGACTTTTGAGCAGGGCCTGTTGGGACAGGACAAGGGGGGATGGTTTGAAACTAAAAGAGGGAGATTCAGAGTGGAGAGAAGGGAGAAATTGTTGGTGCTGAGGGTGGGGAGAGCCTGTGCCAGGCTGCCCAGAGAGGTGGTGGCTGCCCCATCCCTGGCACCATTGCAGGGGAGGTTGCCCGGGGCTCTGAGCACCCTGCTCTAGCTGCAGATGGCCCTGCTGGGTGCAGGGGGGTTGGGCTGGATGGCCTTGAAAGGTCCCTACCATCCCAAACCAGTCTGGGATTTGCAGGGACAGGGTAATTTGGGCACCTCTCTCCCCTGTGCAAGGCCTGTCCTTCGCGTTGTCCTCAAGCAGGACCGGGCAGTTCAGGTTCCCCTGGCTGTTGCTGTAACCAGCCCGCAGCAAGGACACTGCAGGGTGGGGGTTCACTCGTGAGCTCCCTTCAGTGCTTTGGCTGCTGGCCTCTTGCAAATTCCCTCCCTCTGTGCCTGCTCTGCCACTGCTCCCCATAGTGCACAGTGGCTTTTTTCCTGCCAGGCAGGGCATGCAGTTGTAAGGTTGCCCTCGTCCCGTGTCTTCTCTTGACATTTCCCTCTGCAGCCCTCTGGTTGCTGGAAGGAATTTAAAAACAGGGACAGGCCTTTGAAAAACAGGACTCTGCTTGAAGATGAAGGAGCTGGAAGGAGGCACCGGGGCTGGTGTGGCCCTGGAGAGCCCAGGGTTGCAGGTTGCTGCTTTGCATCGCAGGGACAGACGGCGAGAAGCAGCAGGTAGCTTGGCACATGCCCACCTTCTCTCTCATGCTAAGTCCCAGCTTCAGAGGAAACTTGCCTTAAAGCAGGCGTCAGGATTTCTCAGAGGTGCTGGGGCTGCTCAGCAGCCGGCAGCTTTGCTGGTCCCTGATTACCATGGGGGAACTGGGCTGGGCTTGCTGTGTTGGCATTATTAGTCTTGATTTACTTCTTCTGGGAAGATTCTCCTCACCAGGGACTTCAAATGAGCCCAGCACTGGGCAGAGTCCTGCTCTGGCTGTGGGGTTTGCAGGGACACATCTCATCCCTTGAGTTGCTGTTGGAAGCCCCTGTCAGCAGATGCATGAGTTTGAAGTTCCAAAATCCCTCGGATTTCATCAGGCACGTTCAAAAGAGCATTAAAACTTCGAGGAGCCCAGCAAGCTTTTGTTAGCATACCCCTCCTGCCTTGTTTGTGAAGTGTTTTAGGTTGGTTGGAGCATCTGAGGCTGTTTTCCAGCAGTGGCTGGCACTTTGTGCAGCGCTGCTGCAGCTTGTGCTCTCTGCCCAGGGCTGTCCTGGCCCATCCCTTTGCTGGGAATATTCTCCAAGGAAAAACTCCAAAGCTATTGTTGCAGATTTGTGCCTGCCCCTGTGGCCTGTCCCATCCCTAGAAGTACTCTGTGGGCTTGCAGGGAGCCCACAGCCTCCCTGGCATGGGCTTTCCAGGCAGGATGGTGACCCTCCGTGATGGCACGTGGGTACCGAATGCCCACGTTGTGGGGTGTTTCAGTGTCCCATCTCTCGGGGACACAGATCACCCTCCGTGATGGCACGTGGGTACCGAGTGCCCACGTTGTGGGGTGTTTCAATGTCCCATCTCTCGGGGACACAGATCACCCTCCGTGATGGCACGTGGGTACCGAATGCCCACGTTGTGGGGTGTTTCAATATCCCATCTCTCGGGGACACAGATCACCCTTATGGGCACGCTGGCATTTCAACCGTGTACGGCCGTGCAGTGTTCAAGGTCAACTGTGAACAGATACTGGTTTTCCTGGTTATCTGGTGTTGGGATGGGCCAGAGGTGTTCCTGCAGAAAAATAATCCCCTGCTTCCAGCTGGGGCTACATCCCCAGAGTCGGGTGCTGCCTCTCGAAGGCGTCGGGGAACCCCTCAGAGCTGTCTCTCTGCTGCTGATCTGCACTTGAAATCCCGCTGTGCAGCCCAGCCAGGAGCTGGCACTGGGAGCTGAGGGATGCCCACCTCCTGCCCCACAGCCTAATCTGCCAGGGGCTCCTTTGGACATGGACATGGTCAAATCTCTCCGTGGCCTCCGGAGCCATCTGTCCCGCGGGCAGCTGCGGCAGGGAGAGCTCAGCCCCCCCTCCCCTTCGCTGGGGAAGATGAGCTATGGGGGGCTCGTTAGGCAGAGCAGGTTACGTGTGGCTGGTGCTTTGTGCACCTGCCCGGGTGGTTTTCCTCTGCCCTCTCGGGCAGTGTGCTCACACAAGCCAAGAGAAGGGCTTTTTGGTTTCTTTTCTTGCTTCTGTGCCCCGAACCCGGCCCCAGCGCCCATCCGAGGGACCAGCTCTGTCCTGTTCCCTTCCCGAGAAGCTCCCATGGGGAGGGGACCTGTTATTCAAACACCCTCATCTTTTATTCATCCTCGTTTAGTCTAAATGTCAAGTTTTATTTTTTTTTTTAATCAGGCAAATTCTTCCGTCTCCATAAACTGTCCTTTTGAAGTGCACCAGCGCTGGGAAGTGGAATGGCAGCAATTAGTATTCAGATGAAGGCATCTCTGACAAGTTTCTTTGCTGCACACATCTCTAACTGTTTAATTACTCGGGGAGCCAGGGTTTCAAACCGCACGGGTGATTTGTGCCCACGGAGCTGCGGGCCGAGATGCTCCCCTGCACGGGGGGGACCCGTGGCTGAGCCCCCAGCTCTGCTCTCAGCCCCTGCTTGCCGGGGAGCATGTTGCTCTTCTTGGGGCTGGCTCGAGCCCAGGAACGAGCTGGCAAAACTTCCAACCCGGACTTTGGTGCTCGTGCCTCTCCCAGCAGCGCTCAAAATCCCTGTCGTGCCGGATTAGCGGCGAATCGACTCCACCGGCCTCGGTGGGTTCTCGAAAGACAAAGTCCTCTTGGTCGGGGTGAAAAATTCCCCGCAGATTTATTTAGCCAGAAGGAATGGTAGCAGCCAGCCCTGCCTCGCCACTGACCCATGTCAAATAGCTTCCCCAGCTGGCCCCGGGTTTCCGTCCCCCGCGGCTGGAATTGCTGAGATTCCCGGCGCGGCTGTGAAGGATGCTGCAGCCCCTTTGTTCCCGCTGGTGAGGCAGGAGGCTTTCCAGGAAGATGCAGATGGAAAAGGGAGGAGGTTGGGGGAGTGGGGAACCTTCATCCCTCCTTGGTTTTTCCCGTAGCCCTACTCCAGACCTGGTGTTCCCAGTGCAGCCCTTGCAGAGCTGGGGCAGGGCTGCCCTGGGAAGGGTGGGATTTTTCTGCTCTTCTCTTTGCAAAGTGTTTTCTGAAGATTAATTAAGGCAGCAGAGCATTTTCCCAACGGAGTATCTCATCCCTGGTCAGGGTATCTCACTGTAGAAGCCCCTGAGCAGGTCATCTCGAGTGATGGAGATGCTCCTTGGTCCTCTGCACACGTCATTTTGGCTGCTTGCTTGGTGGAAAAACCCAAGCAATGCATTAAAGCCGAGGCTTTGAATCATTCCCTGAAAGCAGTCACTTCCTTCCACGGGCTCAGAGATGCTGGCTGTGTCTTCATGTTGCTTGCTCTCACTTCTCCAGGTCCCAAGACTGAGGAAGCTGAGGTTCACCCGTGGCCCTTGCTGAGGTTGTTGGCAGACACCAGCGTGCTCTCAGCGTGGTGGTCTGAGTGATTTGTCAGTCTTCCTGCTGGGTTATTGCCCTGATACTTAGTTATTTGCACCAGCTGATTTTTGTCCTTTCTTTTCCCACCCTCCCCCCTCCCCACAGGTCCACTTTGATCAATTTAAAGAAGCACTTATCCTCATCTTATCCAGAACCCTTTCAAATGAAGAGCACTTCCAAGAACCAGGTAAATACCAACATTATCTAAAGTAGCACATTTTCTTTGGCAAAGCGGACATGGGTCACTTTCACAGGAGAACTTAGATGGGAAAGTGCTGTTTAGGTGCTGAGAGATCTTCTGCTTGGATGCCCAGACCTGGGGAGGAGGGGGAGAGTTTAAAGTCTCTTGTAGAGCCTCGTACAGAAGCGTTTTCTGAGCTATTAGATATTTATATCCCATCACCATGATATAAATGTCCAGAGAGGCACGTGATGTCTGCGTGCAGACAGCTAACAGCACTTCAGGCACGCAAGACATCCCCCAGCTGCTAAATGGGCTGAGGTGTCTCTATCTCACCACGCTTCTGGTGGCCAGGGATGCTTTAGGAGCTCTCCAGCTGCAGGAGATGGTTATGGGCAAACAACCAAATGGCTACTTTAGTGCTGCTGCTTTTTCCCAGCTGGGGCTGGCACTTCCCCTTGCCCTGCACTGAAGTGCTCTGGCTCCAAGGTGGTGTGACCCTGGCACAGGCTCAGAAGCCTCAGCTTGTGAGCTCTGCCTCAGAGAAGCCTCTGCTCCAGGCTTGAGCAAGCGTGCTCCTGCCACGAGATATGTCCTGGGGGACAGCAGCACCTTACTGAGTAACTTCTCTTTGCAGCTCCCTGACAGGAGGTTGGAGCCAGGTTGGGTTGGGCTCTGCTCCCAAGGAACAAGCGACAGGACAAGAGGAAACAGCCTCGAGTTGCCCCAGGGGAGGTTTAGGTTGGAGCTGAGGAACAATTTCTTCCCCTTGAGGGTTGCCCAGGGCTGTGCCAGGCTGCCCAGGGCAGGGGTGGAGTCCCCGTGATCCCTGGAGGGGTTTCCAAGCTGTGGAGCTGTGGTGCTGAGGGACAGGGGTCAGTGGTGCCCTGGCAGTGCTGGGGGAACAGTTGAACTTCACGATCTTAAAGGTTTCTTTTCCAACCAGAAAAATTCAATGCAAACCTGTGCTGGCTTAGGTGCTACTCTGTTTTTCTGGAGGTTGTAAGGGGAAGGTCTCTGCAAGAGCTCTTGGAGTTGCTAGACACAGAAATACCCCCCCATCTAGTGCTGATTTTAAATTTTCTGTATCTGAGATGAGGTGAACTTGTTCCTGTAGAAAGCTACTCTCAGATGTCTGTACTTCTCCCAGGGGACCAACATTCTGGCCTAAAAGCTGCTTCTGACCAAGCTGAGCTCTTTGAGGAACCACCTTGGGGCTGGTCAGAGAGAAGTGGGTGCTGCAGGTCCTCGCTGTCCTGTTTGTTCCTTGCTTTCTTTCAGAGACCCTTGAAAATGTGGCTTTTTAGCCCCTTAGCAGGATGTGGGGCTGGGGTGAAGGCTGAGCTCCAGCTGGAGCAGGAGGGGCTGAGGTCTGCTGGGTGTCCCACCTGTATGTAAATCCCTAATCCTGCCTTGGGAGCAGCTGGGATGTGAAATCCCCAAAGGAGAAAACAGCTTAGCGAGGGGGGAGAGAGGGAACCTCCAGGTTTCCTCTCCTGGAGCATCAATCTCAGCTGGAGTCTCCTGCTCTCCAGAGCGCAACCTGTCAGCAAAATTACAGTATTCCTCCTGAAGAAGCCTCAGGGCCCAAGAGATCATAGAATCCCAGACTGGTTTGGGTGGGAAGGGACCCTCCAAGGTCACCTAGTCCAACCCCCCTGCACCCAGCAGGGCCATCTGCAGCTAGAGCAGGGTGCTCAGAGCCCCGGGCAACCTCCCCTGCAATGGTGCCAGGGATGGGGCAGCCACCACCTCTCTGGGCAGCTTGGCACAGGCTCTCCCCACCTCCATCATCAATAATTTCTTCCTTCTCTCCACTCTGAATCTCCCTCTTTTAGTTTAAACCCATCCCCCCTTGTCCTGTCCCAACAGGCCCTGCTCAAAAGATGCAATCGATGGGTTATTTTTATTTCCCACCCCATCGTTTCCAAAGCTCTTAATGCTTAAAAGGAGATGGGTGATGCCCCCAACATCCCTTAGCACAATTTCCCAATTCAGGTCTGGGGGGGCTGGAGAGCAAGGAGGGAGTTTTCCTGGTGCCTGATGAGGCTTCAGGGGTCTGCTGTGACCCCTTCCAGCCCCTTGGAGAGGAGCTGGAGGCAGCCCTTGGCACCCCAGCGAACCAGAACTAATCCAGCGCTCCGCATTTATTGAGGAATCATACGGCTGAGAAGCCCCAGCTTGATTTAAATACAAATAAACCTTCTAGGGAAGGGCTAAATTTGGGATTATCACAGGGGAGCTGACCAGTGTAGCCAGTAAGAAGCTGTGTCGGAGCTGGAAAACTCTCCTTGGTGACAGGTTTGGCTGGGCTTTGCAAGGCAGGTAGTCAAAGGGCTTGTGGTGCAGGTAGGGAGCCTGTTCTGGGCAGGCCTGGGAGGCATTTATTTATTTTTTTTAATGCATTTTGACAGGTCGGTTGATGCTGAAGTCTTTGCTGCTTTTAATTTAGATCAAACTCGAGATTGGGAGAACAAGCTGCTTCGTGCTGTTGGTGTCAAACTGTCAGGGGCTGTGGAGATCCTGGTGTTACAGCCCGCCCCGGGCTTGGGGAAAAATTGAGTTAAGAGCTTCAAATTGGATCATTTAAATGAAAATTTAATTTGAGGGGGTAAAAAAACAGACAAAAAGAAAAAAATTAAAAAACCAACAACGTAGATTGTAAGGCTATTTGCTGCATCTGCAGAGTTTACTCCATAAGGAAGAGGCCAAGTGCCTTGATGCTGTGGTTTTACTGGGGATTTTGGGTGATGGGAAGGTCCCTTGGGTCTGCAAGTGACTGGAGGACTTGTGCCTGTGGTCTCCAAACCAGCAAGGCTGGCTGAGGGGTCTGGCAGTGGACAGCATCCTTGTCCCCCCGGGTGCAGCTCAGCAGGGCTGGCTCAGCACAAGGAGCCCGTGGGTGATGGAGCAGCTCCTGGGGTCACAGCGGGACCTACGGGCTGGGGGCAAGGAACCGAAACTGCCAGGCAGGGATGCAAAAGGAGTTCCTGGAGAAGTGGCTGGTGGGGGTTTTCCTGCTTTTTGGGGTGGGGAGCAGCAGGAGGGAGAGGCACTCGAGCTTGCAGAGAGCAGCATAGATATATGTTAATTATTTTTTTCCTTGGTGAAAAAGTGAAATTCCCTTTCTGAAGGGAAGATGGGCAGGGAGGATGGTCCTGGCGTGCTGTGGGCACTTTGCCTGGGAAGCAGCCCTTAAAACCACGTCGGGCAGAGGTCCCAGTGCTGCTGTCATCAGCTCTGTCCCTTTGAGGACATTGATGTGGGGACACGAGACCCAGCTGCAAACCAGAGCATCAGCTGGCTGGGTAAAGCCCAGATCTGCTGGGAAGTGGTGTGGCTGGGCAGAGAGCCGGGGGGGACACTCTGGGTAAAGCAGAAAAAAATGTCTTAAAATAGTGCTTATTTTAGTGGAGTGTGACTGCTGGGGAGACCTGACACCCCCAGGGGCTGGGAGCCCCCTAGGACCCGGGCTGGGCGCTGCTGCCTCTGCTGCTCTGTCCCTGGGTCCCTGCAACAGCGAGGGGGGGACAATAAAATAGATTTAAAAAAATCCATTATGTGAGTAGAAGAAAAATTAATCAGGCTTGGTGGGTTTTTGGTTTTTTTTTCCCCCCTCTCCCCATTATGGCAAATAAAATGTCAGCTGTGTGCTCTGGAAGGCTGGATAGGGAGGGATTACTGGGGTGGGGTGTGGGATTACGGGAACACCCAGGACAAATTAAAGAGCGGTTTGACGCCATCGCCCCGCGGTCACGAGGGGCTCTTGAGTGTTTTGGGGGTTTTTTTGTTTGTTTTTCTTGCTAGCACATGATGACAACAGAGTTGCCCTCCTAGAGAGGAGGCTGGATATTAGGAAATAATTTTTTTTTTTACTGAGAGAGTGGTGAGGCCTTGGAACAGGCTGCCCGGGGAGGGGGTGGAATCACCATCCCTGGAGGGGTTCAAAACACATCCAGATGTGGCACTTCAGGACATGGTTTAGTGGTCCTGATAATGTTTAGTAGATGGTTGGGCTTGATGATCTCGAAGGTTGTTTCCAGGTTTAATGATCCCATCCTGTGACAGGAGCTGGTGGGGATGATGCCCTTGCAGAAATCCCACCCATGGTGGAGAGGGTTTTTGTGTGTGCTTGGGAAGGTCTGGCTGCTGCTGGGTGGGGACAGGTATAAAACTGGTCCCATCATCAGGACAGGAGCTCTTTAGCCCAGGCAATGCCTCTGGGCCAAAAACACACGGATATTTTTTGGGGGAGGAGCTGTAGTGACCCAGCCACCTCTCCTCTCCACTTCAGTTGCTGAGCCCAAGTGTGAAATGGGGATTTGGAGGAGTTTAGCCGGTACCTGGTGCCTGGGGGGATTAGGATTTAGCAGATCCTAGCTGTGATGGGCTGGCAGGCTGTGAGGAGGATCCCTCCCTTCCCAATCTTAAGCAGCAAAGAAATTAATTTCTCCTGGGCTGGCGGGGCCAGGGTCTCCCTGCTCTAAACCCCCTTTTGTCTGCGCTCCGTGGCTTTGATGCTGGGCCCAGGAAAACGCTGCTATCCAGCAAGGGGAAGCCTCCTCCTCCCTGAGCAGAAGCAGGATTTTTTTTTCTAAATGATTTATCTAGTGCAGAAAGGCAGAAAATAGAGTGTAAATCTCTAGCCATGGAGATGTTGAGCTGCCGAGATGGACGGGGAGGGGAGCGAGCCGGGGAACGGGGGCTTCAGCCAAGTGAAGCTCTGGGTGCTTTGGTTTTTCCTTGGTTTGTGTTTTGGGGTTTTTTTTTGTCCAGGAGGTAATTTGGGGACCACGCACACCCCCCTTGGGCAGGGGGGCAAGAGGCTTGTTCTTTGGGTGGCTGCTGCTTTTTCCCCCAGCCCCGGGGAGGGGGGGATTCAAGGGGAGTGATCAGACCCCGGTGTCTAATTAGGTGCCAGCTCTGGAGTGTGTGTTGTACGAAGCCCGTACGTTGCCAAGGGCTGTAGGAAGCAGGGAAGCTTTGACCTATTTTCTTATTCTTTCTTTTTTTTTTTCTTCTGCTTTTCCCCCCCTTTTCTTGGTGGCTCACCAGGCACACGATAGCGAGGGGCTCTGAGGAGCAGCATCTCACCTTGCTGCTGGCTGCAGAAGCGGGGACCAGAGGTCAGGCTGGAGCTGGAGCATCCTCCCCTCAGTGTTTCAGGGGGATGTCTTACAGGGGTTGGGATAAATAGCCCACGGGGCTGTCTCGTGGGCATCTGCCTCAGGGGAAGCCTTGATTTTTGACCTCTCCCTCCTGTTCCTTCGTGTGCCTTTGAAAGCCTGTGTGGCTTGAGCAGCCCTTTCCATCCTTCCTCACTGGTTTTGCTTGGAAATGAGAAACTCAGTTCAGCTCATCTGGGGAGCTTGGGTTGATGCTTTTTGCTGGCAAGTGGTTGTTCAGCTCTGGAGAAGAGAAGGCTCTGGGGAGACCTTCTGGAGGCCTTGCAGGACTTGAAGGGGCCTGGCAGAAAGATGGGGACAGACTTTAGAGCAGGGTCTGTTGGGACAGGACAAGGGGGGATGGTTTGAAACTAAAAGAGGGAGATTCAGAGTGGAGAGAAGGAGAAATTGTTGGTGCTGAGGGTGGGGAGAGCCTGTGCCAGGCTGCCCAGAGAGGTGGTGGCTGCCCCATCCCTGGCACCATTGCAGGGGAGGTTGCCCGGGGCTCTGAGCACCCTGCTCTAGTTGCAGATGGCCCTGCTGGGTGCAGGGGGGTTGGACTGGATGGCCTGGAAAGGTCCCTTCCAACCCAACCCTGGGATGGTGGGAGCATCAAGGGCACTGGCTGCCATGGTAGGGGTTTGGGTTGGGAAAGCAGTGGGGCAGAGGGGCTATGGGGATGCTGTACAGATTGGTGGTATCCAGGCAGGATGGTGCTTGGGGCTTTCTGTGTGTGAAGGAGACGGGTCTGTGCTCCCAGGGATGGGGCTGCAGGATGTGGTCCCTCACACCAGTGTGGTGCCCTGTAACAGGAGGGCTTTGTTCTGCGCTGTGCACCCGACGTGACTTGAAGGTGCAGGGGAAGAGCTGTCACCCAGTGTCAACCAAAGCACCCTGGCTCTGCAAACAGGGTTCATGGGTGCGTGAGCTGGGCTCAGGAACAGCCTGGTTCAAAGTCAGAGCTTTGCAGGGGCAGGAGCAAACTTCTTGCTCTTCAACTGTGAAGTGTCGCTTTTTCCCTCCCAGGGATGTTCTCAGGCTTCCCAGTTTTTCAATTGCCAAGGAAAAACCAAGCACCTCCAGGTGCTCAAAACAAAGAGGAGGGAGAAAAATCAGCTGGCAGCATCCAAATGCTGAAAACACAGAAGTGGGGAGATGCTCCCACTTTCTCTGCGTGTTGTTGAAGTACTTGCAGGGTGGCATGGTGTGAAGGTACTGGTGTTTCCATGTACATCTGGATTTACTCCATGTACATCTGGATTTACTCCATGTACATCTGGATTTACTCCATGTACATCTGGATTTACTCCATGTACATCTGGATTTACTCCATGTACATCTGGGTGGACCTGACAGGAGGTTGGAGCCAGGTGGAGTCGATCTCCTGCCCAGGAACAAGCAACAGGACAAGAGGAAACCACCTCAAGTTGTACCAGGGTTTAGGTTGGATATGGGGAAAAATTTTCTTCCCCTCCAGGGCTGTGCCAGGCTGCCCAGGGCAGGGGTGGAGTCCCCGTGATCCCTGGAGGGGTTTCCAAGCCGTGGAGCTGTGGTGCTGAGGGACAGGGGGCAGTGGTGCCCTGGCAGTGCTGGGTTAATGGTTGGACTCAATCTTAAAGGACTCTTCCAACCAAGATGATTCTGAGATTCCATGATTTACATTTTTTTACATGTATAGCTGCATTTTTTTCCACATACAGCTGGATTTTCAGCTGCAGCAGTGGTTCAACACACTGTCAGGATGGGTGGGAACAGGACTCTTGTAAGCACTGGGAAATCTAGGAGAAAATTAAGCCACAGCTTCATTAACACTAAATTACAGCTCCTTTCTCCCCCCCATCCTCCTAAAGGCAGATTAGGTGCATTTGTCTTGGAGGAGGAAAAATTATTTCTTTAAAAAAATAATAAAAAAGATTAAAAAAGGAAAAAGAAAACACAACAAAACCCACAGAGCCCCCCCAGCTCTCTTCTCCAAGGGCTGGGGGTGGGGGGGAGATGGCAGGGGAGAAAATAAATGGGTGAAGGAGTAGCCACAAATATTAGCATTTCAGAGAGAGCTGCTGGATAGAGATTGTTCACCACCGGGCAGGCTTTAATAGGAGTGATAAGGTTTGCTTTTGTTCTCGGGCTCTTACTTAATCAGCCTGTCTGGTTGGGGGTTTTTTTTTCCCCTCTCTATCGGCGCACTCCATCGCACAACTTTCATGTGCCAGTCCCAGCTGCGGGAAATCTTGTTAAAATGCCCTTGTTCAAACACGGGCGCCGGGTTTGTTCCCTAGAGCTGCCGTCGGGATGGATGGATGGATGGGAGAGCAAGGCTTGGAGGAATCAAAGGACTCCTAGTCCTGTGTATTTTATAATTCATTGCATAGCTAAGTTGCCCAATAGGTTTTTTTATTGTTATTATTTTTTTTTTTCCCCTCTCCCCCCCTAACAAGCTTGAAGCCTTCTTCCATATCTAAAGGAATATTATCCAAGGAGGTATTTGGGCAAGGATTTTGGGGAGGGGGGGGGAGGTTTGGAGACTGTTTGCCAATGATGGAACAGCTTTCCTGCTCCTTATTAGTATTTCACTCCTGCTTTTCTTTTTGTACCGGAGCGCTCGGCAAATAAAATTTTAAAAAGCTTCTGCTCTTGGTACGCGGCGAGTGGCAGAAAATAAAGATGATCGAGTCCCTGGGGTAAAAGGCTGGAGGGGGTGGGGGGGGGTTGATGGTAACGTTAGCAAACACTGAAACAAAGCGTGGCAGAGAGCCTTTCCCTAATTGAATCCCTGGTTAATTTGGTCCTCCGTTTAATTTGCACCCTGCTCCAGACGGCGGGTGATTCTCGCTGAAAATAGCCCAAGACGTGCTTATTTATTTTATTCTGTTGTTGTTGTTGTTTTGATCCCTGCCCGTGAGTGCTTCCTGGATAATTCGGTCCCTGAAGGCAGGAGCTTGCTGGGGGAAGCTGGAGCTGGGGAATGCGAGCGGAGGTCCCTGTCATTAGATGACGACTCCGAAGGGCTATTTCCATCTCCCAGTTGGCATCGGTTGCGCGGCACAAGCTGGGACCTGCCCCGCTGTTGCCCCCCATCAGCTGCTGGTGTCTCCCCCGGGAGATGCTCGCCTCCAAACTTGTCCCTTTATTATTTTTACCCCCTCGCCCAGTTGTTCTCACACTTCTAATTGAGTTGTGATTTCAAGGCACTGAAGCCAGGTGGATGTATAATCTGGAGACTGGAGCTGTCCCTAATTAAACCTGCCCGTTGCTGCTGATGGAGATTGGTGCGAGGCAAGACCTCGTGGAGTCTTCAACCAACACTCTTTGGGTTGTTTGGTTTTGGTTTGTTGGGCTTTTTTTTCCCCCCCAACCTGTTAACAGAGCAAACAATTTAGGAATTGGGGAAGGGTGAGGAAGACGGAGCCCTGATTCCACTTTTTGTTTTGAGCAGGACCAATTCCAAGCCGTCAGGCTCGATGCCACGGTGAGGGTGGTGGCTCTGGAGAGGAGCAGCTGCTGGTGCCTGCCCTGGGAAGGGGGGGGATGATGATGGTGACAATTCAGTGCTTGAAAACCAGCCCTGCAACACAGGAGCTGGATCCGCAGCAATCGTGTCACCGGCACGCTTTGTTCTTGCCTTTCACAGATTCCTCCCCGGAAGCTCAGCCCAAGTACATCAAAGGTGGCAAACGCTACGGCCGCCGGTCGCTGCCCGAGTTCCGGGAGTCGGTGGAGGACTTCGCCGAGGTGACCGTCATCGAGCCGCTGAGCGAGGACGCCCGGCCCCCACGCATCACCCCCGGCGACTGCGAGGAGGTGAGCGGGCAGGGGCTGGGCTGCTCGCCCCCGCGCCCACCCCGAGGGGCTCTGGGTGTCCTCGGAGCCTTCCCAGCACAGGCGATGCTCGGGATGCTCACCTTCCTCATCGGCCGTGCCGGGCGGCACCTCTCTTGCTCCCAGGCCGTGGGAAGGCGGGGAGGAGCTGGGCTCGTGACGCGCACGGGTGACGTGCGGCGGGTGCCGGTGCCGCCGGCCTCCCCGAGCTCCTGGCCGCAGCGCGGGCCAGCAATTAAGCCAGGGCTGTAACGCTGCCTCCGTGGCTAACGAAGCAAAGTGAGCGGGAGGAGCACGTCCTCGTCTCTTAACACGTCCTCATCTCTTATCTCCTCTCCAAAAACCCAGCCGTGGCTCCGGTGCTCTTGGGAAGAGGGGTGGTGAGCGGTAGAGTTCCGCAGCAGGATGGCACCCTAAATCCAGAGTCATCAGCTTCTCCTTTCAGCCTTTGACTACTTATTTTCCCACCTAAAAGCTGGCATGCTTTGTGCCTCACATACCCTGGTGCATACGCTTGCTCAAAAATTCAGATCTTCCTTTCCTTCCCCCCCCAACCCTGTTTTTGTGATGAAAATTTGTGGCTCTTCATGGTAGGGCTTTCAACCCCAGAATCTCCTCTTGCTTCTCCAGAACAGAAAAGCAAAATCATTGAACTGTAGAAACCCAGGTTGGAAGGGACCTCCAGGATCATCTGGTCCAACCTTTCTTAGCAAAAGCCCTGTCCCAGCTCCTGTCCAGCTCAATCTTGAGTGTCCCATGTTGGGGACTCCACCACTCCCTTGGGGGGATCTTCACAATAAGGACACTCAGCCATTGGAATAAACTTTCCTCTTGTGTTTTATCAGAGTCTCCCCAGGAGTAGCTTGTACCCATCACCCCTCGTCTTCTCCATGAGACTCCTTGGAGAAAGAGTCTCCATCTTCTCTGTAGCCACCCTTTAAAAGGTGAAGAGCAGTTGGGCCCAGTACAGCCACAGCAGCAATTCCCTGGAGCTGGGAACCTTCCAGCCCGCCCCAGTTTGCCAAGTATTGTTGATTCAGCGTTGTGTGTTCAGGAGCGCACGGTGGGAGTTTTCCAGGGGGAAGGAGAAACGCTGCTGCTTTCTCCACTTGTGCTTCCCTAGGGCAGCCACCTGAATTGGGAAGCGAGGCAGAAATGTCCAATTTCCAGCTTTCCAGTGTTAAGCTGAGCTTAAAATAAATTTTAAAAGAGGAAAAAAAACCCCAAACTCGTAAGAAAAACTTTTTCCACCAGAACCAGGTATGTTTTTCCCCTGCTCTCGCTTGCCTTTGCTCACTGCCACAGGAATGCTCATCCATCTCCTGGCCCTGGCCACATGGGCTGCCCTGACCTTGAAATCGATGTTAATCTGCCCACAACCCCCAGGGAAGCGATGCCCTTGATGGAAGAGGCCACTCTAATCTTACTCCTCCACTTTAGCTGTCAAGGAGGTGTAAAAGGCTAGTCTATTAACAAGGTCAGTTAATTAACGGGTACCTAACCACGCTGTGCTCCTGTCTCCTGGTGGGAGCTCTTGTTGCACCTTTTGGGGTGGGTGGGATGTTGAATTCTCTTGCAACTGGGACAAAACTCAGGGTAAATTTGGAAAATCCCCCTTTTTATCTTCATCTTTATCAGCATCAGGTCTGGGAAAGAATCTCCTCTTGGTACGCACAGAACTGAGTCTCTTGAAGGCATGGGGAGGTCCTGGGGCTGCAAGGCTCCTCAGGAGACTCCTGATGCGTTGACTTCTCAGGGCTTTGGCACAACTCTCCGGCTCTGCCCGGCGTTCTCCCGCTGTGCGTCTAAACACGCCGCTGCCCGCGCCCCGCGAGCCTGTCTCCAGCCCAGGGTGTTTCACTGCCCTGAGAACTGGGGCAGCGTGGCTTAATTGGTGCTTTCTTTCAACCGATGCCAATTAGAAGGGCTCAGGCTCTGTCTGAGAGGCTTCCTTCCCCTTCTCGTCTCCGTAAACACGAGAGGAGAGACTGGAGGGCTGGTTTGTGCGTGGGATTGGTTGCCCCGAGGGGCTCCGTGACCTCTGTCCTGGGTGGCTTTCCAGGTGCCGTGAGCAGCTGGATCTGAAGTCAGCGTTGACCCTGCTGTGAGCAGAGGGTGGTGGGGGGATCCCAAGGTTCCCTCTGAGTTTGCCACTGGGCTAATGGGTGATGAGAGAGCTCTGGTGGCTTTAAGGGTGGAGCTGCAACCATGGAAGCGCCTAGAAATGCAACGTGGAAGCTTGTGGTGGTTGAAGCTGCACATCTCTGGCCTTGGCTGCCACTTGAGCTTCTTTGTCCTGAAGTTTCGATATAGGTGTTGGACTTTCAAGATCATGGCAGCTGAAGGTTGTCCGAGTGTGCTTGGGAAGTGCTGTGACCTTGCTGTCGTTTCCTTTTTGCCTTGCGTGGCCGTTGATTGTGATCTGCTCGGTGGTGATGCTGCAGAGTTGGGATGGGGAGTAGGGCTGGTGGCCATGGGGTACCAGCCCCAAGCTGGTGGTAGGGTAGCAGTACCCTTTGGTTTGTGGGTTCTCCCAGCAGCACAGCCAGATGAGGCCAGTGTTAAGGCCATGCTTACTTCCAAAGCTCAGCGTAGGGCATCTGTCACCTCCCCTTTTCCAGCTGCTGGCTCTGCTTTGGGACAGATCTTTTCTACTTGTAGGCTGTAGACACGCTGTTGTGTCCCAGCTCTGTCTCTTCAGCGCCCACTGAAGCCACTTGCTCCCCAGACATCTGTGTTTGCTGCTGCAAAGAGTATTTTCCAGCAGGTCATGGCCTCCTGGAGCAAAACCTTTTGGGAGGGTCAGGCTGAAACTTTGTCTTCGGGTCCTTGGTGTATAAAAGCGAGGCTTGGACTGTTCTGTGAAGCCAGGATCTGCAGATAACTGCTCAGGACAGTGCTTGCTCCCCACCCAAATGTATTATTGATGTGACTCTGGTGCTTTGCAGCTGAAAGCAATTGGCAGGGGGAGCTGAGCAATGCTGAGCCAAAGGGTCAGGAGGATGGGGACAGACCCTTGTCAGTGGTGCCCAGGGACGGGACAAGGGGCACAAACTGGAACCCAGGAGGTTCCACCTGAGCAGGAGGAGAAAGTTGTTTGGTGTGATGGTGTGGGAGGCTGTGCCAGGCTGCCCAGAGAGGCTGTGGAGTCTCCTTCTCTGGAGAGATTCCCACCCCGGCTGGACCCTGCGCTGCTGGGCCCCTGCTCTGGGTGCCCCTGCTGGATGGAGCAGGGGGTGGCACCAGATCAGCTCCAGAGGGCCCTGCCAACCCCACCATGCTGGGATTGTGTGAAAGCAGGGTGTGGAGATGCCATCTCTCAGGGCTCTCTGCTCTGGTTGCTCAGGCTGGGGAGCTGATGCCCAGGGAGGAAGGAAGGGGGCAGTGGGTACCGAGTCTCACCTTGCCTCGCGCGAAGCAGAGCAGCCCCAGCCCCAGCGTGCGCTCCTGACCGTCATGTTAATTAGCAATATACTCCAGCAGAGAACAAAGCTCTGTCTCTCTGAAGCAGATGGCGGGTGTTTGGGGGGAGGTGGGGGAAGAGGTTGCTGCCTTGTTCTGGGGAGAGGCCACCTCGAGCAAGCGGCCCAGCCTGCAGATGCTCACCCGAGCTCGGAGCATTGAAAGCTGCGGCCATCTGCTCCTCGGCCCGGGCAGGGAGCAGGATAATGCATTCCTGGGATCCCCGCTCCCGGCCCGCCGCCGCCTGCGACCCGCATCCAGCTGTAGCCCCGCCGGGGCCGGGCGAACAATGCCGGGTCTGATCCTGGGATGCGCTGGTTTTCCCCCCTCCACCTCTTTGTCCTCCCACTGGTGGTAGCTGGCCCTGCACAAAGGGATTCAGGGAGGGGACACGAGTGGGTTTCCCAGCTTGCAGCCCTCCCCCCCCTCCAACTAAATTCCATCTTTTCAGGTTGTTGTTATTTATGGAGTTGTGCTGAGGGTTGGGGTTCTCGGTCTTGAGGCAAAAAGCAAGAGAGCATCTGGTGTTATAAATGGTTTAGATCTGATTCTATATCAATACATATATGGCTTAGGCAGAAAGACCAGGACACAGCCGTGGACCCGCCTTCTGAGCATCACCACCCTGATCCCTCTCAATTTTTCCCCTGCCAAGGACGAGTGGCTGCGGGGTTGTAGTTCTGTCTGGCACCCAAAGATGTCTTCTCCCAGCACCAAGCTGGCCGTTGCATAGGTACAGGAACTTATGGGCTGGGGTGATGTCAGCTCGTGTACTTTGGGGAGCAGTGGCTTGGCTTCTTGCCTTTGCAGACAGGGATTTGACAGTACCTCTTGGATCAGCTCCTGCTTCTTGTGCGCTCGCCAGGATGGTTTATCAGGCAAACCAGGAATCTGCCACGTTAATGCCTTGATGGTGCCAGAACCTTCTAGTGCAATATTATTTATGTTCTTGGCTTTGTCCAGAACATCCTGCAGAGCTGCAGGTTGCCGTGACCTGCCTCTGCCAGGCTGGTTTTTGCCAGGGAAAGCAGAGGCCAAGCTGCCCCTCTGCCCCACAATCCTCAATTCTGTCCCCAAAAGAGAAGGGGATGCAGAGAACCCCACCAGCCCATCGAGATGCTGCAGCAGCAGCAGCGACCAGCCCTTGCCTGGTCCAGCAGATGTAAGAGGAGCAAACAGCAGAGCAAAAATAAGTCCGGTGACCTAATCCAGTTTCCATGGCAACGTTGCAGATTAATGGCTTTTCGCTGTAATCTGAACGAGGCGTGTTGAACTTTTTTTTATATGATGATTTGGAGCCTCTTTATGGTCCTGGGTGACTTTGACTTCAAATCCATCAGTCACGTGCAGGCAGAAGTATCCACTCGTAACGGCGGAGAAGCAACATCTGCTGCCGCTAACCCAGGAGCGCGTAGCGCCCAGCATCACGTGAGAGTAAATACCCGGGGCTGGTACAAGGGTGCTACAGATGAGAGAGCGTGTAGTACAAGGGGAAAGAGTTTGCAGCATGTACTTCTCCTGGTGCCTGCCTGAGCTGATGTGGTATTGCCACAGAGGAAGTGCAATAGCTTAAGATCAGCGAAGAGTGCGTTGTTTTCTTGAGGTGGTTTTTTTTCCTTTCCTCCTGCAAACTCAGCAGAGAGCTCGTTGGCAGCGTGGGTCTGGCTCCTGAGCTCATCTCTTGTGGGTGTGCATTCCCTGGACACCCGGGTGCTGTGGGTGCCATGTGATTGCCCACAGAGAGGAGCAGGGTTATGGGATGGTTGAGCTAGGCAGGTTTCTGCCAAGGGATGCTGGAGATGCGGAGTGTGCTGTGCTCGTGTCTCGCTCGTGGGCTGGGTGCACATGAGAGCCGTGGGGCTGTCAGTAGCTGTTGTGCAGTGGGGAAATAGGGTGCTGGAAGGAAAGGACAACCCAAAAGATAACTCAGGTGGTGGCTGTGTGCTGCCTGTGATCTTCAGCACCTCATCCACTCGACATCCGCATCGCCGCGACCATCCGTACCTCTAAGACGAGCCTCATGCTTTGTTTGGAGGCCAAATCTCTTCCTTCCCTGCCCATCAACCTGCCAGACTGTGATCCCCCACCTCTCGTGGGGCATTTGCAGGGTTTTAGGCGTCTCTCGCTGCATCTGTGGCTTATCCCCACCGAAGAACCTCGCGTGCCAGAAAAAGGCAGCATCAAAGAGCCGTGGATTTGCCAGCCCAGCCCGTGGGGAGATGAAAGCCTGGCAGCATTGCTGGAGCCGTGTAGCCCGTTTGATGCTGATCTTGCATATGGGTGATGTCTTTGCATGCAGAGTAATAACTTGGGAACCTTTTGTTTTCTCTCCAGCACTGGAAGACGCGAGACAGCGAGGAGTACGAGGCCGAAGGTAAGAGCAAACAGCAGCACTTGTCTGTTCTTACTCTCCTTTCAGCTTTGAAGATGAATCAGAGGAACACTGGAAGATGGTCTTAAGGAACTGGGTGCACTGAGTGGTCTCAGCTTGGCATGGTCCAGAGCTTGGGATGGTTCCTCTGGGCCAAGGCAGCCCCAAGCTGGGCATGGAATCTAAAGTGGGGCTCCTGGAGGGCACAGTCTTGTGCCTTGCCCGCTCTGCCCTCTGTTCTCCCTCCTGCCTGCTGCAGATGCTCCTGCTCAACCTGGCCCCAGAACCCCCAGAGCAGCAGCCTTGGGGGTCCTTCTCTGTCTCTGCTCCTGCCCTGGGGCTGCTGGCTGTAGTGGAGCCTAGTAGGCACTAGATGTCAGCACGGACCAGTCCTTAAACACTTCCTAATTGTCCTGGAAGGGAGAGCAGGGTGACCCTCAGGGTGACTGTTGGCTTTGGCACTAACCCCTACCACCAAAGAGGTCTGACCAAGCTGTGCAGCTTTTGCAGCTCCTCAGTATTCCAGCTGCTCTTTAACCCCTTCCTCAGCCCAGGGGACCAAATCTGTTCTTCAAAACCTGCTTTTTCCAGCCCCAGGATTGAGACAAGAGGTGGCCTTGCAGCTGAGCAAGCTCTGGCTGGTTTGTGTCTAGTGAGCATTTCCAGCTGGGTGAGACCACTCCAGGCTTTGCTGGAGGCAGAGGAAGTGTGTTCAGCTGAAGGCTCTTGGATTTATTTGTTTTTTTCCTTCCCCTGAAGGGGTGTTCAGAAGCACTTAGAGCAAAACATACAGTTTGCATTCAGAGGGGATGGGGAATTTAGGCAGCTGCATCTGGTGGGTGATGTTTATTCCCAAATTATTTAGTCCAGGGCAACCACTGGAATTCTTCACCTGCTCAAGGTGTATGTGGATAAACAACTTGCTCAGTCCCTTCCCTGATCCAATAACTGCCCAGAAGAGGAGAGGTCCCTTTTCCATCCATGCCAGTGTCAGGGCTGCACTTCCCCCTGGCCACAGCCCGTGTTGTCCACTCATCCACATCCCCAGAGATGCTCCTGACCATGGTACTGGCTGCAGTTCAGGGTTCCCTCACCTGAGGTGGCACATGTGAGTTGAACATTGAGCAGGATCTGCTCCTTCTGGTAGAGTCTGATAGCCCTGCTGGTGCCAGTAACTGTACCCCAAAACTGCCAGTGTGTTCTGTGCAGGACAAGGTAAGGCAGATGGTCCACGAGGGTCTGATGGGAGACCTTCTGGTGGCCTTTCAGGACTTGAAGGGGCCTGTCAGAAAGATGGGGACAGGCTTTTGAGCAGGGCCTGTTGGGACACGACAAGGGGGGATGGTTTGAAACTAAAAGAGGGAGATTCAGAGTGGAGAGAAGGAGAAATTGTTGGTGCTGAGGGTGGGGAGAGCCTGTGCCAGGCTGCCCAGAGAGGTGGTGGCTGCCCCATCCCTGGCACCATTGCAGGGGAGGTTGCCCGGGGCTCTGAGCACCCTGCTCTAGCTGCAGATGGCCCTGCTGGGTGCAGGGGGGTTGCACTGGATGGCCTTGAAAGGTCCCTTCCAACCCAAACTGGTCTGTGATTATATGATCAGCCAGCAGAGTTCCCCATGATGTGCAGAACCCCAGGTCTTCTGGTGGTCACTTGTGTGCAGTGGATAGGCAGAAACCAGAGCACTTTCCCCTGTTTCCAGGGCAGCTTCGCTTCTGGAACCCAGATGACCTGAATGCCTCCCCCGGAGCTTCACTGCCCACCCCAGACTGGATAGAGGAGAAGCTGCAGGAGGTCTGCGAGCACCTCGGCATCACCAGGGATGGTCACCTGAACCGGAAGAAACTCATCTCCATTTGTGAACAGTATGGGCTCCAAACAGCAGCCGGGGAGGTGAGTGACCACGCGTGGACCCGCTCACGCCAACGCGATGTTGGTTAACGGGTCCTTCTTGGGAAGGGGTTTTGAGCTCCAGCTCATGGCTTTCCAGCGAGTTTGTTGGCGTCACACCAACAGGCATGGGAGGCTGCTCTAGAAGAAGGCAGCTGCCAACCTTACTGGCACCACAGTGTGTGTCTTCTCGTGCAGGTGGGGAGGGAACTGGAATTAAAAAACATCTCCTATATTCCAAGCATTTCTCCTTAATCCCAGAAATCTCCTATCCAGACAGTAAATATGAGCTAAAATATTCATAGATGGTTGCTTTTGACTTCGAGGAGGCCTGGGGGCAGTTTCTGTCCTCTGGCAAGAGTCCAGAAGAAAACTTTCTTTAGCGAAACAAGTCTCTGAGAGATTTGTTATACCCTTGCAGTGTCTTGCCATGGGGTTTGGGGTTTTTTTTGTTGCCTGGTGACTCCACAAGCAGCTGGGGTTTTGGCATCCGCCTTGCTCCCTTGCGCTGAACTCCTGAGGTCACCCTGTCTCAAGAGCAGAATGAGGCGAGGTATTTTCATGCTGTCTTGCAAGACGGAGCCTCCAAGATGCCCAGGAGCTTCCACGCTCTTGCAGGCAGGCATTTCTGTAGGGTTGGTGGCTCTGTGCTTCCCCCTGTGAAGGTCGTCGTGCTGGTGTCTGGCTGGGGCAGTCTAACAGGTCAATCTTTTGCTGTGCTCTTGTTATGTTTGTAGAGCCTCGGGACCAGGGTGTTTTCTGCTCTGCCAAATTGTTTTGGGCGATAAGGGTTGTGATTTCTATCCCCTGCCCCTTGCAGGTGCTTGAGGAGGTGCTCCATAACCTGGAGCAAGACGGCACCATGAGCGTAGAGGACTTCTTCTATGGCTTGTTTAGGAATGGCAAGTCGCTGACCCCCTCGGCGTCCACTCCTTACAGGCAGCTGAAACGACACCTCTCCATGCAGGTGAGATGATGGGGTAAAAGCAGGAGAAGTCCTAAGCAAATGCCACCTAGCCTGTCTCCTCTTCTTCCTCTCTGTCCCTGTGGTGGAGCAGCCCTGATGGTCCCCCTGTTGAGGTAGGAGGTGGTGGAAGTGACCTGCTGCTCCCCCTGCTTTGGTCTGCTGGGGAGTGGAGCAGAGCCAGGGATGCCCTGGTGACTGTGACCACCTCCATCCCAAGCGAGAGTAAAGGGTGAAGCTGGTGCTGGCTTCCTCTGGGGGTGTAGGGGGAATAAAGCAGAAAACACCCTTGTTGGAAAGGGGAGAAGGGTCCTTGTTAAAGTAGCATGGCTTGGAAGCGGTAGAATCAGAATGGTTTGGGTTGGAATTGACCTTCAAGACCATCCCATTCCAACCCCCTTGCCATGGGCAGAGACACATTCTGCTAACCCAGGTTGCTCAAAGCCCCATCCAACCTGGCCTTGATTGAAGACCTCCAGGGATGGGGCATCGACAGCTTCACTGGGCAACCTGTTCCAGTGTCTCACCACCTGCATGGTGAAGAATTTCTTCCTTCTATCTAACCTAAATTTACCCTCTTTTAGTTAAAAGCCATCACCCCTTGTCCTGTCACTACACTCCCTGATGACCCCTGCTTTCCTGTAGGCCCCTATAAGTACTGGAAGGGCTCTTGTGAGGTGTGAAGTACAGTAAGTAGGTGGTATCAACTGGATGCAGAGGGACGTGGTGGCCTGGGGTAGACTGAAGACTGTGGACATGCAGGTGCCACATCTCTGTTTTATTTCCATAGAATCGTAGAAAGGTTTGGGTGGGAAGGGACCTTTCAAGGCCATCCAGTCCAACCCCCCTGCACCCAGCAGGGCCATCTGCAGCTAGAGCAGGGTGCTCAGAGCCCCGGGCAAGAGACACAGTTGGAGATCTACTGTCTACCTTTGCCTGGAAGCTGAGGGCTGTAGCACAAGCACCTTTGCATACACTCCCTGCAGCCCTTTCCAGGGGAAACCAAAAATGGACAGCAGCAAACGCTTTGGGAGCACTGAGGGCAGCTCCAAAACCGTTCCTCCCCGGCTTTCCGTTAAATCCACAGCGGTGGTCACGCTGCGGTGCCGCGAGGTCAGCGGCAAGCGCTCCCCGTGGGTATTTGCTTTGCGGCGAGGGGAAAAAAAAACCCAGCTCTTAATCCTTAATCTCCAGAGCAGTGTTAGTGGAATGACATTGCTAAGCCGTTCTCGTGGCGGGGCGGCCAGGCGCCTGGCTCTGCCCCTGCCCCGCCGCAGCCTCTCCCCTCTCCCCGCAGTCCTTCGATGAAAGCGGCAGGCGCACCACGACCCCCTCGGCCATGCCCAGCACCGTCGGCTTCTGCCTCTTCTCCAGCCTGGATGACGGGATGGGCTACGGCTGCGTGGAGGGCGTCCTCGACTGCTGGCACCAGGAGGGCATCGAGAACAGCCAGGAGATCCTGAAGGTACCCGGCAGCTCCGTCTCACCCCTTTCGTTTCCTGTGGTTTTCCCCTAGTCTTTAATGTGGGTGGCTGGGTTCTTTCTTTTTTTCTTTTCCCCTTTTTTCTTTTCCTCTTCTAAAACTCCCAGTTCTATCCAGAAGACTCCTCGGGGAAATTTCCAATGATTTCCTTTATTGAAATGCTGGTGCATCCCAGAGAGTTACAAGTTAATGATGGAAATGTAACGTGACTTCCAGCTTAGCTCGAAGAGGTCACCTAGATTTGTAGAAAGCAATTTCATTCCTGCTACCTCCCTGAATAGCTGTACCTGCAAACCTTTTAGCAGGGGGATGACCTGAATTATTGCTTGTGCCAAGGTGGAGGACAGAGCTTGCAACCCTGCCAGTAATTAGTGGTTTGTTATATGGAGTAGAAGGGTAATGGGGATTGCAAATTGAATACCTGAAGCCCCATCCATGGCCCTCTTGCTAGAAGGTGTGGACAGGAGAAGATAATTTCACATGTCTCTCCTGAGACCATCGCTGGGTTCTCAGCAGTGGTGGTGGCAGATTCCTCCTGGCATTTAATGGGTGTGTAGATACTGAACATCCAGGTTGGAATAAACTCTCCCCTTGCTCAGGCTTTAAAACCCACTTCTAGCCTGGGCTCGTGCTGGCCAGTTTTATAACCTGGTACTGCTTTCACTGAACTCATGTGGTGCACCTCTACCTTCTGCTGGTGGCTTTCCACTGGCAACTTCGTCACTGGTGTTGCTGGTGGCTTCTCCAGTGTTTCAGCCCCAGCACTGGCCACGCTTCACTTTGTGCTCCTACGGGGTTAGGCTGAAGGAAATCACAGGCTGTTGCTGATAATTTATTTATGGAGAGGTGGGATCTTTCCTGAGCAGTACCTCCTCCGAGGTTTCTTCTGTGTGGTGCCTATTGCAAGAGCTGGTTCTGCTTAACATCTTCCAGCACTTTCTTGCAGGGTTTGAAAAGGTAAAAAGGCCAGTGTAGTTGGATCCTCTAGAGAACTGGTACTTTTAATCAGCCCTGGGCTTAATTTCCTGTAGTCTTGCCGCCCAACCAGGATGCTTTCCATGTCTGCAGCTCTTGAACGGGGGAAGGTGGCAGAGATGTCTGGTTTATTGCCCCAGAGGCATCTCTGTGTGACAGATTAATCAGCGAGCAAAGATCTTCGCCGAGCCTCCTCGTTTCATTCTGTCACTTCGTGTACAATTGTCTCCAGGCTCCTGTGGGGCGGGAAAGCTCGTTCCGCCCTAACGATGTGGCGTTTCTGCAGGCTTTGGATTTCAGCTTGGATGGGAAGGTGAACTTGACGGAGCTGACGCTGGCGCTAGAAAACGAGCTGCTGATAACCAAGAACGGAGTCCACCAGGCAGCCCTGGCGAGCTTCAAAACGGAGATCAGACACTTGCTGTAAGTCACGGGCTCGGCCGCTTCCTCGCTGCCCTCGCCGTTTGGCCGAGCGGGAGCTTGGTTAGCAGCTGATGGATGGTGGTTCTTAGCGCTTCTCCAAGGGGCATGGGCACGGTGCGGCCGTTTCGTTGGGCAGCTAGGGTCTCTCCGAGCTCGGGCAGAAGCTTTCAGCTCTCTCGTTTTTATCTGGTGAGATATTGACCTTGTGAAGAGTGTTAGTCATATCTAGTGACTAAATGCAGTTGATGAGACCCTTGGAGAGCTCTCCAAGCCGTTCTTGTCTGATGAGCTTCTCGCAAGTACCTTCTTTGGAGGAGCTAGGAAGGGTGACCTGATCCAGGCTGTGTTCACCCTAGGGAGAGGGTGGACCAAGTGGCCAGAGAGAAAGAGAAGCTGCGCTCGGACTTGGAAAAAGCCGAAAAGCTGAAATCCCTGATGGCCTCCGAAGTGGACGACCACCACGCTGCCATTGAGCGCCGGAACGAGTACAACCTCAGGTAGAGTGTCCTGGATCACCCCTCCCCTCCTCCTCGGCATTGCAGGGTCCTGGTGACGGGGGTGACAGCTCGGTGCCTGCTGATGGCCACCAAGCTTCACTCCTGGCAGTGTTCACCGCGTGCTGCTGCTTACGAGCTCTTCTTTCCCCCCGGTGCCTACGTAGGAAGCTGGACGAGGAGTACAAGGAACGGATTGCAGCTCTGAAGAACGAGCTGCGGAGAGAGCGGGAGCAAATCCTGCAGCAGGCCAATAAACAGCGCCTGGAGCTGGAGCAGGAGATGGAAAAGCTGAAAACCGAGGAGAACTACATGCGGGACCGCCTGGCCCTTTCCCTGAAGGTAACCGGGACCGAATGCAGCCGTTGTGTTCCCCCAGATGGCTGGGAGTGGGGGGCAAGTTCTTGCTGAGATGTTTTACGGCACACGTTGAGCTGACTGGAAGGAATTTCAGCGGCCAGGCAAAGGTGGATCCGAGAGAACTGGGGTTTGGGTCACCTCAGTAGGTTACTGCTTGGGATTTGTAAGGCTCCCGTTCAAATCTCTGCTGCCGTCAAGCACGGAGTGTGCATGTGGATGGCTGTGGGATGGGCCATCTGCAGATGGCTCTGTGGCTGCCCAGCCAGGAGAGAGAATAAATCTTGCCACCATCTAAAATATTGCTTTAAAAGCAACAACAAAAAACCCAACCCTGCTGTCATGCCTCTTGATGATTTATCTGCCTGCTGTAGTGGTATCACTGGCCTGTAATCCCACAGATTCCTGTATTTTTCCCTAGATTAATTTTTTTTGTAAAGAAAACACTGAAGTCACAACTGTTCTTATCAGTTGTGCACTTGGAGAGGAACAATACCATGCACAGGTTAGGGGTAGACCCACTGGAAAGCGGCCCCATGGAGAGAGACCTTGGTTTCCTGGTGGACAATAAGTTATCCAGGGGACAGCAATGGGCCCTTGTGGCCAGGAAGGCCAATGGTCTTCTGGGCTGTATGAAGAAGAGTGTGGCCAGCAGGTTGAGGGAGGTTCCCCTCCTCCTCTGCTCTGCACTGGTGAGACCACATCTGGAGTGTTGTGTTGAGTTCTGGTCCCCCCAGTTCAAGAGACAGTGAAATACTGGAGAGAGTCCAACAGAGGCTACGAGGATGCTGAAGGGACTGGGACATCTCTCTGATGGGGAAAGGCTGAGAGCCCTGGGGCTGTTCAGCCTGGAGAAGAGAAGACTCAGAGGGGATCTTATTGATGTTTACAAATCTCTGCAGGGTGGGGGGCAAGGAGAAGGGGCCAGGCTCTTGTCAGTGGTGCCCTGGGATAGGGCAAAGGGCAATGGGCACAAACTGGAACACAGGAAGTTCCACCTCAACGTGAGGAAAAAATCTCTTCACTGTGAGAGTGACAGGGCCTGGCCCAGGCTGCCCAGAGAGGCTGTGGAGTCTCCTCCTCTGGAGCCTCCCCAGCCTCCCCAGCTCTGTTCCTGTGTGGGCTGCCCTGGGTGACCCTCCTCTGGCAGGGGGCTTGGACAAAATGATCTCCAGAGGTCCCTTCCAACCCTTACCATCCTATGATTCTATCTGACTGCTGCCTTAGTATATAATTAATTTTTTTCCTGGATTAAAAAATAAAATAGAAAAAAAGGTAATGGTGTTGTCTTAGGCATGACATCAAGAGTGCTGACAGCCTAGAGGGAGCTAACACACCAGTATAGATATTCAGGTGAGCAGCTTTTCGAAGGGGGTGCCTGTCCTGTGAGCATCAGGACAGTTGTGGAATACTCCTCCTGGAAGGTGGGAATAGCACAGGGACTGGTGTGTGTGTGTGGATTCACAATTCCTGCCTTTGGCTGAGGCTTTGTGCTCTGACTTGACCGGGAGATTACTCATTTCCTAATGAGTTACCATGTGCTAATGTTATTTCTCCTCCAAATGCTGAGGCTGCTGTGGGGTTTTTTTGTTTGGTCCAGGAAAACAGCCGCCTGGAAAGCGAGCTATTGGAAACGGGAGAAAAACTGGCTGAGTATGAGAGTCTGGCAAGCAAGCTGCAGAGGAACTTGGAAAATGTCCTGGCGGAGAAGGTAAATCCTCTGACTTCTAGTTAAGGGAATCAAAGATACCCCACCTTAGCTGTAGATTTGTACTAATTAACAGCAGGGAGCGTTGCAGTGAAGAAATCACCCTGCAGATCTGCAGGGATTTCTTTCCCCGGCACCTAGTTTTGGATAGACTTCATGTGTCCTTCCTAGGGAAGATGATACCCAAGGGCTGAGGTGCTACATGGCCCCTCTGCTGAAGTCAGGAGAAAACTGAGCTGAGCAGCTGATCACGGGTAGATTGCAATAAACTCATCGGGATACTGGGTTCTCCAAAGGTGTGGCTGGAGACAAGAGCTTGTATGGCCTCGTGCTCATGGCCCTCCCTGCAGTGCTGGGGCCAGCTCGGGAGTGCTCAGCACAGCAGAGACAGGGACCTGGTGGAGCGGGGCCAGAGGAGCCCCAGCGATGCTGGGAGGGCTGGAACCCCTCTGCTGGGAGCCAGGCTGGGAGAGCTGGGGGGGTGCAGCCTGCAGAGGAGAAGGCTCTGGGATGAGCAGGGCTGTTGGGTGGAAGAGTAAGTGGATCCTGGTGATGCCGTTTCAGTTTGGTGACCTGGATCCCAGCAGCGCGGAGTTTTTCCTGCAGGAGGAGCGACTGGCACAGATGAGAAGCGAGTACGAGAGGCAGTGCAGGGTAAGTGGAGCCCAGGGCTGGAGACCCAACAGCCATCTGCCAGTGTTCACCAAGAACACCCTGACCACAGACAGCAGCCTGCAGCCACAATGCAATAATGCTGCTGGCTTGTGTTCCTAGGGACTGTTTGGGTTTGGGTTTGGTTTTTTACATTAATCCAAGCTCTTGGGGGGTGGAAAGCTCTTGCCATGGAGGTAACTGGCTAAGAGGATGAGGTACCCCAAGGGTGGGCTGGGGTCTATGGAGCTTCCTTCATTCCCCAGCTGCACATCAGGCACAGCTCCTTGCATGGCTGTGCACTAGAGGCTTTTTTATTTATTTCATTTGTTACTTATTTATTATAATATTTTTTTATTTATTTAATTTTATTTATTATTGCAATCAGAGTTGCAAGGAGCTTACAGCAGAAATAAGATATCTGAGTTTTGCTGGCTTCAAAAACACTAGCAGTTTCTTAAAATAAACCTCCTAAATGTGAGGCTTGTCTTCTCCTGCCCAAATCTTGTATGGCTGAAATACTTCTTTAAGGTGGGTCTGCAAGTTATATTTGTACTTATTTTCTGATTGCTACTGTAGCTATCAGGATTCGGCTTATCTGTTCTGCATGATCCTTTTCATTTCCCTCTTTCATTCAGACCACTATGCAAAACACTTCAAAGTGAGGCCAGAGGAGCCCCAGCAATGCTGGGAGGGCTGGAACCCCTCTGCTGGGAGCCAGACTGGGAGAGCTGGGGAGGGTGCAGCCTGCAGAGGAGAAGGCTCCATCTGGGGAGACCTTCTGGGGGCCCTTCAGTGCTTCCAGAGGCCTGTCAGGAAGATGGGGACGGACTGTTGTGCAGGGCCTGTTGGGACAGGACAAGGGGGGATGGTTTGAAACTAAAAGAGGGAGATTCAGAGTGGAGAGAAGGAGAAATTGTTGGTGCTGAGGGTGGGGAGAGCCTGTGCCAGGCTGCCCAGAGAGGTGGTGGCTGCCCCATCCCTGGCACCATTGCAGGGGAGGTTGCCTGGGGCTCTGAGCACCCTGCTCTAGCTGCAGATGGCCCTGCTGGGTGCAGGGGGTTGGACTGGATGGCCTTGAAAGGTCCCTTCCCACCCAAACCATTCGATGATTCTGTGATTCTAAGCTAAACCAGTGTGGCATCTCTCCTGGGAAGTTGCAATTTAAAAGCAAAGATTTTTCTAACATACTTGCTGAATTGACACTTCTTGATAATAAGTTGCTGGAATATGCAATTGGGGTTTTTTTGAGTACTCACAGACATGAGTCAGTACTCAAGGTTCACGTTCTGAACCCCTGAAATCTGCAGAATTGTGTGTTTGCGCATTGAGGGACTCATTTTCCTCAATAAACCCCATTTGTTGAGCTGAGAGCACGGCGTTTGGCACAAACCCTCGGGATATTCTGCTGGCACGTGGGCAGAAGCACCAGATGGGAAATGCAGTAATGAGGGTATCTCTTTCCTAATTTGATCTTTTGCTTCTGATTTGATTTTTTGTAAGTAATCGGTGCTCAAGGAGACATTTCTCAACTGTTTGAAAACGTTCTTAAGCTGCTGTTTAAAAGGAATTGTAGGGAGGAGAAATAAATTGGAAGGTCCTGGAGCATAATATGGCAGAATGGCTTGAGTTGGAAGGGACCTTCAAGATCATCTCATTCCATCCTCCCACTAGAGCAGGCTGCCCAAAGCCCTGTCCAACTTGATTTTAAACACTCCTAGGGATGAGGTGGCCACAATATACTCTAGAGGCAGAAAATATATACAGGCTGGAGAATGTTCTGCTCTTTCAGTGAGTTACTTGCACAGGTTGGCACCTGGAGAAGGGTGTTGGTTTCCTGGTAGGAGGATGAGTAACTGTGATGTGATGGCAGCATCATTGAGACACCGTTACCTACTCCCTCCTAGGTGTCTCTTGTGAGTGTGTTGATGTTTATTTTTCCACCCCCTCTTTCAGGAGCTGCAAGACCAGATAGATGAGCTGCACTCAGAGCTGGAAGAATACAGAGCTCAAGGCAAGGTGCTCAGGCCTTCGCTGAAAAATTCCCTCTCGGAAGAGTTCGACATTGATGTGAAAAGTCACGGCAACAGCGGCATTGAGCCCGACCAAGGTAGAGCATGTCTCCCATATGACCCACTGCTGTGCTGTAGGTGTTAAGGAGAGGATCTTAGAGGCAATTACATGCTAACTTTCCCAGACCTTCACGGTGGGACTTGAACACCAACCTCCTCTTGTTTTTTTTAAGTGGAATATGGCTCCTGTGCTGTATTCAAAGCTGAAATTAATGTTTGCAGCTTCTTGTCGGTGTGTGTGATGGGTGTTTGAGAGCTGGCAGTAGCTGCCTAAACACATTTAAATTGAAGAAATAGTTCTGTTTGAGAATGTGTCTCTTTGGGCTTCAAGAATGTGGGTATAATTCCTGTTTTCCAAGGGCTTGGTTCAGAAGACTGCAACCCATTAAACATGAGCATAGAGGCAGAAATGGCCATCGAACAAATGAAGGAGCAGCATCACCGGGATCTGCATCACCTCAAGCAGGAGCTTGAAGACACAGTAAGCGATTTGGACTTAAAACTTCACGACTTTTCCAGCTTCTGCATACAGGTGGAATGGTCTTGGAGAAGGACTTTTAATTCCTGGTCAAATGAGAACCTTTCTGTGCATCTGAGCTGCTACCTCCCCTGCTCTTTCTGCATGTCACGGTGTGCTGGGGAGGGCTGAACGAAGCCGCGGTGGCTCTGCACACCACTCACCCATCTTGCCACGTGTGCAGAAATACCTCCGTTGGCTGTACGTGGAGAGATCTTGGGTCAGGATGGGCTTTCGAGGCTGAGGCAGCTCCACTCCAGTGCCTGTCTGTGGAGGCAGGGTGAGCTGGCACGGATTTGGGCGCAGCACAACACCCACCACCAGCCTACACTAGCACCCGTGTCAGGGGCACAGCCTTTCCAAGCAAGACAGACCTACCTTGCTCTGCCCTGGCGTGGAGATGGCCAGGTTTGTTCTGTGGGAGTCAGCTCAGGACCAGGAGGTGAGATGAGGGGGTCCCATCAGGCTTCTGCTGCATGTGTCAGACCAGTTCCTGCCTCCAGATGAGAGAGAGAGAGAGAGAATTGTTACAGAGCTATAATCTATTCATTTCACACGTGGCATAACCTGGGTGTGCTGAACCTGTACGGTAACGAAGCTGGGATGGGAGTGGGAAAAGGGAATTGTTAAAATATCACCCCAGAATCATTAATTGTCCTAAAGGGTTTGTCTGATGTAAGTTGTGGAAAAAGAAAATAAAACACAAAGTCACCAACACCCTCAAATTCTCCCTAAAAATCCAACCAACCAAAAAAAAACAGACCCCAAACCAAAACCAAACCAAAAAACAAACTCAAACCCAAACGAGAGAAGCCTGACCTTTTTAAAAAGAAAGGCCTCTTAATTTGGGCAGGGTTTGGAAAACTTAATCAGTGAAATAATACAAATAAAACCAACAGAGTCCACTCGTATCTTGCAAACCTGACTCGGGACTTAAAAGTCGTTGTCTTTTCACAAATTTGCTGAATGGAGAAGCATGGATTTCACTGGTTTCTGCATCAGCATCAGCTTTATCCCAGTAAGAAATGGAGTTGAGCTCCTCAGCATGCTTTGCTGGGGAAATCAATGCAAGGTGCTCACATGCAAATCAAAACGTTCCGTAGAATATATGGAAATACCCAACACAGCAATGCTGAGAAACTTCTCCATAGAAACATCCTGTCAAAAATGAGCTGAGCCAACCTGGTTTCCTTTTTTTCCTAGGTGAGCCACTACGAGAAGCAGCTAGACGAGACAAAAACCCACTGTACAAAGGAGCAAGAAGACATGAGGAAGAAGTATGCTGAAGAGATGCGTGTCCTGGAAGAGCAAATAACGGACCTTAAAAGTCAAATTGCAGACCTGCAAGGAGAGGCAGCGGTGCTCAGAGACCAGCAGGAGAAGCTTGGCTGCAAATACAACGATGAGAAAACCCAACTGCAAATGCGTTTTGACGAGGAAAAAGCCAACCTGCAAGAGCTGCTGAGGCAGGAGCATGAAGATGACGTTAGAGCCAGGCTGGAGCAGGTAAACCAGAAGTTTAGTCGAGAACGGGAAGAACTGATTCAAAGCGGTGCCTGGGTGGAAGAAAAGATGAGAGTTTTAGTGCAGACCTTGCAGGAGGAGAAGGGAGAGCTGGAGCGTGGCTTTCACGAGCAGCTGAAAAGGATGGCAGAGGTGCATGCTCTGGAAAAGGAAGAGCTCCAACAAGAGCTGCTGAGGAAGCATGAGCAGGACCTGGAGGAGGAAAGGTGAGTCACGGCTGGCGGGGATGGGAGTGCTGTGCCTTGACCTTGATGCTTGGCGTGGTGACCAAGGTGAGCCTAGTGCAGAAATGACTCCTGGTGCTTAATTCAGCGCCGTTACTGGTTTTATTCCAGAACACTGGGCTGCTAGCCAGGGACTTTTTCTTCTGACCTTTCTCAAGCAGATTTTTATACTGAGTTTTTAGCTCACCCAGAGGCAAGGGTAGTGCTAAAGCATAACCAGGCGTGATTAACTTGAGCTCTGTTCAGGATCCCTGTGCTTTACAAATCCCTGCTTTGTCCTTTTAAAGCACCTGGGTTTTTGGAGTTCTTCCTTTCTGAAGGAGTGGCTGGTCAATGATTTTAGCCAGGATTGAGTGTCAGAAGAAACTGAAACCAGCCCAGGGTGAGAAGGAGAGGTGAGGTTAAGAACATCTGCCCCACTCCCCTCCCCAGATCTGATCACAAGATCAGAAGGGTGTATACTGCACATAAAACTTTTTTTTTCCTGAGGATGTTTCATGAGTTACACTTTGTCCAAGGCAATTAGACTTTTAAAGTTTTGACAGATTGCCCCAAATTTAAAGCTGTCTCTCAGAAACACCCATCAAACAGTACTTCAGCTAAAACTTGGTGGAAAAAGTTTGGTTTTTTTTTTCCAGCTTGTTTTATTCAGCCTAAAAAGCAATTTGAATCTCTTGAGTTAGCCCAGAGTTTAGTAATATATTATGTTAACCATGTTTAGGAAAAAAATGGAAAGTGACTATAACAGAAGAGCATCTCGTGCAGAAACTCAGTTTTCTGTCGACGCACAAACGCTTGTGCGTAAATACGAAGAAACGATCCAAAACCTGGAAGGCCGTCACCAGCGAGAGCTGCGTGAACTCGCCGAGCAGCAGAGAGAGGAGAAATCTCAGTGGGAGTTTGAAAAGGATGAGATTGTTCAGGAGGTTGCTGAAGCCCACGAGCAACTGAAGGCAAGTCTGGCAAATGAAAAAGCCGTATCTTCCGCCCTGACCCGGGAGAAAGATCTCCTGGAGAAAAACTTCAAGGAAGAAGTGAACAAGCTTGTGTGCGAGAGGGAGCAGCTTCAGAAGGAGCTGCGAGACCTGAGGAACGCTGCTGAGAGGCAAGAGGAAAAACTGAACGATAAAATAACACAACTCCAAAATGACCATGAGCAAGAGCTGAGGAACAAAGAAGAGCGAATATCCGTGGTGGAGGAAAATGGGAAGCTGGTTAGGCAAAAGCTGGAGAGGCTTGACAGCGAATATAAGCAAGAGAAAGAAGACCTCAACTCCAAGCTTCTTGCTTTGGAGAGTTTAAACAAAGACATTCGTGTGAGAGCGGAAACGGAAAAGGCTGAGATGAGCTTGGAAATCTCAACCCTTCAAGGGAAAATACAGAAGTTGCAGTGGGAGACCCATAGTTTTTCCATGCTCCAGAATCACTATAGGCTTCTGGAAAATGAGTATGCCAAAGCAAAGAGCAAAATCGCTTCTTTCTCTGGTACGGTCCCTCTGGGAGATGATGTGGATGTCCTCCTCAGTCTGCAGAAAGTGCACGAGCAAGCTGTGAAGGAGAATGTCAGGATGGCTGCTGAGATCGTCAGGCTGCAGCACAAGTTGGAAGCTGTGGAGCGGGAGCCCGTGCAACCTCCCAGTCCCAGCTGCTCCGACTCTGGCTCGGAACCATCTCAGCTGCCAGAGGAAATAGATCCCGGTTTTGAAGGGTTGCCCGGTGGTTGTGAAGAGGCAGACAATAGAACAGTTCAGCTTTTGGAGGCTGATGCTACAGACCTGGAAGAAATGGCTGAGCTTGAGTCAGATTTGGAGAAAGCACGTGGTAAAGCCAGCGCAGGCAGAGATCTCGAGAGAACTCCTGAGAGACTTCCCAGACCAAACACGCTGTGCGGTGACGTTAAACGGCAGAAGGTTCATCTGCTAAATCACAGAATAGCTCCCCAAAATAAAGGGGTTGTTTATGATGCTTCGAAGGTGCGGGTTGACCTTGAGACGGCTGAAGAACGGAGCGAAGCCTCCCTCCAGCTTGATGATGCTTCTGGGTCAACAAATGGTGACCTGAAAAGAGTAATAGCTCAGCTTTGGGAGAGGGTGGAAGAGTTAGAAGACAGACTGGTGGCACAGGCTAAGCTTCTGTCGCTACAAGAAGAAATTCAGGTGGAAAATGAGGATCTGAAATCTGAAATGATGAAGTTAGCTGAAAAAAATAAAGTGCTGGAAGACAGCCTGCGTAAGCTGAGAAGCCTTCACTGCAAGCTGGAAAGTATTAAGCTGAGAGAGGAAAACACACAGCTCCTCCAAAAAGTTAAAGACTTGGAAGATGCCCAAGAACAAGATGCAGCGGGCAATGGAGATGCACACAGTGACAAGCTGAGACCGCGATGCCAGCTTGGGAAGCTGGAAGAACATGCTACCGCCTTCACAGGTCAGCAAGAGAAGCATGACCAAGGTGACAGTGTGGTGAAAGGAATGAGGGAGCTGCAAGAGCCCAGGAGAAAGCTGAAGGAGAAAGCTGCTGCTCTGGTTAACCCCGACGACGTGCATTTCCCCAGGGAGGAGGAGGAGGAGGAGGAAGAGAGGAGCGCAGTGACGCGCGGCTTACAAAGCACGTGCGCCGAGCTGCAGCAAAAAGTTGACCTCCTGAGGTAACGTACGCTTGCAAAACGCTGTGGGCACCGTGCTGGTAAATCCACCGTGCTGCTTAGACACTAACCTAGAGTCCCACCCGTCGCTTCGTGCCCGTCCCTGCATTAACCGCTGTAGTTTAACTCCGAGTAGAAAACACTGCCTTGGACTCTAACTCCTAGCAAGCAGGTTGATAACTCGTGGATAACGACAGGTCGGATAAGTGTCGGTGACTTACTCCTCTGGCCGTGACCTAACCCCAGTGGTAAAAGCAGGAGCAACCTGCCAGCTCTTCTGCCTGCGGACACAGTCGCAGCGTGTAGCTGATGGGACAGCAGAACCCCCCCGTTGCAGGGAGGGGTTTATGTCCAAAATGCTATGGTAACACTTCCAGGATGCTTTTAGCTTTTACTAATATCACCTCGTCGCTCGGTTCGCTGCTTTTGACCACTGACTGTTTCTTGGAATGCTAAAAGTGCTTCTTAATCTCAATATTTCAGTTCATGCTCGAGAATGATGGTAATTTTTATTTTCTCTTCCCCAGCAGGAGCACTTACATTAGGAATCTCTCACATGTTTGATATGATAAATACCATTACCGCACAGAAAATATCCCAGGTTATTATATAATAGGTTATATTTATAGGTTTATGTAATAGGTTTTACCTCCTTGTTTTTAACAGCTGTGTTTCACCAAAGATTGATTTTCTTTATCTTATTTATTATTTTTAGAGGCCATAAACTGGCTACAAGTGACTTAATTATTGTTCAGCACCAGCTTCCTGCAGGAAATTGTTCTTTCAGGTATTACACCAGGGCTAAGTTATTTCTTTACAGCCACCTCGGGGCACAGAAGGCATTTTCCAGCGCCACTGCTCCCAGCGTAGCGGGCTCTAGAAACAACCAGCTCCCTCCCGGAGCCCTCTGCAACATCTGCTCTTAGGCTGTTGAAAGTTATGTTATTTATAGCTTCAGGATGAAAACGTATAGTGCAATTAGTGTGTAACCTTGAGTAGGGATCTTAGGTTTTTAATTGAGCTTGGCTGCCCAAAAACATGAACACAAAGCGATCTGCAGAGCACTTCTAGTAAATGAAAAGTAAAATCCACACACCCTTCATCCATAAACCAAGCGAACTGTAGCTTTGTTCTGCAATATTTCAGGTAGCTCTGTGTAGGCTTTTAGTAATTCCTCTCCCTGGGGGCTTAGACAATTTAGAGTCATCACTTGTCTTGTGTCTCTGCCACAGATGCGAAGCCGAGAGGCTCAGGGAAGAAAATGCTGTTCTGAAAAATGAAGTGACTTTGTTAAATGAGGAAGGCAGCGCTTCCAGCCTGAAACTGCGGGAGCTCAACGGGTCCCGAGAAGAAATGAGGTAAGGATTCGGTGTGTACCCTGAGCTGTCAGGCTCTCACTGCCGAGTGGGCATGGTCACTACATCCCTTCTTTGAGCTCCTTCACGTGCTAGTCTACAAAAGAAACTGGAGCATCTCTGTGCTGGGGCCAGGCTGAGAGCCCTGGGGCTGTGCAGCTGGAGAAGAGCAGCCTGAGAGGGGAGCTGAGCAATGCTGAGCAAGAGATAAAGGGCCCTGGGGGGCAAGAGGATGGGGACAGACTCTGATTGTCAGTGGTGCCCAGGGACAGGACAAGGGGCAATGGGCACAAACTGGAACCCAGGAGGTTCCACCTGAGCAGGAGGAGAAAGTTGTTTGGTGTGAGGGTGTGGGAGGCTGTGCCAGGCTGCCCAGAGAGGCTGTGGAGTCTCCTTCTCTGGAGAGATTCCCACCCCGGCTGGACCCTGCGCTGCTGGGCCCCTGCTCTGGGTGCCCCTGCTGGATGGAGCAGGGGGTGGCACCAGATCAGCTCCAGAGGGCCCTTCCAGTCCCCACCATTCTATGATTCCTTGTCCTTTTCACCTGCCAAAGCAGGGGGTTAACTGCAGGAGCTCAGATGACCCAGTGACTCAAGTCACAGGGCCTGCTTATGACCTGACCTGATGCAATTCTTTTGGCTTCAGCAAAGGCAGAGCTTGTTGGGCTGCTGTAGCCTCAGCAAAGGCAGGAAGGGGTGCAGTGTGACAGAGCACTACAGTGGTCTTTTGTGAGTACATAACCATCCATGGTCCTGGGAGTACTCTTCCCTTCTGGAAAAGGTCTACATGGGCTACCTTGAGGAGCTGAGCATTTGCCAAGCGTAAGGAGCACAGTGATGCTAAGCAATAAATAAATATCCAGAGCTGCCACTTCTGGTGATGTCATAAACCCAGCCCTTTCTTGTAGGTGTGTATATTTAAGTGATATTCACGAGCTTTCATTTCTCCTTAGGCAAAAGATCGAGGCTGTGAGAAAGGAGAAGGTGGCTGTACAGAAGATGGTTGACAACCTGAAAAAGCAGGTATATGGACTGAGCTCATAACCCTCTCTGCAGCAATCATCACTGTGTAGGGGCTGTTCCTTAGATGCAAGGAGCAAATGACCATTATATACACTTTAAACTTTGGATAACTGTTCTCATTAACTCTTTGGGATTGATATGAGGCTTGTTGGACCTGATGAGAAGACAACCTCAACGCTACCGTAACTACCTAGCTTACCGACTGGAGAGCACTTCCCATCACCAGCTTGGAAAGTTTAGTTCATGGAAATATAAAGTTAAAGCCTCTCTTTTTGTAGTCTTTGTGGGTAATGCTCTGCCGTAGCCCATGGGAAACAGAGGTTATGTGACTCAGGCTCTGCTTATTTCCCAGCTAGCTGGGTCTAGGAACGCTGCCAGCCGTGACCCTCTGCTCATATCCACGAGACTGCTGCTTTTATTTTAAGGCTGGTTCATTATGCCTGGAGAAGCCAAAGGTTTAAGCAGCTCTTGCATTCATGGCACTCTTCGTATTGCTTACTAGAATTCTACTTGCCCAGAAAAATCTCCTAGCTCACCAGCAGAACCCTCAAAATAGACACCAGCAAAGGGAAGGAGGAACGGAGCG
Source organism: Todiramphus chloris collaris (assembly GCA_025345505.1). NCBI lineage: Eukaryota > Metazoa > Chordata > Aves > Coraciiformes > Alcedinidae > Todiramphus > Todiramphus chloris. The sequence goes on along the minus strand of JANVCC010000043.1, from coordinate 3,007,971 downwards.
CTGTGCCAGATGGCTGATATCGCAACTGCTCTAATTGAGGCTAATTATCCAAAATTAACAGCTCGTGAGGCTGACCATGCATGCAGCAGGCCATCAGGAGGATTCTGACTCTTAAACAGTTGATTTGGCCTAAAATGAAGGCATGGAGCAAGTTAAATGTGCTTGAAGGAAAGAAAGCAAGCAGTGCTGCTGGGGTCATGGCTGTTACTGAGAGTGCAGTCAACTGCTGTGTCCCACTTCTCGGGGTCAGCGTGTGATTCTGTCATCTTGGCTGAAGTGGAGCGATGCTCCTCAGGTTTTTAATAATCTTAGTAGAAAGGAAATGGTTCAGAGTGGAGAGGAGAAGCCTCCAGGGAGACCCTCTGGTGGCCCTTCAGGACTTGAAGGGGCCTGGCAGAAAGATAGGGACAGACTTGTGAGCAGAGCCTGTTGGGACAGGACAAGGGGGGATGGTTTAAACTAAAAGAAGGAGATTCAGAGTGGAGAGAAGGGAGAAATTGTTGGTGCTGAGGGTGGGGAGAGCCTGTGCCAGGCTGCCCAGAGAGGTGGTGGCTGCCCCATCCCTGGCACCATTGCAGGGGAGGTTGCCCGGGGCTCTGAGCACCCTGCTGTAGCTGCAGATGGCCCTGCTCCCTGCAGGGGGGTTGGACTGGATAACCTTGAAAGGTCCCTCAACCCTTGCTGTGGTTGCATGAAGTGTTTTTAAAATCTACTCCCCACTGTGGGAAGTTCTCATAATGGACGCTGCTGTCCCAATTCAGGTAGCGGATCTGAAGACCAGGAACCAGCAGCTGGACTCTGAAAATACTGAACTGAGCCAGAGGAACTCCAAAAATCAAGCAGATGTGCAGGATCTTAACCAACAGCTGGCAAGAGTGCTCAAGCAGAAGGAAAGGGAAGCGGGGAAGTGTACCCTGGAAGAATGGGAAAAGGAGAGACTGGTATTGAAAGAGGAACTGGAGAACTCCAAAGTAAAGGTATGGGGTTACACAGTCTCTCTTGGTGTGAAAATGGAACTTCTAGGGCTGCAGAGGTGCTAGGGAATTAGCATCCCTTTTTCGAGCTGTGCGTGGACTTTCAAAGGTGACCTTCTGCAAGTACTTGCCATAAACATGTGTGCCTGTGGCAGTGGGGGTGGAAGGAGAGCTAAGAGCAGGGAAGAAGTGTGCAGGTTTGTCTCAGAAATGGACTTTAGTGATGCTAAATATCTACCAGCATTTTCCAGCATGCCTGATCTGTTCAGTCCAGTGCCAGCTCAGCTCTAACCCAGGTCACTGGTTGTAGCATCCTCTGGTTAACTTTTTGTTACTCTGCAGATCTCCAGAGTTGAAATCTTTTCTTTTTTTTTTTTGCAGTCGTCAAATCTGGTGTCTTCCCTGGAGATGGAGTTGTCAAAATTGAAGATTCAAGCTCATATATTGGAGCAGGAGAACCACATCCTCAAACAGGAACTGGAGAGCACCAAACAGGTACAGCATCCTATTGGAATCATGGAATGCTTTAGGTTGAAAAAGACCTTTAAGATAGTAGAGTCCTATTGTTAAGCCAGCGCTGCCAAGTCCAACACTAACCCATGTTCCTCACCACCACATCTCCATGGCTTTGAAACCCCTCCAGGGATGGGGAGTCCACCACTTGAAAGCCATTAGATAATGCTGGCTGTCCCTTAATGTGCCCGGCTCTCTTGGCTGAGTTGGAAATAGTTAATTTAATTCAAGAAAGGTCATAACAGAAGGGGAATAAAAATCCTCTTGAAACAGTCTCTGGGTACAATGCAGAGTTGTTCAAATAAGGTTGGTTTCACTTGGCTTTTGCCGGAAGGTCTTCCAGTGTAGCAGATCTACAACACCAGGCTTTGACAAGGAAGACAATGATTTAAAGCTCTAATTAAGGAATAGTTTTTCCCCTTCATGCAGATGGGATGGGCCTGGGAACGCTTTCGTGTGTAAGTGGTGATACTCATACAGCTTTATTTGAAGGACCAGTCTCTTCCAGTGTGTCCTCTCAGAGAGAATTCCTCTTGCTAAACCCATCTGCAGGCTTCGACAGCTCCTGAGGATAATTTCCTGGAGGGCTTGGTTATCGCCTCTATAAGCACAGTTCAATTGGCTGTGTAAATATATGCTAATAAACATAGATAATGAAGGCTGCAAATGAGTTAGTTTCTCATCCTGATTAGGGATGAGAAAATGACTCCACCAAAGTAATTTTCTTTACAGTGTGAAGCGCTCATTTGATGCAGCCAATGCTTAGGATTGATAATGGTCTTAAAAAGCAAAAGCAGATGAGGTCTATTCAGTAAGGAGTGGATTGTGGCTTGAGTGTAATTAAAGACAGAAGATTGAGTGAGCAAAGAACTGCACAGGAGACAAGGAGAAGGCAGCACGTGAAGCTAAAGTGCTGTGTCAAATGGGAAAAGGATGAGAAGTCAGGAGTGGAATGGTTTGGATGGGGGTTTTTTGTTAGGTTTTTTTCCCCTTCTTCCCAGAAGATGCAGAAAAAAAAAACCAGCTCTAAAGCAAAGGTTCAGGGGGTGATTGGGAATCCTTAGAGCTGCTGTTGTAGGAAGGATGTCCTGGGTCAGATGGATGATACTCCTCTGGCCATTTGTAGCAAACTGGAGTTTGCTCCTCTCTCTTCCACTCCATCCGGAGTGGGATGCTCAGCCTGGAGAAGAGAATGTCTTGCACAACACTAGCGTGCAAAAAGAAATGAAATGGCAAATGAAATGAGGTTTGTTTTCCACAGCTGCCCAGATGTCCTGATCTCTCTGACCTTCAAAATGAAGTTTCGAGCTTAATTACTAAAAATGAGAAGCTGCAGAAGGAGAAAGAAGCCCTGAGTGAGGAACTAAACAGATATATCGATAAGGTAAGAACGAGCTGCAAATCCACATCACTCCCTCTGTGCTGTAACGGGCTGTTGAAATTCATATATCATTATCTGGATCACCCTAACCTGGAAAACAACTTTGGACTTTTTTTTTTCCCCCCCCACTTTCAAGTCAGATAAAGGCTCCGTTGCTACTGCCCTTTCTTTTCCTAGCTGGTCTTGAAAGCTTAAATTCTGGAGCGCAGCTTTTACTGTGATTCAGTTTCGTAGAAAATTCCAAACATTGTGAGCACCAGAAGCCTGGATATAAATATAGCAGCGAGACAAGAAAGACAGTGTTCTTGGCATTTTTTTTTTGTGGGACTTTTTACTGTTTTTATTGCAGCTCTAAGGTCCTGTAACTCTGAACTCGAGCGGCGTAACTTGTGCGTGAGCTATAAATAATGATCCTGTTGTGTAGGGACTGGGGCTGGGAGCTGAAGGGGTTGGGTTGCTTTCTTGTTGTTGGTTTGTTGGGGGTTTTTTTGGTGTCTCGTGTTTTCTTTGCATTGGCCTTAACTCCCTCTGGATGAACTCTGAGTCAAATTGAGTTAAAGAAAATCCTGAGTGAGTCGGGCTTACCGATGTAATCTTATTTCAGGTAGCTCAAGTAAGCTGCTTAGAAAATGCAATTGGCAGCTTGAAGCAGGAGCAGAAATGCTGGGAACAGCAGAGTCAGACACTGAAAACCCAGCTCACTGCTTCACAGGAGAAGGTATGACTGGAGGGGGCTGAGAGCTCTGCTAATGGGGTTTTTCCATTAAAACCAACCAACGTGTAAAGATATCACACAGCTAAGAATGGTGGCTTTGCTGGGTTGTCAAAGTGATGCCCATAAAGGGCAAGAGGAGACTTGTTGAACACAATGAGGGACTATTCCCCCTTCTCTGGGAATAAGTGGAGTTGTCTTGCAGTCACAGCCAAGTTCCTTTTGCCAGTTCTTCTTCCCAGTTATCCCTGAAACACCGCAGAGGCTCTGCTGTTGTTCCTGGCTCTTCTGGTGGTGGCTCATCCCCTCACCACACAGGGGAGGGGAATGAAGGGCTATCTGCTTGGGTTGGGGTTTCTCATTGTCTCTGGGCTGCCAGGAAGAATAAATAATTCAAGTGAAATCTTCTCTTCCCAGCATATGGCAATAAATATCCAGGGCTGGAAGATGTCTGTCGAGTGCAGTACTGTGGCTGTATTCCAAGTGGATGGCTACTAATTTGGCACAGAAAGTCAGAAAAATCATTCAGCATTTTTTAAGGGGACTGTCAGTGTCAGGACTTCTTCACCCCTTCCATCAGAGACCCTAACTACGTGCAATTGGTGGTGCATAGCAGACCAGCTAAGCTGGTGAAGGGCCTGGAGAAGAAGTCTTGTGAGGAGTGTCTGAGGGTCCTGGGGATAATCTGAAGAAAAGGAGGCTGACAGGGAGACTAACTCGCTCTCCACAGCTAAGGAGGTTGTAGAGATGCAGGCACTGGTCTCTTCTCCCAAGTAACTGATGCTAGAACAAGAGGGAATGGCCTCAAGCTGTACCAGGGAAGGTTTAGAATTGTAGAATTGGTAGGGGTTGGAAGGTACCTCTGGAGATCATCAAGTCCAACCCCCCTGCCAGAGCAGGGTCACCCAGGGCAGCCCACACAGGAACAGATCCAGGGGGGCTGGAAAGGCTCCAGAGCAGGAGACTCCACAGCCTCTCTGGGCAGCCTGGGCCAGGCTCTGGCACTCTCACAGGGAAGTTTTTCCTCATGTTGAGATGGAAATTCCTGTGTTTCCGCTTGTGAACATTATCTCTTGTCCTATCACAGGGCACCACTGAAAAGAGACTGAACATTAAGAAAAAATTTTCCACTGAAAGTGTTGTCAGGCATTGGAACGGTCTGCCCAGGGAGGTGGTTCAGTCACCACCCCCAGAGGTGTTCAGAAGCTGTATAGATGTGGTGCTTGGGGATATGGCTTAGTGGTGGACTTGGTAGACTAGGGTTAATGGTTGGACTTGATGATCTTCAAGGTCTTTTCCAACCTAAATGATTCTATAAGCCTCCAAGAAACCTTGGTCCAGCAAATGCTAAGCTGTTTTCCTGCTCCTTCCAGGTTCAGAGTCTGGATGAAACGCTGCAAAACACCAACCTCCAAATGTCCTGCCTAAAATCAGACTTACGGGTGACCCAGCAGGAGAAGGAAACTCTTAAACAAGAAGTGATGTCTCTACACAAGCAGCTGCAGAATGCCAATGAAAAGGTAACGGACCTCGGGTGCCTTGGTCAATTTTGCATGCCAGGGTTTATGGACCCTAGAATCACAAACTGGTTTGGGTTGGAAGGGACCCTTAAAGGTCATCTAGTGCCATCTCCATCTAGCCCAACCACCTAGCTGCTGCTGTTCTGTAGCCTGCTGCTGTAGCCAGCTTATTTCTTTAGGTTGGCTTGTCCATTAAAAGGACATAAATACCACCAAAGGCTTGATCAAGTTGACTGAGTTATGCAGCTATTATTTTTCTTTAAACAAATGATATAAAGCTATTTTTGAAAAACAAAAGCTGACAGGAAGTGGATACAAAATAGCCCTATTTTAATGGTTTCTGTGCTTAGTAATTTTCCATCTTCAAATAGTTAACTCTAATTAGTCTTGTCATGTTGTATATAACATGCAGATTTTAAACTTACTTTTAAAAAAACTTAACATTTAAACGTAAGGGCAGGCAATGTTCAGTCCATTTCCCAAGCCTCCATTCTTCCCTGAAAGATATCTTTTGCAGTAGAATAAAACCCGTGGGCAACATCTGAATTTACACCTATCAAACCTGTACATCTGTTAACAGTCAAACTCGTAATCGACAGGGGGATCTAACTTTCAGCCACACTCTGGGTTGGAAAGGCACAGTGTTCCATCAGCCTCTCGTAACCGATGAGGAGCTGTAACTGAAGGAGGCTGTAGATGGGAGTCTTGGGATTGGTGTCATGAATTTCTGGAAAGCAGCCCCATGGAGAGGGACCTTGGAGTCCTGGTGGACAATAAGATCTCCATGGAACAGCAATGGGCCCTTGTGGACAAGGCCAATGGTCTCCTGGGGTGCATAAAGAACAATGTGTCCAGCAGGTCCAGGGAGGTTCTCCTCCTCCTCTGCTCTGCACTAGTGAGACCACATCTGGAGTATTGTGTCCAGTTCTGGTCCCCCCAGTTCAAGAGGGGCAGGGAAATACTGGAGAGAGTCCAACAGAGAGCGACAAAGATGCTGAAGGGACTGGGACATCTCTGATGAGGAAAGGCTGAGAGCCCTGGGGCTGTTCAGCCTGGAGAAGAGCAGCCTGAGAGGGGATCTTATTGATGTTTACAAATCTCTGCAGGGTGGGGGGCAAGTAGAAGGGGCCAGGCTCTTGTCAGTGGTGCCCTGGGATAGGGCAAAGGGCAATGGGCACAAACTGGAACACAGGAAGTTCCACCTCAACATGAGGAAAAACTTCTTCCCTGTGAGAGTTCCAGAGCCTGGCCCAGGCTGCCCAGAGAGGCTGTGGAGTCTCCTTTGGAGACTTTCAAGACCCATCTGGATCTGTCCCTGTGTGGGATGCCCTGGGTGACCCTGCTCTGGCAGGGGGGTTGGACTCAATGATCTCCAGAGGTCCCTTCCAACCCCTACCATCCTATGATTCTAATTCAGTTACTAATTTGGCTTGTTTGCTATGTAATTAAGGAATGTTTAATATCCACGTGGAAAAGAGGCTGTTTCAGAACTGTAGGACAGGAACTAAATGACAGCTCTTAGTGAAGACCAGATAATACCAAGTTCTGTTTGCTTGATGAGCACAATGGAATGGAGCACAAATGGCTTTGTCTCTTGGGGCGTTGAAGGCCAACGGTAGATCCGCTTTCGGCGACGGGAAGCGCGTTGGCTTTGCGCTGGGATTAGCACGTTGGGTTTGGTGGTGGGAAGCAGCGTGTGTGCTGGGAGGAAGATGGGAACTGGAAGCCTACGTAAAACCCCCTCCTGAATAGAGAGAATGTCTACTGCTTTGGTTTGTGAGGCCTAACCCTGCAATTCTGTCTGTCTTAAGAATCGGGTTCTAGAACGGGCTGTGCCTTCCTCAGGGCTGCAGGACCAACAGTGGCAACTCCGCTGGGATGAACTGGCCCAGCTGACGAAACAGGAGCAGCAGCTGCTCAGGCAGGAGAACGAGAGGCTGCAGAGAGAAGTCCAGAGCACCAAAACAGACCTGGCTCACTCCAGGGAGAAGGTAACCTGAGCAAGCCAACGGGGCACAGAGGTTGTCCCGTGCCAAGCAAAATGAAACTGTTCTGGTTTTGCAGTGGGTAATGCAGGAATTGCCTTCCTGGTTGCTCCAGGAGAGGCCTGTTAATGACAGGATGAGGGGCAGTGGTTTTAAACTGGAGAAGAATAGGTTTAGATTGGATGTTAGAAACAAGTTCTTTACCATGAGGGTGGTGGAACAGTGGAACAGGTTGCCCAGAGAGGTAGAGGCCCCATCCCTGGAGATATTCAAGGTGAGGCTTGATGGGCAACCTGCTCTAGCTGCAGATGTTCCTGCTCACTGCAGTGGGGTTGGACTAGATGACCTTTAAAGGTCCCTGCCAGCCCAAACCATCCTATGATTCTATGATAATGTTGTTAGTTTTCAATAGAAACATTTGCAGAAAGAACACATTGTGGAAGAGCTTTCCCTTATATCTACCCCAAGTATGCATACACTCTTATGAGGTTTTAAACATCTTTTTTTTTTTAGTTTTGGGGTTTTTTTGAGAAAATTTGGTGACTCTTGTCTAAGATCCTGGTCCGACTTTCAGTTAACACCCTTCAATTATTTTTATCTGCTCATAAAAACTTAATATTCCAACCATTCTTCATGTCCAATTGGCTCACGGTATTAGGCAGATTATGGGGAAGAGTTGTTGCTCAAAGTTCAAGTGTCAAAAATGCACCAGAACCAGTTAGAGGTCCTACACTAGAATCTGTTGAGAGTCCAAAAGGTTGGTATTCGGTATCTTAGATGACATAGATGGAGTTGGATTTTTGGGTGGTCTGGAATCTTGTTGATGTTCATTTTGTTCACATTTTGTTCATCTCTTCTAGATCCGACAGCTGGAATCAACTATCCTTTCCCTAAAGCACCAGAAGCATCAAAGCCAGTCAGGTATCGTCAAAGCCATAGAGCAAGAGAAACTGAGCTTGAAGAGAGAGTGTGAACAGCTTCAGAAGGAGTTGTCATCTGCCAACAGGAAGGTTAGTTCTAGATGATGAATACCTGACTCAGTGCAGTACTCGCCATCTCTAAGAGCTAATGTGGTAAAATGTGATATTCTTTTCATCTGAGCTTTGTGTCTTTTGTCTCTTAGGAATCCCTGTCCCCATTCTTTGAATCAGAGGTGCTGTTTAAGGCTGGCTTAGACTCACTTGCTGCAAAGCATTAAACTTGTCCAAATACTGACATCTTTTTAGTCTTGAATTGTCTTGATGGGCTGTGATTCATATTGGAGGGGGGAAAAAAACAGATAAAATCAGAAACTACTACTTTACTAAGGAAACTTCTTCATCTTTTTAATAGATCAGTCAGATGAATTCTCTTGAACGTGAACTGGAAACCAGCTCGGAAAACGAAGGGCTAAGAAAAAAGCAAGTCAAACTGGATGATCAGTTGATGGAGGTACTTGGCAATCAGTGTTGACCATACTCAGTGGTGTGGGGCTTTAGCACTATCTCACTGGATCTATGAATTTATTTAGAAAAGACTTCTAGATGTGTAGGAACAGGGGAAACTAATCAAAACTAGAAGAATTAATCTCCCCTAATCTCATCTTTCATGCTCAAGATGTTAGTGTGACAAACAAGCTTCTCTGAAGTCCGTTGTGGTTTATCATAAGGCTTCGGATATAAAACCAAATAGTGAAGAAACTTGTTTCTGTGCTTGAGGCAGGGCTGAAACTTTCCTCTTCCTCCTTAAAAGATGTAGCTTCAACTTTTCTAAGTAATATTTTTGTAATGCTGCTCTTACTGTAGAAACCTGTTCTTACCAGCTATGAGAAACATGTGCTGAATTTGAGCCTTGCTGTCTTATTTAGATCATAGAATTGTTTTGGTTGGTAAAGACCTTTAAGATGATCAAGTCCAACCATTCCTCCAGCACTGCCAGGGCACCACTGACCCCTGTCCCTCAGCACCACAGCTCCACAGCTTGGAAACCCCTCCAGGGATCACGGGGACTCCACCACTGCCCTGGGCAGCCTGGGGCCTTGACATCCCTTGCAAGGAAGAATTTCTTAATGTCCAACCTAAACCTTCCTTGAGGCCATTTCCTCTTGGCAAGGTGGTGATAGAGCAACAACTTACACAACTGGCTGTTAATCTCAAGGCATGAGTGGGAACTTCATTGAGGTTCTTCCAAAGCCTCCCGTAAAAGTGGATGTCAGGTCTGCCAGAGACAGATCATGCTGGATGTGATGAAAACTGCCTAATTCTTGGGTGATCTTGGTTACAGTAATGGGCAAGTGTAACTATGTTAAGTCAGTGTATCCCTTAAGGTCAGGCTAGACCTCTGAGCTGTCTCTCAGCAGTCTTGTCTAAACCGAATGTCCTCCGTTTGAATTTAAACTCTAAGAAAATGCAAACAAGCCTTACAATTTTGACTTGTTCTGTAAATTAAGCATCTTACAGATGAGGCTTTGACAACACTTCATTAAAAGGCTTCATGTTTCTTACCAAGAGAGCAGATGGGAAACACATTGCGCTGAATTTGCTATGCCGATAGATATGAAATCGTAAAATCTTGACTAGAAAAGATGAGATTTCGACAAGTTACTGAAAAGAATTGTTTATATGCCCTGTGCTTTTATTTATACAGTTTTAATTGAACGTTGGGGAAATTCTAAGCCCTTTAGTATACTAAACACTGAGCATGGAGTTGCATTTTCTCCTGGGATGTGTGTTTCAAACATGCAGGACTTTCATTCCTGCTGATAACCATTTCCCAGCAGGTGTGTTTAACATTGGCTCAGCACTTGATGACTTCTAACGTTCTCTTTTGTGCCTGTTCTCCTTTCGTTCATGGCTAACCTGTCTAGAACTCAGTGGTTGGAACTAGCAGAGAAGGGTGCAGTTCTCTTTCTGAAATAGTGTGCGAAGGTAGAGCAATCATTTTCAATGTACTACCATAGCATGGAGATAAACGTTGCTTTCTTTTTATAGATTTAATTTTTTTTTTTCTTTCATTTATTTCTTCCATGCATCTCTTAAGTGAAGAAGCCACTATTCATTTTAATGTGAAACTCTGACAGCTGCACTAACATCTGTGGTCGGTGTATCGTGCGGTTTGATCCCGCACGCCGAGAACCCGAGTGTCTCTAAGGCATTGCCATGAAAACGCAGAGAAATAACCAACTGCATTCAAAAGAGTTAAATTGCTCGTGGAAAAAGAAAAATGAAAAGTGGCTGAATCCCTTCCTTCTAACCCATTGACTGTGAGGCTTGCAGGTGTTTGTGTGTTTGCCTCTGATACCTGCATGCGTTGTCACCCGACTGTCCGATGTTTCCTCGGCATTAACTGTCCTGCCACCGATGTCTTCCCAATTAGTTTAGCAAGTTCATTATTGTGCTGCTTTCTCCCACGGATTAATTCAGCCAGACTGTATTATTCTTAGTACTCAACTGATTTTTAAGAGGCTGTTCATGTTGACTGTTTCTTCAGCTCTGTCGCTAAATATTTGTGTGCTTCACACTGTTATGGGAAACCTGAACCAGGTTCTGTCAAAAGCTCATTCTTTTCACTGTTTATATTGTCAGTAAAAGAAATGCTCCTGTACAGACATGAGAACCTCCTGGTAGCTTAGAAAAATACAAATAGCTTTATCTTAAGGTACTTACAAAGATATTCTCTGTTTAATTGGGCAGGGAGAGATGTAGGGATACTGGCAGGGTCAGAAGAGCTGCCTCGTCATGAAAACAGATTATAGTTGTTTACTTCATAGGTGAACTCAGTGTCTGAGAAATGATTACAAACCAAGGCCTTAATTCTACCATTTGGAAAAGGAAAATCAAAACCAGTACTGTAATCTTATGTGCCTTTTCCTAAGGGAACTGGGTGATGGTTTTGAGATAGCCACATGAAGCAATTAAGCATCATAAAAATCTCATGGGTTATCTTAGCTCTTCATATCAACTGGAAGATCATCTAATGCTGGCCCGGTTTATTTACCGTGGGTTCTTCTGGTTGCAACGCTACTGCAGTAGGGCAATGCCAGAAACTCTTCTTTTCCAGCCACCTCCATCCAGCAACTGTCAGAGCATGGCCTGGGAGGAGAACTTAAGTAAATGATGCAGGGAAGTGAAACAGTTTAGGGCAAGTCTGTCCTGAGATGCTGGTTTTGATGTAGCAAAGACTGTTAGGAATGCAATCTTCTGTCCCACATAAGAGGCCTAGTTCCCAGCATGGTGGGGGTTGGAAGGAACCTCTGGAGCTGATCTGGTGTCCCCCCTGCTCCATCCAGCAGGGGCACCCAGAGCAGGGGCCCAGCAGCGCAGGGTCCAGCCGGGGTGGGAATCTCTCCAGAGAAGGAGACTCCACAGCCTCTCTGGGCAGCCTGGCACAGCCTCCCACACCCTCACACCAAACAACTTTCTCCTCCTGCTCAGGTGGAACCTCCTGGGTTCCAGTTTGTGCCCATTGCCCCTTGTCCTGTCCCTGGGCACCACTGACAATCAGAGTCTGTCCCCATCCTCTTGCCCCCCGGGGCCCTTTATCTCTTGCTCAGCATTGCTCAGCTCCCCTCTCAGGCTGCTCTTCTCCAGCTGCACAGCCCCAGGGCTCTCAGCCTGGCCCCAGCACAGAGATGCTCCAGCCCCTTAGCACCTTTGTACCCTTTACTGGCCTCTCTCCAGTAGCTTCTTGTCCCTCTTGAACTGGGCAGCCCAGAACTGGACCCTGTACTCCAGAAGTGTCCTCCTTAGGACAGAGTAGAGGGGCTGGAGAGACTCCCTCAGCCTGCTGGACACACTCCATGCACCCCAGGAGGCCATTGGCCACCTTGGCCACAAGGTCCTGTTTCTGACTCATGAGAAACTTGTTGTCCACCAGCACTCCCAGGCCCTTCTCCAGAGCTGCTTCCCAGCAGGTCCCCCCTCCCCTGTTCTGGTGCAGGGGGTTATTCCTCCCCAGGTGCAGGGCCAGACACTTGCTCTTGTTTTACCAACTAGTTTTACCAACTAAAAGACTTCTTTGACTTCTTTGACAGTATAACATCACAAAGGACAACCATTATGCCCAAACTATGTGTCAGTGCTTACTACCTTCACATTGTGTAGACCCACTGATGCCTCTGGTAACCTTTTTTAAGTGAAAGCAAGACTTAAAATGGGAATTACACTGCTTCAGATTACGATATGCAGCCGTACCTCAAGGGCACCTCTGAGTCTGCTTTTGCTTACCCAGGGCAGTCACTCAGGAGGCCTCCAGACTTGCTGTCCAGCTCTTCTCGTGGCATGTCTCAGAATGAAAATTAGGAAAGGTGTTGAAAACTTCCAGAGATAGTAGCAGGGATTCTGTACTGAGTTCTGAATGCAGTATAGCAGCTGGAATCAAATCACTTAACTCATCACACGTTCCGTGGAACTTTCTCAGGAGCAAAACGGATTTTAGCTCTCCATCCTAGATGAAAGTCTAGAAAGAAGCAGCACTGGTGGACAACTTCTGCCTGCCTTGTGCTTTATTTGTAAGCAGATACTATTCTTAGAAGAGCTACTGAGATCGAGGTTCAAATTAAAAAGGATTAGGAGGTATAAAGCTCACCACAGGCCCTTTTAACTTTGCCAGGAGTTCACCAGGAATCTGGTGAATTTATAAATTGGGTCTGGAATTCGGAATGAAAGCTCTGATTCCCTCAGACTGCAGAGCTGTGCAGAAAGATGCACCTTTTTTCCCTGAAAAGGGAAAAGTTGGTTACTTAGCTTCTGTAACTGACTTCAGGGTTGCTTCCCTTGCATACAAGAAAGTGTTCACGGGTAACCTGATGTCTCAGACGTCACTGCAAGATCTTTTCTCGTGGGCTGTGCTGCTTTCTCCTGATGTCTGACTTGAGTTTCCTCTGCAGATGCTCCACTCAAGCACCAGTGTGATGCGTAGCCAACCTCCGCACTCCCGGGAGCTCCAGCAGCAAGGCTGTGCTATGGTGCCCAAGGAACAGTTCCTGCAGCTCCAACACCAGCTACTACAAGCAGAGAGGAGGAGTCAGCGTCTTCAGGAAGAACTTGAAAGTAGACCCTCTGAAACAAACATGCAGCAGGTAAAGCTCTCTTTACTCTGCAGGTTACAACTTGAAAAGGATATCTGGTTAGTTTTTGTGGGTGTTTTTATTTTTTTTCCAGTTCTGATGAGATCCGTTCTCTGTTTATGCCAGTTCAAAACTTTAACTTAAAATTCATTCTTTCAAAGATATGTACAAACCAAATGTTTGCTGTCTCGATCGAGCCATAGCTTAATTCTGAAGTCCTCTTAATCTTTTGGAAATCCATTCCCACCCACGGTCAACTGGCTTTTTTAACTTTGTTTTCATTTTCCCTCCCCTGGTTTGTGTCAGCACTGGTGTGGCCAGCAGGACTGGGCACTGGTGAAGCCACTCCTCAAATCCTGGGGTCAGGTTTGGGCTCCTCACTCCCAGCAGGACATTGAGGGGCTGGAGCGTGGCCAGAGAAGGGCAACAGAGCTGGGGAAGGGGCTGGAGCACAAGGGTGCTGAGGAGCAGCTGAGGGACCTGGGCTTGTTGAGCCTGGAGCAAAGGAGGCTCAGGGGAGACCTTCTGGTCAGGCTCTTGTCCTGTCACTTGTTCCTCAGGAAAAGAGCCTCTTGCCTCAAGTTGCCCCAGGTGAGGTTTAGGTAGGACCTAAGGAACAATTTCTTCCCCTTGAGGGTTGTCCAGGGCTGTGCCAGGCTGCCCAGGGCAGTGGTGGAGTCCCCGTGATCCCTGGAGGGGTTTCCAAGCCGTGGAGCTGTGGTGCTGAGGGACAGGGGGCAGTGGTGACCCAGCAGTGCTGGGTTAACAGTTGGACTCTGATGATCCTAAAGATCTTTTCCAACCAAAATGTTTCTACGATTTTCCTTCTGATCACTGTGCAGTAAGTGTTTATAGTTTTGTTTTGTTTTCTCTACCTCATGTCCATGTCTGGGACCATTGTCCACCACATCTTGCACAAGCACATACCCAGAACACACAAAATATTCGTTTGGGCTGCTGCTGTCACGTGGAGTTGTGTCAGCTGTAGTAGAACAGAATAGCAACAAATTAATCCTTTTTTATAATGTCAGCCTATCTGCATTGCTTGGCCGTAAGACAAGACAATGTTTGGACAATGCTGTTACCACTAGAAACTTCAACAGTGGCATTTTTGAGGGAAAAACAAGCTAATTCTGAGGAAGATTAGAACCGCTGCCTGTATTGGGCTGAGTCACTTTTAGTGTTGGTTTGGTTTGGGGGTTTTTTTAGCATGTAAAACTGAATTCTAGGCAGAAAAGTTTGCATCTCCTGTATAAACATTAAGCTTGGGGACTAGGCTTGCCAAATGCCTCTTGTCAGAAAGTAACCAAATCTCTAAAATTTTGGGTCAGGTCTTAAAATAATATTACAAATTTATCATATGGGAAAAGATAAAGCTCTAAATAATGTAGATAAATTACAAACACATTTTATTCATCTGTTAGCAGAAAAAACAAGACAAAAAAAAAACCACATCAAAGCAAACCCCTTTGAATTTTAAACTCAGATTGCAGTTAGACTTTTAAAAAATTAATGGTAAGACCAAGACTTTGAATCTCAAGTATTTATGAATGTGTTAATAGAATATTTGGGGGAAGAAGAGATTATGGAGAGTATGTGATGCAGGAATAGTTTCTCAAGCTTTCAAAGCTTGGGGTAAGACTTCTTTTAAGAAAGGCATAAAATCAAGAAGTTTCCCTGAAAGAAAAGAAGTTAACAGCAAATAATTTAGGATAAGTAAAAAGAAATCAATTAATTGTAAGGTTCTCTCCCTTTCAGCTGAGTCCTGGTAGTGGTGCATTAGCACAGGCTTATGTACTCGGCCAGTTACAATGGCAAGTTTAATTTTGAAATCAATAAAAGCCATATCACAACAGCAGCATCTGCAAACGAGTGTGCTGCGTGCTGCATTAGGAGGGATGACTTTGTAGTTTTGCCTTGGAAAGCCTGAGGAACAGTTTGTAAGCTGGTCCCATCCTGGAACTTGTAGTTCTTGCAGATAAATCACTTCTACGTTTCCTGTAATAGCTTTTAGTCTGGAAAGCTTCATTAATTTAAAACTACTCTCAGAGAGGCTTTGCAAATATTTGCTGATGGTGCACTGCTGCACTTAATCTTTCTGATTTTTTTTTTTCCTTTTTATTTCGTTGGTTTTGT
Source organism: Todiramphus chloris collaris (assembly GCA_025345505.1). Lineage (NCBI taxonomy): Eukaryota > Metazoa > Chordata > Aves > Coraciiformes > Alcedinidae > Todiramphus > Todiramphus chloris. Next base: position 2,992,704 of record JANVCC010000043.1, on the reverse strand, counting down.
TTTGGGTTTTTTTGCTTAAAATAAATGGATATTCCAGTTTATAACATCTCCTACAGCTTTTTTCATGGGCTTTCCTAGAGAACCTTCTACAATCATTAAGCACATGCATTCGACAACTACAAACAAAGCTACATTTGTTTAGCTTGTCTCAACTTGGACATTTCTGCTAAGCACATCTTGCTTCAATTCTGATTTTTCTTCATCATCCTGACTCCTAAGGTTAACATTTAGTTGAGCTTATGTCCATTTTAATGTCCCCTTTAGCATCTTGAAAAATTGCATCCTAATCCCTCTTCATCATCTTTTCACCAGTGAGTACAATGCCAGGTTGTCTCCATGCTTTCTGTGTAAATTTAATCACCTAGTTTGGCTGCTGCTGCTTTGCACTTTGCAGCTTTCCTTAGATCCTGAGTCCTTCTGTGTGAGAAGGCATCCAAAGCTTCCCTCCTCCTCCTCTTTGGAATTATTTTGTGTTCATTATGCTTTGCATTTTTTTGTTGTTGTTGATCATGGCAATAGTGGTTTGTTCTCGTTCATTTGACAGTCAGTCTTGAGCTACTGTCCTCTGAAAGCGTTTGAATTTCACTAGATTAAAACTCCTGAACCTTTTCTACTGTATTAACCTGCCTGGACTCCACTGAATTCCAAGTGACTGTTTCTGCTGTGATTCTTTCCTGCTGTACAGTAACAACCTCTGCACTTTTTCCTTCATATTCCTTGCTCAAGGCTTAGGAGCTTCTTAATGACCCAATCTTTTCCTAAGTTCTCTTAGAATTTCCGCTAACCACCGTCTTCACTCGGAGTACTCGAGAGTTGCTCAGCTTCCCCTTCCTTCAACTCTTTATTTCAAAACTCAACTCCCCTCTGACCAACAGCTTGTTCACCTGTCCCAGGGAAAAGATTTACAGCCAGCTTTAAAGTAGAAGTGCAACCGAGTGTTTCAAGGAGTTCTGTTGGACTACATTTTTCACAGATGCTGTTCAGCAATATCTGAGACTATATATACATGTACGTGTGTATATATAGTGGCAGATAAGCTCCTGAGAGGAAATTAACTGCTTTGCTAATGGCAGTTAATAACTGCCACTTTTGAAATCCCTCACAACCATCTGAAGAGCCCTTGCATCTGGAAAAATGCATCCTGAATCTCTCCTCAGCTGTGTATGCCTAGCGCTGATACTAGAGAAATAGAATACGTGATGCTCTGCATGTTTTCTTTTGTGTGTGTGTGTGTTTTTTGTCTTGTGTTGCTTGCTTGGCTTGTGTTTGGTGGTTTTGCTTTATACGTACGTTATTTCAACAGAAAATCTGGATATCAGGGTGAAGTATCCCACTTGCCTTCTTTCTCTAGGCCTTGCTACCGGAGCAGCGAGCAGTGCATGCAGATTCCTACCGGAGGATCGGGCACCTCTGACAGCTTGGCTGCTTTTGATCTCATTCCTTACCATGATAAACACACACACACACACGAACTGGCATAAGCTGAGAAACTTGAGGATCAAATTATTTTGTGCTCTTTCGGTTTTGGGAGGGGGGCAGAAAAAAAAAAGAAGAAAAAAAGTCTCCACAGTGTTATTTCTTATTTATTTGTCTAGAAGCTATTTTGTGAAAGTTCATAAGCTGTCTTTTTTTAATTTGTTACAAATGCTTTTTATTTATGTTATTTAAAATGTGGAGTTGTTCAGTTGGGAAAGAGACTATTTTTCTCAAATGGTACTAATTTTATATGAGACTTGAAGGAAACCTGGGGTATTTATACTGCGTTTTTGTATAAGATGTATAAACTTTTTACCAGGGAAAGATGACATTTTTTTGGATGTAAATGAAATAAAAATTTTTTTTTTAAACATAATGTCTCTTGTCTTAATAGTATCACTAGTTTCAGTTTGAACTAACCATTTTTTGACAAACTATTTGCCTTTGATACTGAGAATTGTCCCATCAGGACTTCTGGAAAAGCTTTGCAATTGGGGTTATTGAAGTACAGATACTCAGCTTCTCTTTAGCAGATGTACCTGCACTTTTCAGAAAGGATTTTGCATGGTACATGGGCAGTGCCAGAAAAGGGAAAATTAACACCACCCTGGGTTCTTGGATAACGCTCCTCAGGGGTTTTGCTTTTGTCTCAAATGACTGGATTGAATTAATTTTGAGTATTTGAAGAGCTCAGCAGAACACCTCTTTAAGGCCTCTGATTTTTCTAGTGGGGAGCCATGGACTATTTCAGTTGTTTCAAAGATCTCCTTGTTCCTGTCCTTCTGATGACCTTTGAAGCTAATGCCTGAGCTGGCTTCTCCCGTTAACAATGAAATAATAGGAAGTTAGAACACTGTCACATCAGCTTTCTGCCAAAAAACCAGGGACTATGGGTATTGAGACCACTATAAGTTTTAGTTCCCACTTAACTACTCACTCAAGGCTCCTGCAACTGATGTGAAGGGTAATAGCCAGCCACGTGTTTGAATTCCAATCAAATTCCAGAAGATAATTTGGCTGCACCATCTCCTGAAAGTTCTATTTAGTGCTTTTATAATCCAGAAAAAATACCTGGTCCAGCAACACTGGAAAAAAAAAAGGTTATATTAGAGCCATAGAGAAAGCAGTTTTACAATGTTTTTCACAAGCCAAGTGCTCACATAACCCCCTCTGCAGACACAGGGAGTTTCTGGCATTAGAACAAATAAAGAGTTGAGTGAACTTCAGTCCATCCCTTAAGGGGATCTTTCTGCAGTGGTTTAGATGAGCAACTGCCTATCTGAAATGCTCCTCCCTCTTGTTTTTTGTGTGTGTGAGGTATTTTGGCTTTGAAGGTGAGTTTTTTTGGGAGGAGAAGGTTAGTGCTTTCTCAAAATTCAGCTGAGAAGGTTACTTCCTAGAATGAGAGTAACAAGCTCACGTGAAAATACAAGAATCCCTTTCCCTGCAGCTCGTGCCCCAAATACACACAAGCTTTCTTGTGGTTCCTGGCGTTTCTGATTTATTTGGGAAAATCTCACTCAACCATTGGTGTAACTGAATGAGACACTGAGTTACTACGCTTTTAGTTCAGATTGTTACCTCTTGTAAAGCAAAAGTAGCTCTACAAGAGTTACTATTTGGAACTATTATCTACGATTAATCTAAGATGGAAATATGGAAAAAGCCAAGTTTGGGACAAGAATACCCTACTTTTTTAGGCTATCACTCCATTTCCAGGGCACTTTGGTGAGGGAGGGTTATCCTGACAAACTGAAGCGCCTTTATGACTCCACCTTAATATTTTTTTCTAATCATTAAGGTTTTGATTGGTATTTTGTTTCTCACGGTCAGCAGAAATCTGTCAGCACCTAAGAACAAGAAAAGGAAACTACCCAGATCTGACTATCACAGTCAAGAGAGAATTTTAGGTCAGTTTTGTCTTAGATCTGGTAATCTCAAGTGTAACTTAGGCTTGGAACACTAGTTCAAAGCTGTGAGGGTCCTTTAAGTGTTGCCATAACATTTTGTTTCTACAAATGGTTTATTCATTTAGTTGACTCTTTAAAATAGACTCAGATATGGAGTGCCAGCTATTCAGCATAAACTGGGGAAATAAAAAAAAAACCAAAACTGGTGAATGTGAACTGTTTTTTAACTGATTCTCACATAAATGTTGCTTTCTAGGGGGGTCATGAGCAGCTTCTAAAAATGATGGAAGAACGTATGATGGATGTTGAGCAGAAGCTAAGGCTTGTGAAGAGGCTTCTCCAAGATAAAGTAAACCAGCTGAAGGAACAAGTAAGTAATAGAGTTAAAGGTTCTTTCCTTTCTCTTTGATTGCTTCTGAGCTGAAGGACGGCATATTTGCCCCAAACTTCCCAAAACCCCAAATTTGGGATCACTCATTCATTGCACTCAAAATCAAGGAAGTAAGATCAAATTCCAGTTGAGTCTTTTAATTAAGAAAGTTGCTTAGAAAAGGAGGAAAAAAATTCCTGAAGAGTACAGCTGGGATTATTATACAATTATTGATTTTTTTAATTTATTTTTTTTCATTGCCCCTGTATCAACACAGCCTTTGCTTGACATGATTTTGGGGTATTTGCCCTTGCCAAAAGCATGTAGCCGAGTGTTAGGCTGATCTCCCCAGTTTTTCTAGGAGGAATTAGTGATTCAAACCTCAGAGTAAGTATCTCTGAGATCACTGGGCTTGTGGAACTAGACTTACCCGTAGAGGACAAACGCTATACAACAGCACTCATCTGACAAGATTCATTTGAAGGCTTCTCTCACCTGCCTGTTCTCCTCACAAAGGTTTTCCAGTTTCAGAGCAGTCATAGGATCTGTTAAGACCTATGGGTTTTTAACAAAGAATAAGATGAGTGGGTGGGTTGTCTTCCTTTGATATTTGAGTTACAAGAAACTCGATCACCTACTTTCCCAGCACTGTCCTTGCTTTCAGTTTTTCGTTTTGCTTTTAATTTGCTGAATATTTTTGTTCTCCACTCAGCTTTCCAAGAACACTAAAGCAGATGCGATGGTCAAGGATCTCTACGTTGAGAATGCACAACTGCTGAAGGCTTTGGAGATGACAGAACAGCGGCAGAAAACCGCCGAGAGAAAAAACTATTTGCTAGAAGAAAAAATTGCCAACCTCAATCGAATAGTGAAGAACCTGGCATCCCCATCATTTAATTCAGCATCCGAGATAAGGTCATAGCAAAGCCATGAAGTCCTCCACAGTCCTGTGCACTTTACTGAAATGTTAGGATTTCAGCTTTTCACTGCGCTGCCTTTTTGCGTTGATGATTTTTTTAGTTAACAGAGGTCTCCAGGGAGAGGACAGAGCTAAATCCCAAACTGGACACTGCCAAAAGAGAACTCTTGTGAATTCCCAACCTGGTTTTCTGCTAAGTTTTGCCTAAAACTAATCTCCCCTATGTCCAAAAAACAAATGTGTTTTTTCTCGGTTAATTTATTTTGCTTCTAATTTAAAGTGTAAATTCTGAATTTACTGTCCCGAGGCAATTATTCCTAGCTAGATGGAAGCCTGAATTCAAAACTTCATAATACTTCTGGCTTTCTAGAATATTTCATGGTCCAAACCTAGTGACATTGATAGGTCAGTCTTCAACACTGCCCATAAAACTGCTGTTAAAAGCCAGGCTTTCCTGATACCGTCTCTGTCCTGCAGAGGGGCTGTGGTTTCTGTAAAGCACTATGCTCTACCTTACACACTGGGCAGAATTCTAGGTTCTTTTTCATGGCTGTTTCTCTGCAGAGTTCAGAAAAAAAATGTTTTTTTCTTAAAACTCTGTAACTAGACTACTGCCTCTAGCTAAGTGTAGCAGTATTTCATCTGAAGAAATCTCCCAGCTGGCAAATAAAGATGACTAGCTGGGGGGTTTTTATTTTTCTTTGTAAAGCTGTGCTGCCCCACAACTGGAAAAAACTGTAGAGGCCTTAATTTTTATTTTTTTTGTATGTGGAAATAAGTTCTACTGAACAAAGGAAGAGTCACTGGACAGAAGTGAAGACGTGAGGGTTTTTTTGTCTATATAATTTGTAAATTCAGTCAAGCAGGGTAGTATGTTTATTAAACAGCTGGCAGAAGAATGAAGAGGGGGATTTGGATGGTTTGGCCAGTGAAATCCTGTCACTGGGCCTCACAAACAGACCTCTGCCATGACTACAGGGTTCCTTTGGACCCCAGTGATAATATGGAAGGGCCTGTCTGTTTTAGGAGACCCTAGTACAGAATCTAAGCTTGTAATTAATTGTGAAGAAACATATTCAACTTGAATATGAAGAACTCAGGGACTAACATCTTAAATTAGCTTCCTTCACCATTATACATGTGGACATCAATGTCAATAGCTGAAGAGAAACACGGGTTAGGAAAAGCAGGAGAAACCAGACTGTGTTTGGATATTACCTTAGTGCTCCAAGTGCTGTGGTGGTGGAAGAGCATCCGTGTTGGTAGGGATGGGTACCACCTCCTGTTTGATCAGTGGATGAGGCTGGGAAGTAGAAGTTTTCTGGAAACACCAAGTCTGCCACCGAAGCAGCTGAACAAGAGCTCGTGGGCTCAAACACTTGTATGCAAACCCTTACTGCACATGCCCTACAACTGCCTCGTCTCCAGCAAACCAGTACAACATGTTTGAACACTGGAAGTAAAACTGGGGCCGTACGGGTGATACTTGAAACTGGACCTCTTTAAATATACACAGAGTGGGAATGCAAAGGGTGAGCTGTTTTGTCTCTGAGACCACGGGTAAGGTGACAGTTCCGAGAGCACTTGGATTGAGCCAAACCTCCCTCAGAAACTGGGACAATCCAGGCAGTGGGGTAACCTATGGAAAATGGCTTTCACTGTGTGGCTGTAGGGGATGCTGTTTATGTTACCGTGGTTACTTCCCAGTTTTGGAGGGTTGAGGGACTGCACTGGACACAGAGGGAATGATCTCCTCTCCTCCTCCATTGCTTTAGGCAGGTGGTAGAGTGGAAAAGGAGCTACAACCGTGTAAGAGCATATTGAAGTACCAGAAATCATAAATGATTTCACTCCTATGCTATTCTAAAAGCCTACACTGGGTATTTCTCGACGTAATCTCAAATTTCTGGCTTATATCCTGTCTTTCAGAAGCTGCAGAAATTATTTGGCAAATTGTCGAATTGACAGACTGCAGCGAGCTTTTAAAAAATCTGAAGCAGGGAGATCTTGTTTCTTTTACTATTAATCAGTTTAATAAACCTCTGTTTGGGGCTACCAGGGCTGTGTGTCAGGACTACGATAATCCAGCAGACCCTAAAACCACTTCTATGCCCCAGAAATGAGAGAAGTTTTTGAATGCTTCCAGAAAAACAACAGAAATGGGTTTCAGGTGATCAGAGCTGATAAACTAATAAATATTATTAGCATGTTTTAACAGGACTTCAGCTCTTGACCCAGGTTTCCTTCAACTGCTCAGTCCATGACCAAAGTCTGAACGGAGTGAACAAGTACTTTATTGTGCAATTAATTTCACATCACTCTTTTTAAGGCTAGACTACCGAAATCTTTTGATCCTGTGGTAGTTACTAGGCTTCTCTAAACCAAACATACGGACTTTTCTAGAGCACAGTACCAAAAAGGGAGCCCAAATGTTGGAATAGAAGGGAGAAGCAGAGGAAAGGGCCTTTGCCCTCTCCCTTTCTCACTCTGTCCTATCTTGCTCAACTTTTCCTTCCCTCGGCTTCCCAAAACTAACCCCAGGAGAGGAGGAAAAGGTTTGGTAAATATATATATATTTTTTTTTTAGACAAAACACCAATTTCACTGGAATACTTGTGTGAATTAGTTCTCAGAAGTGCCTTTTGTAGCTACCATATTCTGGAGCCTTTCTGTACTGTACTGGTTTTGTTGCTCCAAGCCAATTCAGGACAATCCCTTCTCAAAGGTGGAGGAAGGTGGTGCTGCTTGCAAAACGAGCGTGGCGTCGCTTCTTAGTTCGTTGTGTCAGCTCAGAAGATAAGCACTTAGCTTGACAAAGCCCAGGCTACTGAAAATGAGCTTAGAAACATGTAAACTATTAAGCATTCGTGGTCTTTTGTGTATGAACGTGTCTCCTATGCAGTATGGGTGTTTTAAAGATACCAAAGTATTTCATGTTATAGTACCAGTCGAAAGTCACTGGATTTCTAGGCTTCAACAGGTCTCACCAGTTAATATCTTAACTCCTTTAGTTCCAGATGGTGTTTTAAATGTTTTCAACTCTTGCTTTACACGTCCCTGTGAAAATAAAGGGCACATGGTTATCTCGAGGTGGGAGTTTGGGAAGAGGAGAGGCCCCGGGTTCAATTTATCTGTGCTAAATTCACACAGTTGAAGTGCTGCTTGTCCGTTTAGAACGGCTTCAAACTACACGTTGTCACACGTTCCCCAATTATGACTTTAAATAGAAGGAAAATTGAATGAATTCTCATTGGGGGCAGGGGGGAAGAACCAAACCAAAACGTAACATCATGGATTTTAGCCAGATTATACGTAAAGTAAAGCAGGGGAAAGTCTGGATCTGTCAAGAGTAAACCCCTTCTGTTTTACTTCCAGCAAATTACATCGCTGTCTCTCAGGTTTTCCATCATTCACCAGTTTAGTCTCCGGCTGGGTGTCAGATGCTGTCCATTCATGACAAATGACTTCTGTGTAAATGAAAATGATTGTATATTTTTGTTTTTCTACCGAGTTTGTTTTGTTCCAGTGTAATATGTTGTCCTTACGAGGTTATGTAAAACTGAAAGATGAAGCAACTTACCCATTATTTATAATGAATGTAAAATAATTAAATAACAATAATAATAAAAAAATACTGTATAAGCCATACTTGTGTCTTTTGGGTTTTTATTAAACATGAAAATATTTCAAGAAGTTGTAGCATCTGGAAATCTATCCAATGTGTACACAAAGCTATAGTAATAAAAGGGATGATTTGGCAGCAGTTTATTATGTTATGGAAGTATAAAAGAGATTAAAGTGTAGTGACAGGTAGTAAACACTCCTCTCAGTCAACTTTGAAGCACATCCTGCCCTCAACTGAATTTCACAGAACCACAGAATGGGTGGAAGGGACCTTTCAAGGCCATCCAGTGCAGCCCCCCTGCACCCAGCAGGGCCATCTGCAGCTAGAGCAGGGTGCTCAGAGCCCCGGGCAACCTCCCCTGCAATAGTGCCAGGGATGGGGCAGCCACCACCTCTCTGGGCAGCCTGGCACAG
>JANVCC010000043.1:2957849-2978991 GCA_025345505.1 Todiramphus chloris collaris | reverse complement strand
CCAGGGCAGGGGTGGAGTCCCCGTGATCCCTGGAGGGGTTTCCAAGCTGTGGTGCTGAGGGCCATGGGTCAGTGGTGCCCTGGCAGTGCTGGGGGAGCAGTTGGACTTGATGGTCTTAAAGGTTTTTTCTCACTACAACGATTCTATGTCTGTGGTCTGGTGGTCCCTGGATGCCCTGCATAACTTCGGGGGCTTTCCCTCCTGAGGAGACAGGGGGAATATCCCTGCTGTGAGATCGGGGAGCTGGCAGATGGAGGCTGAATTCAGAGGGGAGCCCTACACATAGTGTAACACCATGTGCTCACAATAAACATTCTTGGGGTTTTCTTTCATGTTCTCAGCTGCCATTGCTCAGTTGTCAGCAGGCAGGGGTAGATAGTCTCCAGACAGTTGCCTGTCAGGTAGACGGAACAGATCATCTCTCTGTTTCCAGAAGTCAGAGATTGTTTCCCCATCTAGGCTGTGTGCGCTGCCAAAAGGTGTGTGCTTTGAAAATGAGATAACTGTACCAGACAGTTGCATGAAATCCCTGCGGAAGCAAGTGCTCCAGTTCTTAACCATGAATCAACCTGATGAGGTCACCTCTGTGTAACTCGGATGCGCTGAGCTCTGTGCGGTTAACCTGACGCGAATGCCACAGCCCTGCTTTTGCTGGGACGGTGCAAAACGCGAGCAAATACAGGTTGGAAGTGCACTTGGGTTTCTTCTTATTAAAAAACAACCTGAGACTAAAATGTGTTGTGCTGTAATTGCAGGATTATATTATTAATTAGCCCGGAGATCACAACTAGCAAGGACTGATTTGCTGGCAGGAGCAGGCACTCGGCTTTTCTGGAAGTGTTTGCTGCATGAACAGCTGGTTCCCCAGTCAACAGGCAAAATCATTTAGTCATCTGATTACACTGACTTAGTCTTTAAAAAGAAAAAAAAAAAACCAACAAAACCAACCCAAAACCCACAAAGTTTTTTCTTCAGGTTAAACTGTAGGCATGTCTAAGGGGTTAACACCTTTTACGCATGCTCTTTGCCATGATGTAATGAGTAGTTATTAAATGACTGCTTTGTAATGAGTATAAACTTACTGGTGACACCTTCTGAGATGCTCTGAATTTTTATCCCAAGTGTTTATTACTAAATAATTATTAGTAATAGGCACGATCTCCTCATAAATAAAAGTCACTATTTCTTTTAACTCATCTGGAGGGAAAACTTCTATCATGTTGAAAGTAGTAATAGTGAGAGGAGTGATGAATGGCTTACTGGAGGGGGGGCAGTGGAAAGGTCTGAATAGGTGTCACTGTTGGTGCACAAAATCTCTATGTTTTAGTAAAATACCTTCATGATAATTTGAGAACTTAGGTGTGCAGAATAGCAGCCTTTGGCTGGCTGAACAGTTGTGATTGGTGGAGAAAGTGGGAATTCTGTTCCTGATCCTGTCAGGGATTCCTGCGAGCACGTAGGCATTAATGGCTTCAGTTATTCTGATTCCATTAGGATGGTGGTCCTGGTGCAGTGGTAGAGTGGTGGCTCAGGATACTTGGGTTTTCTTGACCCTTGTGTGTTTTGGGGGGGTTTTGTATGTGTGTTTTGATGGGTTTGTGGGTTTTTTGTTCACTGTGGATGCAGTTATACAGGCAAAACTGCACTCTTTTGGCAGTGGTTTGTGGCTGGTGCAGGGTGTGCTGGCTCCTGTTGCCCCAGTACAAACTGCAGCATTGCTGCTATGGTTTCGAGGTGAGTTAAAGGGGATTTAGCATTTGAATTTCCTTGTGCCGTGGTGTAAAGCAGCCCTGTGAGTAGCCAAACGCCTTCTGTGCAAGGACAGCTCAAGTTCTTACTCCTCTTTCATGCTATCTATCAGATCTGATGCCTTCGTTTATCCGTCACGGTCCAACCATTCCAAGACGAACTGATATCTGTCCCCCTGACTCAACTACTTCTGCGTACGTTTCTGGTGGAGATGGAATCGTTTCCAGGAACCAAAGCTTCCTTCGAACTCCCGTGCAGAGGCCACCTCAGGAAATAATGAGACGGGAAAGCAACAGACTGTCCGCGCCTTCCTACCTTGCAAGAAGCTTAGCCGATGTCCCTAGAGAATATGGCTCTTCGTCCCAGTCCTTTTTAACAGAAGCCAATTCTGGGTTGGAAAATGGAGATGCTGGTGCCCGTTGTTGTTATTATTACGATCATTTTTACGATGCCCAGAGGAGGCGTCAGTTAAATGATCGCGTACACGAGGACTACAGGTATTACGAGCACAACAGCGAGCTTTTCCAGAGGATGTCACACAATCACGGGAGGCACACTTCAGGTAAGACTTGATTAATTGCTGCTTCTTGAAAAAAAAAAAAAGATTGTTTTGATTGTTTTTAGGTGCAGAGGGTTATCTGGCCAATCAGGGTCATGTTTTCAGGAGTCACGCCGTGGGGGACAGAGCTTTTTATTGACGTTTCTGGGACCGGCCTGTTCAGGTTTCTGAGAATTTAGAATTTGATCACATCTATCCAGAAAGGAAAAATATACTTAAACCAGGATTTATTTCTTAAGTAAATAGGGTAAAGTTGAGCAAGTTTGGTTTTTAATGCCAAGCACATATGCAACTCCTTGTGATAAAGCTGAATCAGTTGCTAGCTAGCAAGGATTTTGTTTATTAGGGAACATCTACTATTTTTGTGATGTAGAGAATAACCAACGGCTCTAAATTACAGCACTGCCATTTTCTGTTATTATTTTTACTGTATTTTAACAATCATTGTGGTGTTTTTTAATTTTAGTGTGTTCATTTGACCTCAATAATTAAAATGATTTATTATAAATAGTCAAAGGGAGGAATGACTGCTTTGTGTAATTAGCAAATTGAGATAGAGTTAGTGCCAAAAGTGACTTCTTAGTCCTTGCTTTAGTAACACTGTTTGTAAATGTGCCCGTTTCCCCCTCAGTTTCACTGGAACTTGTCTTTGCCTTCTAAAGGAAGAGCAGCATAAAGAAGAAGAATCCATTAAATATTTATTTTTCGAGATACTTTATTCAGTCTGTGATGACACCGAAGAGCAGTTCTTTGATGCAGTGTGGTGTTGTGAATCTGGTAGAATAAAAAGCCTTGGATGACAATATTGGCCATAGAAAGGTGACCTTAAAAGTAGTAAATTTGGCCATGTCCAAACACTGTAGGTACTACAAAAGCTCTGTTCAAAGGAGGAATTGGAAACAAACATTTCAAACCTGTAAATTATGTACCTTCGATATGAAATATGTTGTTACTTGCAATCTGTAGTAAACAGTCTCTAGTAAAATAAATCTCCTGTCCAGAAAAATAAATCTGCAGGGAAATCCATCCACAGTGAAGGGTGCTGATGTTGTGTGTGGAACCAAACCCTCAAAGCATTGTCAGGTTTTATCAGTACAGAAACATTTCAACGTGACCTGACAGAGCACTGGTAGAGTTACTGCTGTCAGCCAGCAGATTCTGAAATACAAAGGTTTAAGGCTTTAATCCTCGTTTACTTTGCTAAATGCTAATACACCTGATCTCCCTAGATGTTGCATGGAAGCTCTCCATCTCTGTCAGTTGTTGTTCAGCCATCAGTCATTAAACATTTACCTGGTCCAGATAACAAGCAGCCGTTAGCGTGTAGGGAGGAGAGGCAGGAAGGGAAGAGGTCGTAATTCAAACCAGCAATTTCACATTCAGAATTGCTGTGGTGATGTTGCCTGCTGAGGAAGCCTTCAAAACCACCAAAAAGGTACTGCTGTTATGTAGAATTGATGCAAAGTTAAGTAGAAATGGAGCTCTAGCTATTAAGTGGAATTTAATCTGCAAAATCTTTAAAACAAGCTTTTACACCCATATTTTTCTCAATTGTAGCAAGATGGATTTCATTTTTAAAAGACTTCCCCTCCCCATTTGTCTACCTGCCTTTTAGCCACTGGAAATCCTAAAGGAGCTGTTGATGTTTGTTTGCTCTTTGTCATTCACTGCCATATTTTTACATTGAATAGTTTAAACAAATTCTACATATATTTTGTAACAGGTGAGTGTTCAATCTCATGCTTTTGTAGGGAGAGACAAACTAAGGTGAGCTTTTTCCTCTATTTTTTTTTTTTCTTTCATCTCAGCATGGAATATGAACTCTTACATTCCTCCTTCTGTTTCACTGCAATAAAAATAGTGACCTATGTCCTTAACTTTTGTACATCTTTTCAAGAATTGCTGTTAGTTTTTCCTCAGTAGAATTACAGGGACAAAAGGAAGAAAACCTTAGATTTCTTTAGTTTCTCATCTCACCATTAAGTTTCTTTTTATTTGAACCATTGTCTTCATTTCATCAGTGTTTTCCTTGAACTTTCTGTAATTCCTAGTTCCTTTTTTTTTCCCTGCAGTTCCAGAACACTGAGGGAGATCTTTTACTTTCATTGTCTTTGCCTGAATTACTTTTTCTTTAGCCATCTCCATGGTTGTTTCTAAATGTTTCACCTTATCCTAATTCTTCATCAGGATAATTGATGACAAAATTGCCCAGAGAATTCAACATCCAAGCTTGCTGAGTAGCTCGAATCTGTAATTGCTGCCTTCACCCTTTTCCTCCTCTCCCACCCTCCCTCAGAAGGTCCCCTCAGTCAGTTCTGTCATGGTTTTGAGTTGATTGCTGCAGTAAAATTGCTCAGTGAACACAAGTTATACTTGGTGAGTGATGTTTTATTCAGTGTCACTTACAACTGAGATGACACCTGAGAAGCAGCCGTTGGGAAGTGAAGAGGTGCATGTGAAATTCAGCTTTCATTCAAAAGAAAAGATTTTCCTCTTTATAATTTGGGGACAGGTTGAAAACATGTTCCTGCTGAGATCTTCAAATTCCAAAGTATTCAGCAAAGTATTTAAGAAAGGCCCATGATTTCTCACCCGTTGGTGTTGACAGCGTTGATTTGTTTTTTCATAGGCATTTCTCCTTGAAGTCATGTCTCCTGTATCAAACTCTACCATGGCCTTCTTTTATTTTCATTACATTTGCTTTTAATTAGCAACCTAGTGCTGCTGTTTTTCCTGAACAATGTCTTTGGTTGAGATATTTCCTAGTTTTCTATGTTTAGCTGCCTCTCTGGCATTGATTTCTTTTCTTTTTTTTCTTTTTGTTTTTTTTTTTTTTAGTGTCCAAACTTAATTCTAAGAGCCTTTGCCTATCTTTCCTCGACATCTCTTTCCTCTCTTCTAGGTTAAAGGTTTGGGGAGGTCTGTGGTTGAAGTTATACCTACAGTATAGATTGGAACTAACTTGTAACCAAGACCTCAGAGTTATTTGTACCCGTTTGAGCGGTAAGCTGAAAAATTCTTCTGTGTATTTGAACATTGCTGAGATTAAAATCACAGGGAAAAGGGACTTTCTGGTGGTTGATTGTAAGCAGTTGACTGTGACCTCAGAGGAGCAAAATGATTAATCCTTTGAACAGAGAATCTGTTGCGCTTGAGTCTAAGTTGATGTTAAATTGAGACCCTTAAAAAACACAGACTGGGATTCATGTTTAATACACGAGCAAAATAAAGAAATACCAATCATGAAATGAACCCTAATTAGAGCTAAAGGAGCAGGGCTTTACTTTGGAGGTGCATACACTTCACTCGTTTTTAAACAAATAGCAATTCCTGCCCTTTTTTGCCTTTGTGCTGATTTTGCAGTCATTTCTTTGTAGCCTACTTAGCTTTCAGAGTACTTCCATTCATTTCCTATTTGTGAATTTATGCTGGCTTGGAACACCCCAGTCCTGTGAGAAACGAGGTGCTTGCGTTCAGGAAGCACCTTTGCATGCTTTGGAATGGGTTGGGATGGCCCAGAACCTGCAGAACTGTCTAGACAGGATAGTTATGGGAACTTTTTTGCTGTTTTATGATTACCTACTCCCTTAAAATTAAACATTTTCTTCGTCTTCTCTTCCTGTTCTTCTTCCTTGCTTGATGAGGGGAAGGGAGAGGATTTTGGCATCCTGAAAAAAGGCTCTTGAAATAGTTGACCTTACTGAAGACAAATATGAAGGCCTTTTGGTTTAGATTTGTTCTTGAACACTTCACAAATTGGTTGAAGCTAGTCGTGGGAACTTCACAGGCTCTGAAACTTCTCTGCTGACAAAGCCAGACTTTTTCTCATCGATATTGTGGCTCTTTTCCCTGCATCATTGCTCAGGTGATAGGATTTTTCTCCTGTGCTTTCTACCGAGCAGACTGAAGAACCACCCTTTGCTGACCTGGAAACCTTTCCTCCTAAGAGCTCGGACTTCTTTCCAGGCAGAGTGTCTTTGCAGTGAAGCCCCTTCGATGGGCTGCCAAAGCACTAAGGCGTATCATTCTGGTTTGTGCTGTTAGTATGGAATACAGAAAATGAGCAGAATTTCCTTGATTGAAGAAAACACTACCTGTTTTTCACATTGTGACATTATTGGCTTAAGACAAGGAACTCTGCACACTGGATCATGCAGGTCAAAGTTTGGGTTCTGGTATTGGGACTCCCAGAATAAGACTGATTATAAAGCCTGGTCTTACTCAAAAGTCAGAGTATTTTAAATCTCAACACCAGCAATAAGTGTCTGCTGTTCCTCTGCACTTTCTTCTTTCAAGGTGCTGAGAACAAACCCAGTGGTGCCCCTAAGCAAGCAAACTGTGTGCAACAGGATGTTGTTTTGCTGTGGAACAGCATATAACACTTCTTGGCCTGGGTGCCCAGTTATTCCAGACGTTAAACTGAAGACACTGTATTTTCCAAGAGAAGGAAAAGGCAAAGCCACAAATAATGTTCGATATCAAATGTTCTGTAACAGCAACAGCTGAACCAAAAAATACCTCAACCATTTACCACTGTGAAACAGAATTAATAAACTAGGCAAGACAAGTTCTGAGGCAACCAGAAAGGGATTTACATTTGCAGGAATTTAAATTCATTGTCAACCATTCTTTATATTTGATAGTGCCACTCACAGAATGCCAGCAGGGTGGAGGTTGGCAGGGTCCTCTGGAGATGCTCTGGTGCCACCCCCTGCTCCATCCAGCAGGGGCACCCAGAGCAGGGGCCCAGCAGCGCAGGGTCCAGCCGGGGTGGGAATCTCTCCAGAGAAGGAGACTCCACAGCCTCTCTGGGCAGCCTGGCACAGGGCTCAGGTGTCCTCACAGGAAACAAGTTTTTCCTTAAACTGAGGGAAGTTTATACAGATCAGTGTTTATCTTTAAGCAGAGGAGACTTTTAACATTTGGGAAAAGGAGATAATTAAGCAATTGTATTTGTTGGGAAAGAAGGAAGAATGAGCATTTCTACCTTGTCACAGATACAACAATACATGAGCAAGCAACTCCTGAGTAGCTCCAGTGAACTAGTTCAGCTAGTGAGTTTTTGCTTGCCCTATGGGTAGGGATCATACCCTCCATCAATAGGAGAATCACAGCCTTTACATGAGATGTTTTGGTAAAAATGGTTCAAGTTAGAAGTTTGTTGTTTCGCTGTTTGTTCTTTTTTCAGTAGTTTGCATTGTGCTGTGTAATTCTGGTGCCAGCTCATGATTTGGGGAATATCCCTGGTGCGTGCAGTAAAATCTAATGTGCAGCTTTGGGCTGCTCTGAAAACACTTCAGGGCTATGACCTTACCTGGAATTTAAACTCAGAAGGAGATTGTACTTTGGTGATACAACACAGAACAGTAGTGTTGGCTTTAGGCCATATTGTAGCTTTCTCCTTTGACTTACACTTTGGAAAAGATCATGTAGGAATTTACCCTTCCAAGTGTTGTTCATTCTTATTGATACCTTTAGATGTGTGTGGATATACTGATAGATGGGTGGGTGGCTGGATGGATGGAGGGAGGGATGGATGGAAGTCAATTTTCACCTTCTCTTAGCATTCAGAGTTGTACCAGCAGCTAGTTCTCTTACCTGTGTAAGCAGGTAGTTCTCTTACCTGTGTATCCACTCTCCCTTGAAGGAAACATCTGCTGAGTTTTATAAGGAAAACCAATATACAATTAATGTTGATCTCTAGTAACTCCGATTACAGAAGGAATTCTCTAACTTGTACCAGTTGCCAGTTTAAGAGCCATGATGAGTTAATGGTTGGAAGGAGCTGTGGCTCGGGTTCTTGGCATGTGAAGCCAAAATGGCAAGAGGCACGCATGATGTCTTTAGGATCTGATATTTGTTCTTTGCACCTTGGGAATGGAAAAAAAGAATAAGCTGGCATTGGGAGAAACTGTGGCGCTCGATTGTGCAAATGCATAACTGCTAGTGTGTGCTTTTCTTGGGGTGCAGCACTGCTTTTTAGCAAACTTTGGAGGTGGTTTCCCTATTTTATTTAGATTTTTGGTTTTCCTTGCTGCCTGAGTTCATCTCCCAGTCTTCTCAGGCTCTTGTATGAAGAGATGCAGGAGTTGGCATCAAGAAACTTCTGGTGCAGAGCGTGGCCCTTGCAGCTTTTACTATCAACTTCCAATAACCTTAACCCCAAGGAATAAATATGTATTTGCTGCTGGAATCATGCTAGAGTTTAAGTAGGAAGCACTGTAACAAAAAATATAGATGTGTACTGGTTTAATGGCAAACAGAGAAATGTGTTTATGCCTTTGTGAAAGTTCTTTCCCCCAGACAGGTTCATGTGCTCAGACCTCCTGGTAGTGGTGATTTCACAGTCACTGTTGCTACGCAGATGAAATTACAACACAGCTCTCCAGTTAGCTGGGGAGAATACTGAATTTGTTTATCCAAAGTGCAGCATGTTCAAGAAGCTTAAATGTTTGTATTTTGTCATTGGAATGAAAACAAACCCAGTGACACAACTGCAGCTAAGGTCTAAAATAGTTTCCCTGCCCCAGTACTGCTAAAGGTCAGGAAGCCTCCAGGATGTTTCTTCTCACTGGAAGTAAAGGTCTAGGTTGCTGAATCCTCTTGAGAGAGGGGAGCTGTGACATGAACCCAGCCCTCGACTTCCCTTGGTAAAGCTGACAAATAGGTAAGTGCTGGAACAAGAGGAAATATTTTCAGGCCAAACAGTTCAGGACATGACAAGGCTAGGACAAGATTTGTAGATGAGCACAAACATTTTCAAGAGCAGTACTCAGGAAGAAGTTTGTTTGGGGTTTTTTTTTTAATTATTTCTTTATTGGTTATTTATTCTGTTGCTTTGGAGCCTTCCCGTTAACTTTCTTCTTGTTGCCTGCTCTCTTGTATGAGAATGACAGCCTACCCAGTTCCCAGTCTGTGGCATTTTGTATGTAAACCAGTTTAAATAGGTGATGCCCCCGGGCTAGCATGCTGTGTTGTGTATGAGTTGTTGAAAAGGACACTTGCCTTCCTCATCAGAGCACGAAATTGCCTGAGAAACCCAACATTTTTGCTGCTGCTTCAGTTATTACCATTGCCTTTTTGAGTTAGTGACCACACCTGAAACCTCCTTTTAATAGAATGCTTTGGATGAGAGAGACTCTGCCTTTCCCTTCCCCTCGCTCTCAGAAAATAATCCCACAAAAATGCCTTTTTGTTTTTCTGTCTGAAAAGCAGAAGGAGAAGAGTAAACGTGGTGCTTGTGACAGAGGCACTTGCTGACTCGTAAGAAGGTGGCTCTTATACCCCTTCTCTGGCTATGGGAAATGGTAACGAACTCTGGTGGATACTGGGATCGAATAGATGGATATGATTCTGGGATGAAAAGCTACTTGGAATGCCTTTAAAGCCAGGGGCTGTTTAACTGTAGAACTGAAGAGTTTAAGTTTTCTACTTAAAAGACTCTTAAAGCAAGAGCTGAATTTGGGCCAGCGTACCCAGCAGGAGTAGGTTTCCAAGGAATGCAGAGACCTGCACACTTCTTCATTCTGTCACTTGGGTTTTGTGGTTGGGGTTTCTTGGGATGGGTTTGGTTTTGGGGTTTTTTTTCAGTTGTCTGTATTATTATGGCTTTTATTTCAGCTGCCTTCTGAAGTAACCATAGTATATAGAGGGGAGAGAAGGGTGAAACTTGAGTTACGGTTCTTCAGCGCAACACTCTGATGTTTTTTATGATTTTGTTTTATCTTGGACCTTTTCCAGCCTAAATGATTCTATGAGTCTGATTTTTAAAATGGAAAAACCCTGTGTATGTTACAAGAAGCCACAGATTTTAAAATGCTAGTGAGCTGTCTCTTAAATCAGCTATTTAGTGCTGCATCCTAAATGCCCTGTGTTCTCAGGGCAGCAAGGGGAACTTAACCAACTGGTGATCCCTGTCAGCTCTTCTCCCACCAGTAAATCTAACCTAGGCTTTAGTTCTCTTACTGGAGAAGCCCTGCCCCGAGTGCAGCCCACACTTCCAGCAAGAAGAGCTGGGAATTACTGGTTTTCCACATGCCTCTTGAGCACTACGAAACATGCTGGTTTAGAGAAGAGCAAGATGTGGAGAAGCAGATGTCCAGCCTACTAGGCAACGAAACTTCCTTCCAGGATATGTGTGAGGGAGGAGGGGAATGTGGGGAAGAAATGAAGGGATTTTGGTGTCTAAATCTTGTATGGATTGCATCCAGAAGGCCTCACTGTCCCACCATAAACAAGCCAGTCTAACAAGCAGGGGTCATTTCAGCAAAGATGACAGGGCAACGTCAACCTCGACATGCACAGGATGGCTGTGTTCAGCCAAGGGCTTGTGCAGGATCCTGTGTGGACCCTGCTTTCCCGTTTTCCCTTCTTGCTGGTGGCACTTTTTGGCCATGACTGCACAACTTCAATAAGAACAGTCAGGGGTAGCACTGACTTCTCCCTTACCTGGCCATGTTTGTTGGTATTGGGTGATATTTTTAGATAGCTGTAATTCTGACTGTAAGTAGAGAAAGAAATGGTCGTAGGGTTTCTTCTTTTGTTGTAGATCAGTGGTTTTGATGCTGCTGTAATAACACATGAACTGAAACTTATTTCTGTAAAGCCTTTAAGATTTGTAATCTTAGGTCAGCTCTCTCTGCTCAACAAATTGAAACAGTAAAAACAGCTTCATCCCTCTTGTGTATGCCAACGTGTGTCTTTAACTGGAAAAGCACAGGTGATTTCACTGAAAGAAGCTGGCTTGTCAGTCTGGAGTTGGAGAAGAGCGAAACAAGTGAGACTGAAAAAGGGAATTGATTTATTTTTTTAGTCGATTGTGCTTTTTTTACTAATGTACAAGTACATATGCCATAAACACCCCAGTACTGTTCAGAGGTGAGGTGGGGGGGAGTTGACTTCACACCTAACATTGGAATTTGGCTGTTACCAGTTTAGTTAAACATTGCTTTCCCTTTTTGTTTTGTTTTTTTTTTTTTAGGCATCGGTAGAGTTGCTGCTACGTCTCTAGGAAACCTAACAAATCATAGTTCTGAAGATTTACCTCTTCCTCCTGGCTGGTCAGTGGACTGGACTATCAGAGGAAGGAAATATTATATAGATCATAACACTAACACAACTCACTGGAGCCATCCACTGGAGCGTGAGGGACTGCCTCCAGGCTGGGAGAGAGTCGAGTCAGCAGAGTTTGGAGTCTATTATGTAGATCACATCAATAAAAGAGCTCAGTATAAGCATCCTTGTGCTCCCAGGTAAGACATCTGCCTTTGCTTCTGTCCTTTTTTTCTCTTCATCTAGTGAAGAAAGTGGTACTGGGTTTATCTCCTATATAACATGCCAAAAACTGTCTAGTTTTAGAAGTAAGCTTGACTGGTTCCTGACTAAGATTTTTTTAGAAGCAGGGTTTTGTCTCAACTGTTACTGTCTTAAGTTTAGAAAGAGGAGATCATTCCTAACTTGCTAAAACAAAGCAGCTATTCTCTTCAACTGTCAGTAAACCAGCAGAGCTGCTGCGAACAGAGTTGAATTGTAGCCTGAGAAGAAACTTGATCTGATGTTCCAGGAGCCTGTCTGAACAAACAGCACGTACCATTTGAAACGTGAATTAAGTCCTGTCTAGGATGAAAACAATACCCATAATTTAAAGGTAAAATAATACTCATAATTTAGAGGTAAAATAAAGTTAGTTTACACCAAATCCAACCATGAATTTTTGCTACTTACTCTATTTTGCTGTTGCTGAAGAGGAAGTTTTCTAATGTGTGGCACAAAAGATAAACATATGAGGCTGTCCTTTGTTATAAAGGGAATAACCCTTACCAGCTGCTGCCTGAATAGATTTGTTTTAAGATGTTAAATGGTGGATTATTCAGCTGAATCAGCACTCGCCCTTTGAATGTTTTAAAAACAGATGCAATTTTTGGTTCTGCTTTAGTGTCCAGGTAGCAGGCACTGGGGTGAGCAGGTCCAAGGTGAGCTCTACAGCGTGCTGACAGATGGAAGCAACACTCACAGCTGGAACTGGAGCAAAGCACAAAAACAGCAGCAGAAATTGCTGTCAGTTCAGGCCTGCTGAGGCAACACTCCATACCTGGTTGCATCATCGGCCTTTCCCCGTGTATTAACGTTAACGATTTAGTGATATCAGTAGGAGTCAAGTTATTCCTTGGAGGTTACAAGCTCTGTCTGTCTGTCTTCACCCAGCGTTCCCCGCTACGACCAGCCTCCCCCCGTGACGTACCAGCCCCAGCAAGCCGAGCGAAGCCAGCCTCTCCTCGTCCCAGCAAACCCCTACCACACCGCCGAGATCCCGGACTGGCTGCAGGTCTACGCCAGGGCTCCTGTCAAGTGAGCTGACTTTTCTTTATCACCCTTTACACGCAGAGCTTAGAAGGCAAAACAGATTCCTTCTGATGACTGAAAGTAGAACTTCTGTTTCTGAGGAGGCTGTGCCAGGTGTCCCATCGAGGGTTTGCTGTGTTTAGGCCTGGCTTGAAATCATCAGGGCAATTCTCGCAGTTCACGGGGCTTGCAGAATGATCCATCCCTCAGAGAGTCAAGATGTGATTTGCTTTCAGTGGATCTGTGAGAACACTACCACGTGCTCCCAAAATATGTGAAATATTTTTAGGGTGTTAATGTTTATCTTACTCCCTTTTTAAAAAAAAATAAAGTGCAAGTTTTCCCTTACAATCAAGAATTTTTAACATGGACTGAAATCTATTCCCATTTGAGAATCAGACCAGGTGACCTTTAGAAGTCCCTTCCAGCCTAAACCATTCTGTGATTCTATAACTTTAAAAACTAATGTAGTAAAAACCCTTCTTTTTTTTTTTCTTTTTAAACAAAACAAAACTATGGGAGCAGGAGTCTGCTCCAAGAAAAGACTGTAGTCAGCATAATGAAACAAATTGCATTTTTCTAATGGGTACGGCTCTGCAGAAGAGCAACACTAAATAAAACAAGCCATAGAAAACTCCAGATGTGTTTTAATAATTATAAAATCATCTACTTTGTGAGGAGAATATGAAGGAGCTAAGTTTTATGGCAGTGAGCAGGTCAGTCTGCTGCTGCAGATTCAGTCTGTGTACAATATTCAGTGACTTGCACTAAAAAAAAATCATCTTTTTTTTTTTTAGCTGCTTCTAGTAACTAGAATTTGAATGGGTTTTATTACTTCTTGTGGCTTCTGGGCTCGCCAGTAGCCCATAAAGATGTAAACTGGCCTAAAATCCACCAGTACACTACACACCAGGGACACAGCAAGTTCCTGTAACCTACAGGAGGACTTGTTTCCTAGAAATGCTTTTAGGCTTTGGCTGCGGCTGCATTTCTTTATTTAGGTTCTTTGGCACATCCAGACAGTGTAGTTTGAAACATTTCAGCCTGTGTTGTATGGACTCTTGTTGGTACTTCTCTTCAAACTCGAGAAGCAAATTTGAGACGATTCAAACAACTGAAGATGATCAGGAATTTCTTTCTATCTAGAAGGCCGAGACAAATTAAAAACCAAAAACCAGAGACCACCTAAAAAAAACCCCACCCAAAGCCATCTAATTCATTCGAGCTGTTTAAACAGAATTTCCATTTTTCAGAGGAATCAAAAAAACATGTATTTTCCAGCATCCTTGTACCTTTCTCTTACAGTAGTGCTGGTGGTAGCAGGACTACTGCAATTCTCAAACACTTCAGCGCAGAGGTGAATTTGCTTTATACTGATATTGTACTGGAGAAGAGATGAAGAGTGGTGGCAGCTGGCTTGGTGTCACCTCATCTCAAAGGAACAATGGTCAAATAATTCTCATCCTTATTAAAATCAAGACCACTTTGATATTCTCAGTGCAATTTGAATAAGGAGCCTCTTCTCTGTTGCCAAAGCAACTGGCTTAAAGCTCATGAAAAACATCCAGTAATGCTTCAAGTTCTTAGTAGGGTTGTCCCAAAGCTCTCTGTGAATATCCTCCTGCCTTCTGGGGCAAAAATGGAAGTAAGGAGGCAACACACTTTCCTGTACAAGATCTATTTGGAATTCACAGTAGAAATCTGCTTACTATCAGTACAGTTTTGCACTGAAATCACTGTGCTCTGATTTGTTGCTTAAACCTGAAGCTGTAGCTTGATTTAGCCAACTGAATTTGTTGAGAAAAGTAGCTATTGATAGCAGAAATAAATCAGTGGTCGTTTTGGTTTCAACAAGTTTCTCTGAAGGACAAGAATTCTGGCCATTGGAAAAGTCTTAAGTTAGATCAGCTGGTCTGGTAGGTGTTCCCACAGTGTGCCAGCCTGCACGCCTGGGACCGTGAGGGTGAGGAGACCAACAATGCCTTCCTGCTGTCAGAGATCATGGTTCAAATTCTTCCCCCACTTTTTTTGGAACAAGGATCTAAACCCAAGACTTTTTTTAGTTCCAGCCCTAACCAATAGGCTGTAAATATTCAAGGCAGGTCAGCATCTCTTGTGTTGGAAGTGTCCTATTTTACGTTAAATACTTGCAATCTACTGGGAAGAGCAGCAGAGCTGGTCTTCTGTCTCTGTGTTCTGTCCAGTGAGCTCCTGCTTGCAAGAGCAGTGTTGAATGGGGGGAACTGGAGAGGACTGGAGCATCTCATGGTACAAGGAAGGGCTGAGAGCCCTGGGGATGCTTAGCCTGGAAAGGAGAAGCCAGAGACAGGATCTGATCAATGCTGAGCAAGAGCTAAAGGGTCAGGAGGATGGGGCCAGAGTCTTGTCAGTGGTGCCCAGTGACAGGACAAGGGGCAACGGGCACAAACTGGAACCCAGGAGGTCCCATCTGAACAGGAGGAGAAATTTGTTTGGTGTGAGGGTGTGGGAGGCTGTGCCAGGCTGCCCAGAGAGGCTGTGGAGTCTCCTTCTCTGGAGAGATTCCCACCCCGGCTGGACCCTGCGCTGCTGGGCCCCTGCTCTGGGTGCCCCTGCTGGATGGAGCAGGGGGTGGCACCAGATCAGCTCCAGAGGGCCCTGCCAACCCCTGCCATGCTGGGATTCTGAGATTAAAATGTCTACTGTAGAGCAAGACTGATCAAACAAAACAGATTAAACCCAGGCTGGGGAGCTGCTGTTTCCTCACCTTGCAGCTTGTCTCGTTCCCAGAGCTGGCCAGGCCCACAGCAGGACACTCTGTGCTGCTCAGGTCCCTGTTCCAGGGGCAGCATTAGTCCCCATGCTCACTTTGGGCTGCTGTTCCTGCAGCTCTCTCCAGGATGGGGTAGACTGAGGTTAGCCCAGATGGCCCCACTGATGTCCCCCTGAGCCTTGGGCAGCAGCTCTGTCCCTGAGGCAGGCAGGTCTCATGGCTGTGATCTCCTGACACCCTGCCCACCTCCTCCTGTCATCTCACTGAGGTGGGAGGGGACCATCAAAGAGAACACCCCAGTTATTTTAAGCTTTGGTATCTCTCTAGTTCTCTGCAGTCACTGTACTACTTTATTTAAGCACGTGCTTAGGGCTGCACGGGGGGCTGTTGGCACCTGGCATGCACTGGCCAACATGAGCCAGACCCTCAGCGTGTGGCCACGGGGCCTTCAGAGCCTGAACTAACCTACTCCTAGTTGCTCAGCACAAGGGTTGGCTTGCTGTTGGCCCAGTGTCTTGGGGTTTTCCTGAACTATTTCAGTTACCCCCTGAGGAACGTCCTGAGTGCCTGTGTCTCCTGTGAAATATTTAGGAGACCTTCTCACTGTCTACAACTCCCTGAAATGATGTTGGAGCCAGGTGCAGTCAGTCTCTTCTCCCAAGCGATAGGACAAAAGGAAACAGCTTCAAGTTGCCCCATGGGAGGCTTAGATTGGAGCTGAGGAACAATTTCTTCCCCTTGAGGGTTGTCCAGGGCTGTGCCAGGCTGCCCAGGGCAGGGGTGGAGTCCCCGTGATCCCTGGAGGGGTTTCCAAGCCGTGGAGCTGTGGTGCTGAGGGACAGGGGGCAGTGGTGCCCTGGCAGTGCTGGGTTAATGGTTGGACTGGATGATCTGAAAAGGCTTTTCCAACCAAAACCATTCTGTGAAAGATTTTCAGCATTAGATTTGAGGAATTTGTGGCATGAACGCAAGTCCCTGACTAATGTTGTGACTGAAGAAACCTCCGTCTCTCTGGTTCCCTTGCAGACTGGGGTGATCTCCAGAGTGATTTCTCTTGTCAGGGAAGAAGCATTGGCAGTGTGGATGGCACATTGATGACCCGAGCTGCTCTGTTCTTCCCCTGCTCAACCAACAACCCCTAGTTACTGGTGGGAGTGGGAAGAAACAGAACAGTGATTTGTTGTGTTCACAGCTGAGCTTGTTCCCACCTCACAGGGGGAGCGTGGTCAGATATTCCCGAAGGAGTTCAGGGTGGCACCAGCGTGTCTCAGGCTCTTGGCATGTTTCTCCAGCCACCTCCCCAGATCCACAGCAGTTCATTTTTTCCAGCGTGGGGAGGAAGAAGAGGTCAGGTTTTTAGCTCCTGGTCCTCGGGTTGCTCCCTGGACACCCTTAGTTAGGACATCCCCTGCTGGTGGGGCGATTGCAGCCGTTAGTTGCAGCCTAACGGGATCTCCCCGCTCCTCAGCCCCTGCTGATTCTCATACCCCCTTTTTGTGGGCCTGAGGGGTTCCTGCCCCACAGCTTGGGACACGCTGACTTAGGTGATTACTGCTGCTAATTACCCAAGAGGGGGACGGTGTCCGAGAGTGCTTTGGAAACGAGTGTGCTGTGAGGGAAGACCTGCAGTGCTCTGCCTTCTGGGAAGTACCGGTGGGGCAGCATCAGGGGAAGCTGATGGATCTGTTCATTTATGTCTGTGCTCCTCCAGTGCTAAAAGGTGTTTGATGACTAAATCTTCAAGGCTTGTTGAATGGAACTGCTGCTTTGGTGCTTAATGTCTGCAGATATCTGCAGGGTGGGTGTCAGATGGAAGGGAACAGTCTCTTTCTGTAGTGGCAATAGGACAAGGAACAGTGGATAAAAACTTGAGCAGAGAAGGTTCCACCTCAACACAAGGAGGCTGAGGGGAGACCTTCTGGCTCTGACAGCTCCTGACAGGAGTTTGGAGCCAGGTGGGGTTGGGCTCTGCTCCCAAGGAAACAAGCAACAGGAGTGGCCTTAGTTTGCCGCAGGGGAGGTTTAGGTAGGACCTGAGGAACAATTTCTTCCCCTTGAGGGTTGCCCAGGGCTGTGCCAGGCTGCCCAGGGCAGGGGTGGAGTCCCCGTGATCCCTGGAGGGGTTTCCAAGCCGTGGAGCTGTGGTGCTGAGGGACAGGGGTCAGTGGTGCCCTGGCAGTGCTGGGTTAATGGTTGGACTGGATGATCTGAAAGGTCTTTCCCAGCC
Organism: Todiramphus chloris collaris; assembly: GCA_025345505.1. Lineage (NCBI taxonomy): Eukaryota > Metazoa > Chordata > Aves > Coraciiformes > Alcedinidae > Todiramphus > Todiramphus chloris. Next base: position 2,961,363 of record JANVCC010000043.1, on the reverse strand, counting down.
ACAAGGTTTCCGTGCCTCTGCACAACCATGAGCTCAGTTGTTAACCCCTGAAGCGCCGGGCGCCGCGTAACCACAACACGTGGATAACCCTCCTCTTCTCCCAAAACAGATACGATCACATTCTGAAGTGGGAGCTCTTCCAGCTGGCCGACCTGGACACCTACCAGGGGATGCTGAAGCTGCTCTTCATGAAGGAGCTGGAGCGGATCGTGAAGCTGTACGAGGCGTTCCGGCAGGCCCTCCTGACCGAGCTGGAGCACCGCAAGCAGAGGCAGCAGTGGTACGCCCAGCAGCACGGCAAGAATTTTTAAGCTACCAACTCCTTTTTTTTTTTTAAACAGACTTTGATGGGGACACCTCAGAGCTTTAAAAGGTTTTCACACTTCGAAACTATGACAAGACAAAAACGAAGGAGGAAAAAAAAGAAGTGCTTTTGGTTGCAAAGGCAGCTCATTTTTGTTGACGTTGCACCTTTGTTATTATCCTCTTGAGTATTTTTCTACCTGTTACGTATTGTTTCTAAAAATGAGAAATGTTTGGTAATCTTTTTCCATACAAGGACTCATTTATTACTCTGAAAACCAGTTTAATCAGAGGCTTGATTGATTCTGGTGGTTCTCTTTCCCAGCAGTCAGCTGCATTATTAAGAAGCTGACAATATTTTTGTCTTCTTTATTTTTTTTTTTTAATCCAAAGGGCAATAAATGCAACTATGTGAAACGTCCCGGATTCAGAATGCTGTTAAAATCCAACCATTCCCGTGTCTTTCCCTTGGGATTTCAAGGTCTGCTCTTCGTTTACAGCTTTAATGTCCAGAACACTAACGCTGCTCCTTTCCAGTACCACCAGTGACCAGCCAGGAGCGGATTTCTCCAGTCCAGTCCAAGTGAAGCCCAAGTTGCCTTATTTTTTTACTTCACCACATGTACTCCTGTCAGTTTGCTAGGATCTGTGACAGCAGCGAGCCTGGGGGGAAATGTTCCTACCTGCTTGAAGACCAAGGTCTCGAAGGAAACTTTTCACTGGGCTTTTAAATCCCGAGCACACTGCGTGTCATCCAGTGTGCCCCAGTGGGGCAAGGGGAGGGGACGGTGCTGCCCGAGCAGTAGGAAAATCAGGGGTTGAGCAGCACTCACCTTTTGGGGTTTTTTTTTGTTTGTTTTGTTGTTGAAATGGAGTTTTTGTCTTCTCTTAAACCTTCCTTCCTTGGGGACGATTTGTGATTGTACAGCCCCCCCTCTCCCGCATCGTCACTGGGTGCGTCGATGGTCCCGAGATGTTATTTATGGATTCTTTTTAGTGCAATAAACATTGTTGCAGACAAAAAAAAAACCCTGTTTCTTGTAAATCCTATTAATTCAATAAAAATAATTTTGTTTAATGAATGCAGGGTTGTCCCACTGTTTTCTTTTGCCTTCTGGAATGTCAGATAAAGTGTTTTATAACCTGAGGTGGGTGGTGAAAACCAGGAGCTTGGGTAGCACAGCAGAGAATCCTGGAATGGCTGGGGCTGGAAGGGACCTTATAGCTCATCTCATCCAACCTCCCCACCGTGGGCAGGGACGCCTCTCAACCTGACCAGGTTGCTCAAAGCCTCATCCAACCCGGCCTTGAACACCTCCAGGGAGGGACATCCACAGCCCCTCTGGGCAATCTCTTCCAGAGTCTCACCGCCCTTGGACTGAAGAGCTTTTTCCCAAGATCCAATCTAAAGCCATCTTCCCTCAGTTTAAAGCCATTTTCCCTGGACACTCTTGTGAAGAGTCCCTCCCCAGCCTTCCTGGGGGATCCCTTCGGGTGTTGGAAGGTAAGGTGCCCCTGGAGTCTTCTCCAGGCTGAACAATCCCAGCTCCCTCAGCCTGTCCTCATAGCAGAGGTGCTCCAGCCCCTGGAGCATCCTTGTGGCCTCCTCTGGACTCATTCCAAGAGACCCACATCCTTTTTATGGTGGGGACACAACTCACCACTAAAACACCACTTGTGAAGGCCAGAAGGAAACCAAGAGTGTAAAACCAGAATCCCAGCACGGTGGGGGCTGGCAGGGCCCTCGAGCTGATCTGGTGGCACCCCCTGCTCCATCCAGCAGGGGCACCCAGAGCAGGGGCCCAGCAGCGCAGGGTCCAGCCGGGGTGGGAATCTCTCCAGAGAAGGAGACTCCACAGCCTCTCTAAAGCCCTGAGGAGAAGCTCTCACCTCGTTAGTCAAGAACTGCTTCCTGTGTAACCAACCTCGTAGGAACCGAACGCCAACTTTAATAGTCGTGACGCTAAAAGAATAGACCTGTGGAGCACACTTTCTATGCACTGTAATGGAGATATATGTACAGAAATACAGTGAGACTTCCTCGGGTACATATACAAAGTGATACTTTGTGCATCGGTTACAAACAGACGTAAGCTCTCCGTACGAGATCGTTCACACACCATAGCACGAGTGCCCTTAAAACAGTCGCTGATAAAGCAAGTTAATACATTTGTAATTCTGTTTATGTAATTAAAGAGTTAAATCGAAAAGAAAAACAATAAACAACTTGGTTAAGGGTTATAACTTGTTCAAGTATCTGAAAAATAAGTTGCCTTTTGAATAACGCTAAAGTCTGGAGGGTTTTTTTTTTTTTTAAGCTGTGTAAATTATGACTCCGTAACTGATTAAGAAAGGGAAAATAAGGCTTCATAAATTAGCCGGGAATTACGCTGGCTGTGACAAATTAAAAGCACTTTGTAGTCGCGGCGGCACCAACGCGTACATAGAAACAGAACGGAAAACATGCTGCCGGGCACCGCCGCGCTGGCAGAACCAACACACCGGGCCACCTGACACGGGACCTTCCCTCTCCCTGGGCCGCGGCGGGGAGCTGGGGACGGGGACGAGGAGGAGGGTGCTGAACCGTGGAGGAAGAGGAGGAGGAAGAGGAGGAGACGTCCGCGCCTCCTTCATGCAGCAGCGGGAAGGCGCCCGCCTTACACCTTCTTCCTCTCGGAGCCTTCGTCGGGCTCGGGGCGCGGGGCGGGGAAGGCGTGATGGTACAAGTGCCTGTGCGTCGCGGCCGCGCTGTACAGTTTGTACAGAGCCTGGGGGGAGAGAGAGAGAGAGAGAGTCGGGGTTACGGCCCCGCCGAGCTTGCGCGCTGGGGGTCGAGCCACTCGCACCACAACGTTCGTTCTGTGCACAGGGGCTTGAGGGTGTCACATGGCCAGTGGGGAAAGGCTAAAGAGCATTTCTGCACCGGCTCTTCCAGTGCCTTGGCTACGGGAGGAGCCCCCTCGAGCTGCAGTAAAGCACGGCCTGCCTGGAGTGTGAGTCAGGGAATGACTCAGGATGATCTTCTCTGTGGGGTTCAGAGAATCCCAGACTGGTTTGGGTGGGAAGGGACCTTTCCAGGCCATCCAGCCCAACCCCTGTGCACCCAGCAGGGCCATCTGCAACTAGAGCAGGGTGCTCAGAGCCCCGGGCAACCTCCCCTGCAGTGGTGCCAGGGATGGGGCAGCCACCACCTCTCTGGGCAGCCTGGCAC